>JAJJWW010011140.1:0-530531 GCA_023531295.1 Papaver armeniacum
AAATTGAGTAAGGGGTGTAGTGTGGGAAATCCTGCTACTACAAGAATAACTCTAAGCATAATGGCAAGTCAACTCAAAGATCAATACTCCAAGCTAGAAGAATCCTACACTTCTCTTGCGAAGGAAAACACCTTACTCATTTCTAATGAAAAGAGTTTGTGATCTAGATTGAAAGGTTTGGTTGGAGAGAAGTTTGACAATGCTATGGACCACTTGGAGAATAGTTGCTTGGCTTTAACTCAATATCTTATCTCGCAAAAGGAAGGTAGTCATAAAATTTGACTGCCGCAACCATTTTTTCTTTGTTAAATCTTTTTATTATGTCTTCCTTGCGAATCCTTCACCTGAATGATTTTCTTTGTTCTTTGTTTTTGTAGAATCTGAGAAAGATCTTCGCTCTTCCATTTCTACTTTGGAATCTAGCTATGCCAAGGTTCGCAAAGAAAATGCGTTACTTGCCTCTACTCTTGCTCGTTCTCGCGATCGAGAAGAAAGAAGATTTTATTATCTTGCTTACTCCAAAGATATCCAAAGTAGGAATCACTAGAAGGCACTTCTTCGCCAAGTTCATCTCAGGGTTGAAGTTCTTGTGAATGATATCTTATTGTCCAAATCTCTTTCCCCTGTATCTGTCGAACCTTTGGAAGTAGATGATGATGAAGTTCCTGGTTCTCCTGATAGTGATTATCATTATGAAAGTGGCGAAGATTTCGCAAATGAAGAGGAGGTTCCTTCTAATGATGAAATTGTCGATAATAATCTGGATGAAGAAGAAAGGACTGGCGAAGCTGAAAAAGCCAGCGAGATCGAGAAAGTTGGTGAGAGTGGTAAAATTAGTGAAGGCCGCGAAAAAGTCGATGTTGAGGCTTGAATTTCTTTTGTAATTTATTTATTTGGACTACTTCATCTGTATAACTTCTTGCATATGGTGCACTTCAGTCATCTTTGAGATGTATTTACTCTTTTATTATTATGTTTACTAGCGAGAAGATAATGTTCATTGTTTAATAATTCCCATACTGCCTCTCATTATCTTTCTTGCGATGGATGGCCTGCATAAATAATAGTTAGTTCTTATAAATCTTTTGTTGAATCATGTGGTCTTATTTTGCCTTCCTAGTTAAAGGTCTTATTGTGCCACCTCTTGTCATTGAGACAAAATCGCAGGACGTCTTTGCATTTGCATGCAAAAACCCATTGATCTTGTCTTATCATTTCTCTAGTATTGTTGCCTCTGCAGGATATTTTTGTTGCGACAATATGACAGGCCTAAAAATTCTTGCGAACATAAAGCCCCATGACATTGTCGTCTTGCGACGAAATCGCAGGACGTCCTTACACTTTTATGTACTGACCCATTGATCTCGTCTTATCTTTTTCTTTTGTATTATTGCCTCTTTAGGATTATCGCACAAATATGACAAGCCTAAATTTCCTTGCGAAAATAAATCCCCATGACATTTGCGTCTTAAGACACTTATCAACCGCCTAATGGAGGGTGCCGCCTTATCTTCCCCCGGTTGCCCCTTCAAGGAGGCGATTCGCCATACAAGGATAGCTCCTCCCATCCGGTCTTAACAACAACTGCTTGTTTTCGTGCAGCCTCTTATCCCTTTTGCCTATAGGGCTTATGGTTACGAGACTGCACCCTAAGTGGAGTTTTCTTCGGGTATGAAAGATAAGCCAAGACTTGCCAAGAATGGCCGAGACACTTCAAATGCCCCTGCACTCTTGGCTCAACCGTGTACCTCGGCGCCTTGATCAAATGCGACTCCTTAGAAGAGACCCTCGGTCGTCCAATCTAAGTCATGTTTAGCTTGAAAATCCAAGGTACCTCTCCTCGATGGGCTTTATTGACCCCAATTCTCCATGACTCAGGTTCCAGGGGCGGTGTAACCTTTTCCCTGAGCCATGCAATAGGTACCCCCTTCTATGATGCACTTTAGGTCTTAAATTTGCCTCTTGCGAAATTTTGATTTCGCGAACTAGGGTGTACGCCATAGTAGGTTCGCCTCTGTCTGATTATTTTGTTGATTCTTTATCTCTTGCCATTATCTATACGAAATTTTCGCGTGTTCTTTCTTTGTTTTGTATAATCTCGCAATAATTCTTTCACAAGATTTTCATATAGATTCATTTTGCTTTAATCATACATCATTTCGCAGTCTATTCTTTCCCCGCAATCTTTTACGGGTAATATCTCTTCAAGTATAACCTGTTCCATGGTCTATCGAGTCTGTGGCCCACATCTTTACCCTCAGGGTCCATCAATCTATATGCTCCTGTTCCAACTATATCCTTAATGATATAAGTTCCATCCCATTTTTTTCGCAAGTTTTCCCCACTTTCTCGCTGATATATCGGTGTTTCTCGCAACACTAAGTCACCTGGTTGAAATTCGCGTATTTTAACACGTTTATTATATTCTCGGGCTAATCTTCGCTGGTAATTTTCCATATGCTATAGAGCTCTTTCTCTTTTTTCTTCTAATTCATCTAGCTTGGTTAAAATAATACCCGCACTAATATTTTTCTCCCAAGCTTCTCTCTTTGTTGTTGGAATAATAACTTCTGTTGGTAGTACAACCTCAACTCCATATGTTAAACAGAAAGGTGACATTCCCGTAGCTTCGCCCGGTTGTGTTGTTAGCCCATACTGCATTATGTACCTGTTCACACCATGCTCTATTATGCCCTTCTAATTTTTTCTTCAATATATCCGCGATTGTCTTATTTGTTGCTTCTGCCTGTCCGTTGTCCTGAGGGTATAAAGGAGTTAACTTCCCACACTTTATCTTAAATGCATTAAGTAATAGTTCTATATTCTCGTCCTCAAATTGTTTCCCATTATCGATACCAATTGTGCGGGGATTCCAAATCTGCATATAATATTCTCAAATATGAATATAAAAACATCTTTGTCGCGGATGTGTTGTAATCGCCTTTACTTCGCCCATTTTGTGAAATAATCTGAGCAACTATCGATACCTTCTTTGCCTGCACCTTGTAAGAATGGTCCCACAATATCTAAACCCCATTTTCCAAAAGGCCATACACTTGTTGAAGACGTTAATGGTGCTCCGGGTGCATGTATTTTCTTTCCGTGCCTTTGGCAATCTTCGCAACGCCTTGATATTTGTTTCGCATCTTCATGCATATATGGACAATAATAACCTTGCATCTTCGCTTTGTATGCCAAAGATCTTCCGCCGCTGTGATTGCCAGCATCCCCACTATGTAACATCTTGAACACTTCTTCTCCTTCTTTTCGTGTTAAGCATCACATCTCCAGACAAAGTATCCCATCCCTTAGTTCATAATTTGTCGCACGACTTTTTAATTTGTGCGCCTCCAATCTATTCCTTGGTGTTTCTCCTCTCATCAGGTATGCATGAAGTTTTGCTCTCCAATCTTCGATATTAGATGTTTGTTCTCCGCCTTCTATTATCATTACATCTACCTCTTCTTCTTCTTCTTCTTCTTTATTGATTGAGGGTAAAAGTGTCTGTATCTTTATGCATCTCAGCTTGATTGGGTCATCATCATACTTGAGATAAAAGCAAAAGCATCTCGCTGAGTCTATTATCTTTTCTTGATATGTGTCTCCATTTAATTTTTGGGATTCTCGCTGACAATTCCTCAAAAAGTTTTTTGTATATCTTCATGGATGATTCATTTGTAGTGTATTCTCCTTTTATTTGACGAATGACCAATTGTGAATCACTGGTGATCCTCACATTTTCCAACTTTATTTCTATTGCGAACATCAGGGCATGTATCACAGCCTCATATTCTGTCTCATTATTGGTGGATACAAACTCCAATCTGAAGGAAAAAGCCATTTTGTTGCCCTCTGGCGAAATCAAAACAATTCCAATTCCGTTACCTTCCCCATTTGATGATCCATCCACCAATATTTCCCATCTATTTGGCTCTGTTAGTAAATCTCTTGGATTTACATGTTCTTCTTCTACATCCATCATTTCTTCCACGGCTTCATCATCTTCTAAAGGAAATTCTGCTAAGAAGTCTGCAACAACTTGCGATTTGGGTGAAGATAATATTTCATATTTGATTTTGAAATGTCCTATCTGTGCATTCCATCTTTCAACTCGCTCGATCTTTTTGAATTTTTCATTACCGACTCGATTGGTATTTTTGTCGCACTTTATTTCATGTGCCTGAAAATATATTCGAAGTTTAAATGCCGCATAAACTAATGCCACAATTAGTTTTTCAATCCTTGAATAATTTTTTCTGCAGCATTGAAGGTTTTATGATGTAATAGATTGTTTTTTCAACTCCTGCGTCTACTCGTAATACACAAGACTTAACGCATGCGAAGTTGTCGCAAGATAGATTAATAATTCTTCTCCCGGGTTTGCTTTTTGCGAAATAGATATATTCGTCGGGATGTTCTTTTATTCCTTGAAAAGCTTTCTCGCATTCGTCTGTCCATCTAAACTTCGCCCCTTTTTTGAGTATATTGAAAATGTTTACATTTGTCTGATGATCGCGAAATGAACCTTCCCAGCGAAGCTAAGAGCCCATTTAACTTCTGTACATCTTTTACCGTCGCTAGTGTTGGCATGTCGTGAACTGCTTGTACTTTCTCTGGATCAACTTGTATTCCTTCTTTTGATACGATGTAACCTAAAAATTTTCCCGATGCAACCCCAAAGATACACTTTTCTGGATTTACTTTAATGTTAAGTGTCTCATTTGTTCAAATATTTCCCTCAGATCTTGGACATGATTTTTTGCTTCTTTACTTTTTATTAACATATCATCCACATACACTTCCAATGTTTTGTGTATCCATTTCGCAAACACCTTTTCTACCATCCTTTGGTATGTTGCTCCAGTGTTTCGCAAACCAAATGGCATTTTTGTATAACAATATAACCCTCTTGGAGAGAAAAAAAGCAAGATGCTCCCGATCTTCTTGCAAATGAGAGGGATTTGATTGTAGCCTTTATATCCGTCTAGAGAAGATATTCTATCATTTCCTGCTGCTGATTCAACCATTTGTGGAATATCTGGTAACGGTAAACTATCCTTCGGACATGCTTTATTTAGATTAGTAAAATCTATACAAATTCTTATCCCCTTTTTCTTCTTTGGAACCACAACCATGTTTGCTATCCACTCCTGGATATTTTGCTTGTCTTATGATTCCTGCATCAAGCATCTTCTGCAATTATTCATCTATTTGAGGATGATATGTTGTTGCGATTTTTCTGATTCTTTGTTTGAATGGCCTCGCATTTTTGTCAATCTCCAACCTATGACACGCCACGTACGGGTCTATTCCTGCATCTCGTCCATGTTCCACGCGAAAATATCTTTAAATTCTAGCAACAAACCAATAGTTCTTTTTCTTCTTCATCTGCCTCCATCTTAGTCCCAATTTTTAGCATTTTGGGTTCTTCTTCGGTTCCAACATTCACTTCCTTTGTTGGTTCCGCCGCAGTGTAACTAGTCTTTGGTTCTCCCATTGGTGTGGGTTCTTTAACCTCCTTCGCAGGCTCGGTTTCTTCTCCCGAAATTTCGCTGGGTATTCCTTTTCCTTCCTATACTCTTATCATATAAGCTCTAAATTCTTCTTCTTTCTTTGCCTCCTTCGCCATTTTCCTGCAATTCTTTCGCTTCTTTGCACGTCCTTCATCTTTGTTTCACTTCAATTTGATAGCATAATCTCGCTTTTATCGCCTTCTCCTCTAATCTCACCAATCACACTTGGCATAGGAAATTTGATGCATTGATGTAATGTTGATTCTACGGCTTTAATCGCATGTATCCATGGCCTTCCCAACAACATGTTGTACGGTGATTCCATATCCACTACGCATAGTGCCACTTGTGTTTCAATTTCTCCCAGTAAATTCGCACCTCTATTTCTCCTTTTGGTTTTGTTGTAGATTTGCCAAAGCCATGAATATAATAAGTTGAAGGAGACATCTCTTCATCTTTGTATCCCATTCCTTTGTATGCATGGTAAAATATTATATTCGCCGAACTCCCCGTATCAACTAGAGTTCTGTTTACCGCCCATTCTTCCATAGTTTTTACTGATTTTTCCTTTTCTTTCCTTGTGGTTACCGTGATTACTAAAGGAGATGTGTGGTTTAAATTTTCTCTTGGTATCTCTGCTGCTGTGAATGTAATCTTTTGTTTTTCCCAATCTTTCAAGGGTAATGCCTTCTCCATTGTCATGATTTTCTTTCCTTCAAAATCTCGTTTATGTATTCTCCCTCTGATATTTTCATGGAATTCATTAATCATTGTTTTTGTAATCAAGCTACGCTCCAACTTTATATTACATTCCTTGATTTTAATTTTCTCTACTTTAACTGATTT
This sequence comes from Papaver armeniacum, assembly GCA_023531295.1. Classification (NCBI taxonomy): domain Eukaryota; kingdom Viridiplantae; phylum Streptophyta; class Magnoliopsida; order Ranunculales; family Papaveraceae; genus Papaver; species Papaver armeniacum. Next base: position 6,360 of record JAJJWW010011140.1, read on the forward strand.
ATCAATTTGTTTCATCGTCTTCTTGATTTGAACAATCTTACTAATAATCTCTAATCTTTAATCTTCAATCCCTATTTCTAGCGCCATATGTAGTTGCAGGAAATCCCACACTACACTCCTCACAAGAATTCACACAATCAAGCCATTTTAAGATGAACAATCATAATATTTATTGATTAATCTCACAAATGTTACAAGATGAAAAGGAAATACACTAAAGAATTAATAACTGCTCTGGACTTTCTCTCTCCTTATGACTTGCTCAACACTCGAAAAAAAATCTCCTTTCCTTAAGCCTGTTCGGCTCTTTATATAGGACATTACATAGTGGATGAAAGCTAAGCTGTCCTTTATATTTGGATCTGGCTTGCGACATTCTCGCAAGTGTACAAATGCTAAATCTCGCAACACTCCTAAATCTCGCTAGTTCTTCACATCTTTCTCGTGCTCAGGCTGTCGTCATCCGTTACGTCATTTTTATTACCAATCTGCGATATTTTCGCAGTGTGTCGTTTATGGATTTCGCAAGGGTCTTGGTGTTGCGATATTTTGATCCTACAGAGTTATCACACAATGTTTATATACAATAATGGTTATATATTCTAAACTTTCATTTCAATCATTGAAACATTCTTAGAGGACGTTATATAGTTGTTATTCACAAACCATTTTTCGTCAAAGAAATTTTCAAGTAATTGAAACTTAATATGACTTTCGTCACTAGTAAAGATGAACTTAGCCAAAGCGAAAGCTTACCAACACATATTTCGAGAAATAGATAAGCGATATAAACTCGACTCGAAATAGCAAATGTGTATAATCAAAGTCTAAATAGCAATACGACTTTTGTCTCAAAATAGGAGATAGAGTAGATAGACTTTTGAGTGATAGATAAGTTCAAGTCTCCACATACCTTTAGTCGATGAAGTTCCACCAGTTCCTTGAGTAGTTTTTCGTCTTGTATGATGATCTCCATGGAGTCTAGAGCTCAACTACACTTTCTATCCTAGTCCGAGACTTAGCTATAAGTAGACTAGAAATCAAGACTTATAGTTTTGATCACTAACATTGACAAACATGCTTGAGATAGCAATGCATGCAAGTTCGACCGAGCAGTGCTCTAACAAGTTGTTTGTGCTCACGGTTTTGCTTTTGAACTCTAACCCATTTTTGTTTCCAAAAGACTTCTGACCGAATAACTCTGAATCAGAATTTGAGTAGGAAGAAGTTTCTGCAGCGAGAGCTGAAAGTTCATTGCACACATCGGAAGCATGCAAGATATTGACAACTTGGGATGATTTTTCTTGTATTGAATCATCTGAAGCATTAACCAGGGAGAGACGTTTCTTACATCTTTTGCTTCTTTTTACAATATTCTTGATCTTTTGTGTAATCAGTGATTTATCAAAATTAACATTATTGGAACAACATTCATCAACCCAAGACAAGTTAGAAGATTCGTTTGTGTTGGTCACAACATTGAACGCAGATGTTAAGACTGTCTTCTGATCAAGATCAAGTATTTTTAACTTTCCAACAAGAGTATTTCTGGAGAGCGTATCAAGGTTATTTCCTTCAACGATGGCATGTTTCTTAAAATCGTATTTGGCTAGTAACGATCTGAGAATTTTCATCACAATGTCCTTTTTAGGAATAGTCTTACCCAACGCAAAAGATGCATTAGCAATTTCAGACACTTTGTGATTAAACTCATCAAATGAATCTTTGTCAGCCATATGAAGGTTTTCCAAATCAGAATTTAAGTTTTGAAGCCTAGCTTCCTTTTCAGAGGTATTCCCTTCAAATACCGTTTCTAAGATATCCCACACATCTTTAAACCGAGTGCACGTAGTCACATGGTGCTGAAGATATGGAATAATTACATGAATGATAGCATTTAAACCGTCAAAATTTTTCTTTGCAGCGAGAATCTCGTTAGGTTCAAATCTACCAATATCCTTTGCAATAGAGACTTCGTCTACTGTAACCATTGCAGGATCGTAGCCATGAACAACATAAACCCATGATTGAAAATCACGCGCTTAAAGAAAGGCACGCGTAGAAATTTTCCACCATAAGTAATTTTAGCCATCGAAGATTGGTGGTACCTTTACAAAGATAGCACTTCTATCCAAAGAGTCAGATTGCTACAAACATAGACTTATAAGGTTTTAAACGTGTTTGCCTGCTCTGATACCAATTGACAAAGCGGGGTCTAACAACCTCACCCAATATTTCGTTTAGGCAATCTGTATGGAAAAACTCTAATATAATTCCAAGAGAATCAACTAGACAGTCAGACTCAATCAATGGAAATATATCCAAGATTTGTATCTCTGTTTCACAATTAATCAACAAATCAAACCGATAGAAATCCGCGAGCCTGATTATTATATGAAATGTAGTGATCTACACTACAAATTAGCACAAAAACAACTCAGAATCTCTAAGGATAGAGATTAGACTGGGGTGAACAGAAGTTTGGGAGAAAAAAGCAAATTTTGATTATTATTTTTCATGAGATCTGAATACAGACGCGGATGGAATATAAGTACTGGACTAGACTCACTTGCACTACATGCGAGTTATATAAGCTACTAAAAACTAAAATAGATTAACAGAAAGATAAATGGGGACAGTTACGTAACGGCTAGCTAACAGGCACCCATGAGACCGATTAGCCCTTAATAACTACGGAACTGTAAGAACATGTTCATGGCATGAAACAACTTGAACGCTACCAAAGACCAATGTTCAAGTGAAAATCAATTTATATCAACAACCAAAGGTTGGATTATCTAATTGATTGAACTACGCACAACCTGTGATATTTCAATTATATAGGAAATATAATGCAGAAAAGAAATAACACAAACACCAGAAGTTTTGGTAACGAGGAAACCGCAAATGCAGAAAAACCCCGGGACCTAGTCCAGATTTGAACACCACACTGCATTATGCTGCTACATACACTAGCCTACTACAAGTTAACTTTGGTCTGGAATGTAGTTGAGCCCTAAGCAATCTCACACTGATTAAGGTACAGTCGTGTTCCTTACGCCCGAGTCCCAGCAGGACTCTACGCACTTGATTCCCTTAGCCGATCTCACCCACAACTAAGAGTTGCTACGACCCAAATTCGAAGACTTGATAAACCAATATGTCTCACCTGAGTAAAAGTCTATTGAATAGATAAACTGTCTCCCACAGAAATACATATGAGTTTTGTTCCGCCTTTTGATAAATCAAGGTGAACATAAACCAATTGGTACACCGGACTTATATTCCCGAAGAACAGCCTAGTAATATCAATCACCTCACAATAATCTTAATCGTATGGTAGCGAAACACGATATTGTTGAATAAAAAACGATGCGACGAAGATGTTTGTGACTAATTTTTATCTTGCCTATTAGAGATTAAATCTCGAGAAAATCTTAGAGAAGATAGTACTCAATACGATAGAATTGTAGCGCCCCCTAAGCTAGCAGCTGACTAATCCAAGAGATTAACTAAATAAAGAGGCACTAATAATCTAAATCATTCACTTAAACATTCAATTCAGAAATCTGCTACAAAACTTAACCCAAAAAACTAGCCCCGCTCTGAAATGTATATACAAAAACTCCTCTCAAATGATACATATTCAATAGTGAGTAGATTTACAAATAGAATACAAACATAGAATAAACATAGCGAAAGCTAACTAACTAACGTAAATAATTCTTCGAAGCTTTCATCGTCACATGCACATCTTGATCTGTCTCTGACACTGAAAGTGGAAAAGGGTGAGCACATCATCCCTAAAAGGGGTGCCTAGTAGGAATAACAACTAACTTTCAAGTAATCATTAATATGATTTTAAAAGCAATGCAAGTTTTATCGAAAAATGATAATACACGGAAAGACAGTAAAACATAATGTAGAAACTTCTTCAAAGACATTCATAAATAACAAGAACATCCATGTATGAGATGTGTGTTGCCGCACATGGGAAGAGTAATATTGATGCCAATTCCACACCGATTAGGTAATATTGCGGTGTATCGCCCTAGCCATAGAATAAGATATAAAGGAAGATAATTTTGGCCATGTAATATTGCGGTGTATCGCCCTAGCCGTAGAATACTGGATATTGTGTCGGCACACATCTCATACCACACAGAGCACACAAATATATGCATGAATTTCATAACACTAAGATTGATTTGTAAAACAATAATGAATACAAGAAAGTTCGTTATCGATTCCCACCTCTTTTGATGACAAGCCTCGCCTACCTCGAGATGTTCAATCCACTCGGATCATCCTTTGAATCGATCGTTGTTAATAAAGATTAACTGTTAATCACACAAGCACTCTAAAGATTAGCCAAAAGGCTCATATAACAAGGCTCATATCATAATCTCATACAATTCTATAGTTATAGGCTAAGTGAACTATCTAATGGTTCTAAGCCCATTTATGTTTCTACACTTTTTTATTACTTATCTTTAGCACAAAAAAAGGTTTACTAATTCAATTAGGTTGGTTCTATATTCCATTAGGTATATCTACAAACTTGTAGAAGGAACCAAAGGCTAAATCGGACCATAAAGGGTCCAAAACATCAAACTGAGACAACATGGCACTAAGCCCAAGCCCATTGGGCCCGATCCGGCACGACCCACTAAACTGGCCCATTACACAAGGCCCGGTCCATCCAAGTCAACTGACGGTCAAACTAACAGTCAAAAGAGTCAACTAACAGTCAACGTCTAATGTCAAGGTCAATGTCCTGGTCAAAGTCAAGTCAGGTAACACGGTGAGTCAACACCGATTCAACTCATTAAATCGAGCCGATAAGTCACTAGACCGACTGAGATGACTAATAGGCCAAAACACACAAGGCCTGAGCCATAAGCTCATGCCACAGCTAATGTACAAACACAAAGCAAAATCAAATACAAATACACTCATAGCCAGCCAGCAAGACTCATTTCTGTAACATCATTCACTTCTTCCTAAACAACCTTGTATAACATTCATAGACCAACATCATCACATGTAGTTCAGTTCCAACACCATTATCTCCAACACTTCATTTATACTCTTCTCAAGTGCAATTTTATCCTCCACACTCAAACGCCACCAATTATCAGTTCACCATATCCGCAACCTCGGATACAACTCTTGGCCCCCCTCTTGCATTCGATATAACTACTTATCATTTCAACCCTTCCAATGATATAACTTCAGCTCAGATTATTCACCATTAGAACACCTCCAACACGAGCTCCTGAAGTTCAACAACTTCAACTGCAACTCAATTCAATCACCAATGGTATACATACATCTAACTGTCATCATCACCATACTATACTTGCATAAACCTAACACAACCCGCTCCACATGATTAGCTGAACTAGAACCAATAATCCCCTATACAGCTTCAATCCAAGAACACAACTACAAAATTGTAAGCTTCTTTGAATCTTAAACCCAATTTCTAACACATCTTCAAATTTCGTAACTCAACTTACAATATTAACTTCTCAAATCAGCAAACTCATAACACTAAGATACTAATACAGCTTCACCTGCCACCTGAACTTCACCAACAACAATTCTCTAGATTATCTTGTTTCACTTCCAATTTCATAACGCCAATCAAAACCTTAACTCTAAATCACCAATTCATCTTCCTTCCAGATATCCAAATTAACAGCAACCCTATTGATCAGACCACCATTGAATTCCTAATTCCTTAAATCATAACTCCTTCAGCTCTGTGATTAAGTTTCACTCTTAATCAAACCCAATTCTTCTTCGAACCCATCATCAGACTTAGTTCCCTCATCTAATCTGAATCACCAACACAAAGAAACCCTAACCTGTAACCCTAGTTTCCTTAAGAAACTAAAATTAAACTCCATAAACTCATCTACACCTCAATTAACAACGAACCCACTCTATAATCGAACAAATCATAACAATTTCATAAAGAAATTTCAATCAAAAACGAAACCCTAACTCGCTACTGCACTTCGCTTTTCCAGAACTCAATCGATAGCAGCAGCATCCCCTTCTTCCTCAGATCAACATGCTACTAAGATTATTAAGAATCACTCATACTAAATCAACCTCGAACCTTCGGGATCGATACCAACAGAGAGGAGAAGAGAAAGAACAGAGAAGAGGAAGAAGAAATAAGAAGAAAAGAGAAAGAAAAAGAGAGAATGAGTTTCTCTCGACACGTTTTGGTGATGATAAGGCTAACGAAAATGATTAAGGAACCCACGCTTTGGATAAGGGCATCCAGGTCGGTCTAAGGCAAATAGTATCACACTAATCTGATGATATCTTCTGCGTCCGGTCTCCGAATGACACGTTCGAGTAGTTTAATTCGCATAACTTTTCGAGATCTATCTAGTGATACTAGTTTCGTATCTAAATCGTGGTTAGATTAATTTCTATTAATTTACATCTATATAATCTAATTGAGTCATTAGCGGCTTAGTCGTCTCTTGATCATCGTTAGACCAGTCAAATAGCGTTGACGAGCTTGAGGGTCCTTACATTCTCCCCACCTTATATCATTTTCATCCTCGAAAATCGATCCATCATTCTAGTCTTCAAAAACTCCCCACCTTATAGAGAATTCATATCTCTTGTCTAAGCGCAAACAACAAGAAACAAAGAACAAACCTAAATGGCTTTCTACAACTAAAATTTGTGGCTCTAGGTTCAATAGATTAGTTTCTGTTTCAATAAGTCACTGGTTCTAATTACGAGAGAAAATACTTTATAATAAAGTTTCTAAGTAAAATTTAGGATATATCAGTCCACTAATAGAGCAAGTTCTCCTTTTACGAATGGTAATCCATGCATGTAGTTGCCCTGTCTAGGATGATCAGACCTGACAATGCTTTCCTACGGCCAAAAGACAACGCAAACATATCCGAATTAGAAACCTCACTATTCCCCAGTGTTGGATTAACTAAGTATTAATTTATTAGGATTAATTAGTCTTTAACTTCTACCTTAACGTGTGCATTATGATAAATTTACTTCGTAATATATATAAATAGTTCTCATCATCAAAATTATTCTTATTTAATTTTTATGTACCGTTATTATTATTTATTTATTTTATCATTATAAGTAATCCAAATCCGATTCCCATCAATTTATAATATCAGATATTTTAACTTTAGTGTGATACCATATATATATAAATTTTCAAAATTTATCTATTATAAATTTCCTACTAATTTAATTATTCAATTACTTTTATCAACTGTGTTATTATTCTCATTATTCTGATGTTGATAGTCTGGTTGATACACTAACCCTTAATCTTCTAATTATAATTTTACATTCACGTAAAGATTGATATAACAGATTTTATTTATTCAGATCGAATCTGTATACTGTTGTTGATGGTGGTTTTTAAACAAAGGGTAAAATCGTAAAACCGCAAATAACCTAATGTCACTAGTGACACATTTATTAGAATATTTAATGCATGTAGTCAGTAATTAATAGGGGGTATTTTTTCAAATTAGGGTTACAACGAACAAAACCCTAATTCCCCTCCGTGCCAATGGCGAATCATGCCAGCCACACCTAGCCCAAGCTAGCCGCGCCATGCCAAACGCACTCGCCTTGGCCCTAGCTATGCTAGTCACACCAAAAACGCGCCAAAGCATGCCAAACATGCTAGCCGCACCTCCGTGCCAATGGCAAATCATGCCACCACACCTAGCCCAAGCTAGCCGCACCTCGCGTGCCAATGGCAAATCATGCCAGCCACACCAAACGCGCCAAAGCATGCCAACCATGCTAGCCGCACCTCCGTGCCAATGGCAAATCATGCCAGCCACACCTAGCCCAAGCTAGCCGCACCTCTGTGCCAATGGCAAATCATGCCAACCACACCAAAACGCGCCAAAGCATGCCAACCATGCTAGCCGCACCTCCGTGCCAATGACAAATCATGCCAGCCACACCTAGCCCAAGCTAGCCGCGCCATGCCAAACGCACTCTGCCTTGGCCCTAGCTATGCTAGTCACACCAAACGCGCCAAAGCATGCCAACCATGCTAGCCGCACCTCCGTGCCAATGGCAAATCATGCCAGCCACACTTAGCCCGAGCTAGCCGCGCCATGCCAAACGCACTCGCATTGGCCCTAGCTACGCTAGTCACGCCACGCAAAGCCAAGCACCCTTACCTTGGCCCTAGCCACGCCATGCCAAAATGGCGTCCGCGCCTAGGCTTGCAAACCATGCAACCTAGGCCAAATTGTACACGCATGCCAGTTGCACATGCCAACACGCTCGTGGTAGCTTTTCCTACCAGACGCGACCCAAATTGGCCACGCATGCCATTGGCACATGCCAACACGCTCGCTGGTAGCTTTTCCTACCAGGACGCGACCCAAATTGGACACGCATGCCATTGGCACATGCCAACACGCTCGCCGGTAGCTTTTTCCTACCAGGCCGTGACCCAAATTGGCCACGCATGCCATTGGCACATGCCAACACGCTCGCCGGTAGCTTTTCCTACTGGGACGCGACCCAAATTGGCCATGCATGCCATTGGCACATGCCAACACGCTCGGTAGCTTTTCCTACCAGGACGCGACCCAAATTGGCCACGCATGCCATTGGCACATGCCAACATGCTCACGGGTAGCTTTTCCTACCAGGACGCGACCCAAATTGGCCACGCATGCCATTGGCACATGCCAACACGCTCTCTGGTAGCTTTTCCTACCATGCCGTGACCCAAATTGGCCACGCATGCCATTGGCACATGCCAACACGCTCGCTGGTAGCTTTTCCTACCAAGACGCGACCCAAATTGGCCACGCACGCCATTGGCACATGCCAACACGCCGCCGGGTAGCTTTTCCTACCAGTGCCGTGACCCAAATTGGCCACGCATGCCATTGGCACATGCTAACAACACGCCGTCGGTAGCTTTTCCTACCAGGCCGTGACCCAAATTGGCCACGCATGCCATTGGCACATGCCAACACGCTCGCTGGTAGCTTTTCCTACTGTGCCGTGACCCAAATTGGCCACGCATGCCATTGGCACATGCCAACACGCTCGCTGGTAGCTTTTCCTACCAGGCCGTGACCCAAATTGGCCACGCATGCCATTGGCACATGCCAAACACGCACGCTGGTACCTAACTTGCAAACCGTGCAACCTACCACCAAGGCATTCCGCACACGCCATTGGCACTTGCCACACATGCCACTAGCAGCTCCGACATTGCCACTTACACTCAACGTATAACCTACCACCAAGGCATTCCGCACATGCCATTGGCACATGCCACACACGCCACTAGCAGCTCTGGCATTGCCACTTGCACTCAAGGTGCAACCCGCAACAAAGGCATTCCGCACATGCCATTGGCACATGCCACACGCGCCACTAGCAGCGCCACTTGCACTCAAGGTGCAACCAATACTCGAGACATCAACACAAGGGGGGATGCTTTCTAGGGTTTTGGTTTGGCGGTCACAAAGATGCAAAGATACACTACGCTCACATTAATAAAGCGTGAATAGGAATAAAGCGGTCAAATAAATGAGGAAATAATGGTGAAAACATTTTCACCCATAAACACCATGCGATTACCACCTCCTCCCATTATTTCACCCTTTACTCTCTTCCTTCATGAGGCCAGGGTACGTTTCAATCTCGACTTGTATAAATAGGTCTTACCTATTTCCTCTCGACTTATATAAGTCTCGGTCAGGAGAAAAACACAACACTTTAAAAGGCAACTTTGCAAGCTCTCCAAAAAAGCTTTCATCTCTTGCAAGCTTAGAAGCTTTCACTTTCCGATACAAGTCGAGACACTACTCTCGTAATTATTCTGGTCTCAACACCTTTCTTTGCTTCCCTCCCCAAATCAACCCTTCTCCTCCACTTTGTGACCGAAGCAAGTCTGGAACGGCCATTTCTTGGTTTAGGCCGGACTTGTACAGATTGATCTCTCGAATCTATAAAATGCTCACGTGCAGCACATTTTTTTGGGTTTAAACCATTTTCTCACTCACCTACCGAATTTACCGAAATCGGCGGAAACGATTTTTACCCATAAACAATTGGCGACCACAGCGGGAGGTTCGATCTTTCGGTTACAATGTCAATTTTCAACCAGTAATCTCATTCTTCGACCCGAGATGTCAAGATGGTAGAGGAAGGCGATCAACTCCGACTCCGGCTACCCGACGAATCGATTATCGGTCATGACGCGACAAGGGATGACTGGGACTTTCCACAACGGTGTTCCCAGAGGATAGAAGTAGACGATCCGCCCAAGGATTAATGGCTCTGTTATCGACAACTCGCAACGACTGGGGACTTTCCACGACAGTGTTCCCAGAGGATAGAAGTAGACGATCCGCCCAAGGATCAATGGCTCGGTTATCAGAAAGCTCAGTAACGACTGGGGACTTTCCACGACGGTGTTCCCAGAGGATAGAAATAGACGATCCGCCCAAGGATCAATGGCTCGGTTATCGACAACGAGAACGGGGACTTTCCACGACGGTGTTTCCCATAAAACTCGGTTGTGCACCCTAATGTTTCCTTTTCATCAAGAGACCTAAAAAACCAAGTAAGTCCTACCTAGACAAGATACATGGTTCGCTCTTTCAAGTTTTCACGGAATGATAAAACCAATAGCCATGTTATGTTTCACCCCATGTCATCTACCAAACACACGGTTCCATGGTATTCCGGGATGCTTGCAACACTTTCAATCATAACCAAGACAACATCATTTCCAACTACAATTCATTCCAAGAGAATAATCCAAAACCATCAAGGTAACATTTATCTGTCAACCCCAAAAATCCAGAAAATCAAAACCATAAACCAGGCGTTTCCATTTGCCTTTCAAAAAAAAAAAAAAAAAAACCTAAAAATAAGAAGTTCAAAATACGTAAATGTATTCAAGGAAAGTTTTCCAACAATGACTTGCTCCTCTTAGCAAAGGCCTCCCTCGTGCTCCGGAGAGCCGCCCTTTTCAACTTCATCCGCCCGCACAATTTTGAATTCCGCTTCCCCGCTTCTTCACCATGTCTCGGAAGGACCTTCGAATTTTTCGACTAGAAACTTTCGACCTCGAGAGAAACCTTCAACGAACCAAAGAACGTTTAATTCAAAGTTTACACACATATCACGATAGAACCTCCAGCTCAAGATTACATCCCCTGTAAAACAGTGATGACCAGTCACGTCGCACATGTCGTCAATCGAAGACAAAGCTTCCTCCACCCGCTTACCAGACGTGCATACCAGACGCGCATGCCAGGCCCACATGCCACACGTGTATGCCGGCCACAATACCACACCCTGCGCTAACGGCTTGCATCCTTCCAGTGCTAACATCTTGCGCCTTTCCAGCACCATCTCCTCCGCTCCACAACCAGCCAAAGCAGCGCCATCCCCACCCTTCGAAACAGTGCCATGGCTCGAGCACTCCGTGATCAAAACTGTGCCATCTTTGCGCGATACACTTACGATCACCAGAACCAGAGACGCTTCCGCCACCCAACGTTTCTTCAAGCACGATAGCTCCAACCGTCACCAGAGACGCTACTCCACCATCAGGGCAAGGTACTGGAAGAGCCGGAAGAAGCCTACCTTCTTTTACCATTGTTGATTTGATGAAAAGACAAAAGGCACTTCAGCAGGACGTGCGTTTATAGATGAAGAGGCTCGCGTTGCTCTTGAACGTCCAATAGAAGGGAATCAGCAATCCAATTTCATCACACGTAAAGATCGGGAACGACTTCTCCAAAATCGAGGCAAAGTTATGTGAGATTCTATATTTCTCCAAGGCGTAGCGTCAAGGCATATTTGTATCCCTCAACCGCACTGCATCAGGAAAGCAGCTTTTTCCAGCCAGGGAAGCCGTTCCCAAACCTCAACCTCTCATGGAAAGCAGATCGATAGATGGAACTGGGGACTCCTAACCAATGTATTGTAACCGTCAAGGCTCTGAGAGTTTCAAGGCGCCGTTTTGACGTTCTCTCCGGAAGTGGCTCCACTTCAACGTTCTCAAAGAGCTGGCCCGCTTCAACGTTCGCTTCAAAGAATCGCTCCGCTTCAACGTTCGCTCCAGCAGACGCTCCGCTTCGGCGTTATCACCATAAGATGCAGTATTTGGATCCTTAAGTTTCAACGTCCTCTCCAAGAGCCGAAGCCGCTTCAACACCACTCCTTCTTGCAAAGGGTCGTACCACGCTCCCCACGTCAAGGATCATGATCGCAGCCATCCAACCTTCGTAGTCGTGGCCACCTTTTGATCCACCCGCCATCCTCAAAATAGCATGAATACATAATAACCGCGACCGAGTGCTTTACCAAGTGGGTTGAAGTTGTCCGCTGAAAGGAACCACTGGAGCCACGATCGCGGCGTTCTTCAAGGAACACATCATCTGCCGTTTTGGCGTACCTAAACACGTCATCACCGACAACGGCACGCCTTTTGCTAATATTCAAGTACAGGAACTACTTGAGAGCCGAAACAGTACACGACAATCCCAGGACCTGACACGAGCAATTTCCAATGGCTCTCTGGGCGTATAGATCATCTCCTAGAAGCTCCACCAGCATGTCTCCCTACTCCCTCGTCTACGGTACAAACGCGATCCTCCCAGCGGAATCAGGATCCCGTCTGCCAGAATCGCCGCAGCAAGTGGACCTCAGTGGAATGAAGCCGAAACACTCAATGCTAGAATCGCAAAACTAGATATTATAGACTCCAGAAGATCCCGGGCGGAGGAACATGCACAAGCATACAGAAACAGGATTTCCAGGGCATACAACAGCCATGTAAAATCCAGGGTTTTTAAGGAAGGAGATCTGGTGCTAAAAACCGCCAAACACATCCAGCGAGATGCATCGGCACCGAAGTTTTCTCCCAAATGGGAAGGGTCTTACATGATCACTAAAGCGTATGATTGGTGGTTACTACAAGATTATCAAAGAAGATGGGGGAAAGCTAGAGGCAGTCATCAATGGAAAGTGGCTTAAGGCATACTACGCCTAATCACTTCCCTGCAACATGCTACATCAAAAATAGAGGACCCTTCAAACTTCGTGATACAAGTCGAAAAGCCCATCTAATAAATTATAATCCCTACAAAATATCATCTTCAATCGACCATGATATCTTTCAGTCCTACTCTTCAAGTCTCGAGTTAACTCTTCAATCCTCGGAGACTCCAAGGCCAAAGCTTTCTCCTCTTCCAAAGATGTCTTTTGTAAGTGTGAATCACACCTAAGCAAGAATACCGGCTTTGTCGACCTTCACAATATTGAGATGATGCCTCAACCAGCTAATATTAAACTCCAAGGATTCACAGGTGGACACCATGTTCTCCCACCTTTGAATGGCCGACTAGCAAAGACGGATGGACATATTATCCATTTCAGCAATCATTGGCAAAAGACAGTTCACTACATAAACCAAGGCGGACGAACATAACTTCACTACGCTCCTGGTAGCGATATGACCGTATGTATTCCATATCCTCGCATAAAGGACCACGAATTTTTTCCGCACCAGGAAACCGCCAACATTCCGATAATTGGAGGAGAGACACCTCATACGAGTCCCAAACGATGAACCTGCATAGGGGTATTCATGACAAGAGAGCCCTAAATCAGCGTTCTCCAAGTCTGAAGCAGTCAACAAGGTTGGATTTGAAGGGAGGGGAACGACTAGGTCATCCTCGTCGATAACAGTAACGCATGCTCCAACGGGATATCTCTGCACAAAAGGAAAATTTTCATTCATCAAACAAGCGGTAAAGCGTACGTCGGTCCACCAAAGAAGAAGAAAACATACCTGGGTATGATTTTCTTAACCCGAATAACCTTTGTTGGGATGCTCCTTCCGTGAGTCGACCTCGCGCCTTCACCGGAGAACCCGGGCTGGTTAGAAGATGGTTCGTCTCTCGTGCGACATGACAAAGAGAGAAACTCAACAAGAAGAACCCTTTCTCAAACGAGGGAGATGATGCAATTACGTTGGGTATGAATACGGAACCTTAAAAAAGGAAAGGAAGAAATAAGGGACATAACGCTTCCAGATTTTAGCATGGATAATGCCCTGATTGAAGCCGCGCGCGTGAAGGAAGGCAAAGCAAGGAAACTTTGCTATCTGTAGAAACACCTACTCCCTCCTTGTTTACACCGGTCTCTCCAGCTAGCACAATCAGCTTCCCCACCTTGCGCCGGTCCCACCATCTAGCACGCCGTTCCCAACTCACGCCCAACTTCCCAACGTCGCCCAAGTTGCACCGGTCCCACCAATTGCGCCAACTTCCCAATGACCGCCCAAATCGCGCCGCCTAGCACACTCGGCTTCCCCACCTTGCGCCGGCCCCGCCGCCTAGCACGCTCACTTTCCCAACTCGCGCCAACTTCTCAATGCCGCCCTGCCTTCCTATCTCTCAATGATGTTGACTCCCCAATTGTGCCAGCCTCCCGATTTTTGCAAAACGGCCAGAGGCAAGGATTCCAAATCCTATTTATAAAAAGGTCGACAAGCCTCCTCAATTCTCTTTACGATTTGTTCTTTGATAGTTTGTCACCATCTTATGCTTACCTCGCAACAAAACTCCCTGTTCCGAGCTAAGAAGGGGACTTGATGTTGATGGTGGTTTTTAAACATAGGGTAAAATAGTAAAACCCCAAATAACCTAATGTCTTAGGTGACACATTTATTAGAATATTTAATGCATGTAGTCATTAATTAATAGGGGGTATTTTTTCAAATTAGGGTTACAACGAACAAAACCCTAATTCCCTCCTCCGTGCCAATGGCAAATCATGCCGACCACACCTAGCCCAAGCTAGCCGCGCCATGCCAAACGCACTCTGCCTTGGCCCTAGCTATGCTAGTCACACCAAAACGCGCCAAAGCATGCCAACTATGCTAGCCGCACCTCCGTGCCAATGGCAAATCATGCCGCCCACACCTAGCCCAAGCTATCCGCACCTCCGTGCCAATGGCAAATCATGCCAGCCACACCAAACGCGCCAAAGCATGCCAACCATGCTAGCCGCACCTCCGTGCTAATGGCAAATCATGCCAGCCACACCTAGCCCAAGCTAGCCGCACCTCTGTGCCAATGGCAAATCATGCCAGCCACACCAAAATGCACCAAAGCATGCCAAACATGCTAGCCGCACCTCCGTGCCAATGGAAAATCATGCCAGCCACACCTAGCCCAAGCTAGCCTTGCCAAACGCACTCGCCTTGGCCCTAGCTATGCTAGTCACACCAAACGCGCCAAAGCATGCCAACCATGCTAGCCGCACCTCCGTGCCAATGGAAAATCATGTCGCCACACTTAGCCCGAGCTAGCCGCGCCATGCCAAACGCACTCTGCCTTGGCCCTAGCTACGCTAGTCACGCCACGCCAAGCGAAGCACCCTTACCTTGGCCCTAGCCACGCCATGCCAAAATGGCACCTGCGCCTAGGCTTGCAAACCATGCAACCTATGCCAAATTGGCCACGCATGCCATTGGCACATGCCAACACGCTCGCTGGTAGCTTTTCCTACCAGGACGCGACCCAAATTGGCCACGCATGCCATTGGCACATGCCAACACGCTCGCTGGTAGATTTTCCTACCAGGACGCGATCCAAATTGGCCACGCATGCCATTGGCACATGCCAACACGCTCGCGGGGTAGCTTTTCCCTACCAGGACGCGACCCAAATTGGCCACGCATGCCATTGGCACATGCCAACACACTCATTTGGTAGCTTTTCCTACTGTGCCGTGACCCAAATTGGCCACGCATGCCATTGGCACATGCCAACACGCTCGCCTGGTAGCTTTTCCTACCAGGACGCGACCCAAATTGGCCACGCATGCCATTGGCACATGACAACACGCTCGCTGGTAGCTTTTCCTACCAAGACGCGACCCAAATTGGCCACGCATGCCATTGGCACATGCCAACACGCTCATTTGGTAGCTTTTCTTACCAGGACGCGACCCAAATTGCCACGCATGCCATTGGCACATGCCAACACGCTCATTTGGTAGCTTTTCCTACCATGCCGTGACCCAAATTTTCCACGCATGCCATTGGCACATGCCAACATGCTCGGCCGGTAGCTTTTCCTACCAGGACGCGACCCAAATTGGCCACGCATGCCATTGGCACATGCCAACACGCCGTTGGTAGCTTTTCCTACCAGGTCGTGACCCAAATTGGCCACGCATGCCATTGGCACATGCCAACACGCTCGCTGGTAGCTTTTCCTACCAGTCCGTGACCCAAATTGGCCACGCATGCCATTGGCACATGCCAAACACACACGCTGGTAGCCTAACTTGTAAACCGTGCAACCTACCACCAAGGCATTCCGCACACGCCATTGACACTTGCCACACACACCACTAGCAGCTCTGGCATTGCCACTTACACTCAACGTATAACCTACCACCAAGGCATTCCGCACATGCCATTGGCACATGCCACACACGCCACTAGCAGCTCTGGCATTGCCACTTGCACTCAAGGTGCAACCCGCAACAAAGGCATTCCGCACATGCCAGTGGCACATGCCACACGCGCCACTAGCAGCGCCACTTGCACTCAAGGTGCAACCAACACTCGAGACATCAACACAAACTGGGGGATGCTTTCTAGGGTTTTGGTTTGGAGGTCACAAACATGCAGCGTACACTACGCTCACATTAAGAAAGCGTGAATAGGAATAAAGCGGTCAAATAAATGAGGAAATAATGGTGAAAACGTTTTCACCCATAAACACCATGCGGTTACCACCTCCTCCCATTATTTCACCCTTTACTATCTTCCTTCATGAGGCCAGGGTACGTTTCAATCTCGACTTGTATAAATAGGTCTTACCTATTTCCTCCAGACAACAAGTCTCGTCAGGAGAAAAACACAACACTCTCAGAAAAGGCAACTTTGCAAGCTCTCCAAAAAAGCTTTCATCTCTTGCAAGCTTCCGAAGCTTTCACTTTCGATACAAGTCGAGACACTACTCTCCTGCATTATTCTGGTCTTAACACCTTTCTTTGCTTCCCTCCCCAAATCAACCCTTCTCCTCCACTTTGTGACCGAAGCAAAGTCCGGGAACGGCCATTTCTTGGTTTAGGCCGGACTTGTACAGATTGATCTCTCGAATCTATAAAGTGCTCACGTGCAGCACATTTGTGTAGCGTTTAAACCAGTTTCTCACTCACCTACCGAATTTACCGAAATCGGCGGAAACGATTTTTACCCATAAACAACTGTATTTTGTTAAATCTTGGCATTGGTAATTTAATATCATTTAAATTTGAATTTGCATAAAATTATAATGTATCCTAATAGTCTTTAGAGCCATTAATGTAAAGTATCCTACTAATATACTTATTTTCTTTTAACTATAATCTTACACTAAACATCTGAATATTATTATTGTTACTTCATGTATATTTGTTTCATTTTAGAAATTTACTGAGTCATTTATTAGATAAAAATAATTTCAGTACAATAATACTAACAAGTTAAGTCATTTTATTCTGTACTTTATATCCTCATATTTTTATGTCTAACGTCTAGTAAGTCTTATATTAACTAGCTAATTTGGATGCAAAACATATATCTTTAATTTTCATTAGTTTAATTAATAAAACTTAATCGTAAATACGCGTTAATAATTTTCTATAGTTATTTAATCGCTATTATTATTTTTATCGTCATATATTCTTATTGAAATTTTAGTTAGGTTAGGTTCAACATGATACTAATTGATAAATGCTAACATTACTTATCAAAATTATTATTACTTTTATTATCATTTATAATTAATATTATAATATTTTCATTATATACATTGATGGTTTGGCTATTATTTATTTATTCTAACTACTCTTACAAATATTATTAAGTTCCGAGAATAGTATTAACATTTATAAAATTATAAATTGTTGATTTTATGTATAAGTCGAGGTATTTAATAAATTTCTATGTGACATTCTATCAATAATACTAAACTCACTAATTTTAGTATTGAATTGTGTACGTGTTCATACATTTTATAAAAAAATTTCTCTAATCCTTATTGGCTAAAATTACTGGTGTATCCTATAATTTTTACTACATTAATTAAACAAACAAACAAACAAATCAATCAATCAAATAATTATTTTAATTATTGATAGCTTTTAGTGATTAAGATTTATCTCATAACCCAACCCAGTTCTAAGTTAATCTAATTTACTAACTGGCACTGGCTATTCCTATCCTTTCCCATATAAGATCTAATAGTGAGATCTGATACCAACTTGTAGCGCCCCCTAAGCTAGCAACTGACTAATCCAAGAGATTAACTAAATAAAGAGGCACTAAGAATCTAAATCATTCACTTAAACATTCAATTCAGAAATCTGCTACAAAATTTAACCCAAAAACTAGCCCCGCTCTGAAATGTATATACAAAAACTCCTCTCAAATGATACATATTCAATAGTGAGTAGATTTACAAATAGAATACAAACATAGAATAAACATAGCGAAAGCTAACTAACTAACGTAAATAATTCTTCGAAGCTTTCATCGTCACATGCACATCTTGATCGGTCTAAACCGAAAAGTGGGAAAGGGTGAGCACATCATCCCTAAAAGGGGTGCCCAGTAGGAATAACAACTAACTTTCAAGTAATCATTAATATGATTTTAAAAGCAATGCAAGTTTTATCGAAAAACGATAATACAAGGAAAGACAGTAAAACATAATGTAGAAACTTCTTCAAAGACATTCATAAATAACAGTAAACATCCATGTATGAGATGTGTGTTGCCGCACATGGGAAGAGTAATATTGATTCCAATTCCACACCGATTAGGTAATATTGCGGTGTATCGCCCTAGCCATAGAATAAGATATAAAGGAAGATAATTTTGGCCATGTAATATTGCGGTGTATCGCCTAGCCATAGAATACTTTTGGATATTGTGTCCAGCACACATCTCATACCACCCGAGCACACAAAGATATGCATGAATTTCACAACACCAAGATTGATTTGTAAAACAATAATGAATACAAAAAAGTTCGTTATCGATTCCCACCTCTTTTGATGACAAGCCTCGCCTACCTCGAGATGTTCAATCCACTGGATCATCCTTTGAATCGATCGTTGTTAATAAAGATTAACTGTTAATCACACAAGCACTCTAAAGATTAGCCAAAAGGCTCATATAACAAGGCTCATATCATAATCTCATACAATTCTCTAGTTATAGGCTAAGTGAACTATCTAATGGTTCTAAGCCCATTTATGTTTCTACACTTTTTCATTACTTATCTTTAGCACAAAAAAAGGTTTACTAATTCAATTAGGTTGGTTCTATAGTCCATTAGGTATATCTACAAACTTGTAGAAGGAACCAAAGGCTAAATCGGACCATAAAGGGTCCAAAACATCAAACTGAGACAACATGGCACTAAGCCCAAGCCCATTGGGCCCGATCCGGCACAACCCACTAAACTGGCCCATTACACAAGGCCCGGTCCATCCAAGTCAACTGACGGTCAAACTAACAGTCAAAAGAGTCAACTAACAGTCAACGTCTAATGTCAAGGTCAAGGTCCTGGTCAAAGTCAAGTCAGGTAACACGGTGAGTCAACACCGATTCAACTCAGTCAGAAACTGAGTCAGATAAGTCAGCTAGACTGACTGAGATGACTAATAGGCCAAAACACACAAGGCCTGAGCCATAAGCTCATGCCACAGCTAATGTACAAACACAAAGCAAAATCAAATACAAATACAAACACACAATCTCTACAACATTCTAACTAAACACAATTCTCTAAGTTACAAACTAACTTCCATCTCCAAAGTCTTGTTTTCATCAAACACTACACTCTGATTCTTATCTTTAGATGACATATTCTTCACATCTATACATAGCTTCAAAATATACGCATAACCCACTTGTACCTACAGATTGTTTTCCATGTCAATCTCTAACACAAAATCATACACTCATAGCCAGCCATCAAGACTCATTTCTGTAACATCATTCACTTATTCCCAAACAACCTTGTATAGCATTCATAGACCAACATCATCACATGTAGTTCAGTTCCAACACCATTATCTCCAACACTTCATTTATACTCTTCTCAAGTGCAATTTTATCCTCCACACTCAAACACCACCAATTATCAGTTCACCATATCCGCAACCTCGATACAACTCTTGGCCCCCTCTTGCATTTAATATAACTGCTTCTCATTTCAACCCTTCCACTAACATAACTTCAGCTCAGATTATTCACCATTATAACACCTCCAACACGAGCTCCTGAAGTTCAACAGCTTCAACTGCAACTCAATTTAATCACCAATGGTATACATACATCTAACTGTCATCATCACCATACTATACTTGCATAAACCTAACACAACCCGCTCCACATGATTAGCTGAACTAGAACCAATAATACCCTTTACAGCTTCAAGCTAAGAACACAACTACAGAATTTTAAGCTTCTTTGAATCTCAAACCCACTTTCTAACACATCTTCAGTCCCTGTAACTCAACTTACAACATTAACTTCTCAAATCAGCAAACTCATAAAAGCTATGAGGATGATGCCTTATCAAGACTACCTGGTGCTTCTTGCCACTCCACCCAAATCTCACAACCTACTTGGTCTGCTGATATCATTAAAAGCTATGAGGATGACAACATTGCCAGGGATATCATACCAAAGCTTCTTATCTCCTCAACTTCAGTCACACACTATACTTATAATGGTGGGATACTAATATACAAGGGTAGGCTTTATGTTGGGGCTGGAAATGGAATAAGGAATGCAATCATCACCTCCTTACACTCATCAGCAATTAGTGGTCATTCTGGGATGCAAGGCACTTACATGAGGGCCAAATCTTACTTCCATTGGCCAGGTATGAGAGCTGAGATCATTGAGTTTGTTGCTTCTTGTGATACTTGTCAGAGGAATAAAGGAGATCACACATATCCATCTGGACTTCTACAACCTCTACCCATACCAGATCATGCATGGCAACACATATCTATGGACTTCATAGAAGGGTTGCCAAAATCTGGAGGTAAGGATGTCATATTGGTAGTTGTTGATAGACTCACCAAATATGGACACTTTATAGCCCCCAGCCATCCCTACACAACCTCAACTGTAGCTCAACATTTCCTTAATAATGTGTTCAAGTTGCATGGCCTTCCAACCTCTATCACATCTGAGAGACAAGGTTTTCATTAGCAACTTCTGGCAGGATCTCTTTCAAGCTATAGGCACCAGCTTACACCTCAGCCCAGCTTACCACCCTCAGACTGATGGACAGACTGAGAGGGTTAACAGCTGTCTTGAAAATTACTTGAGATGCATGACTGGTCATCAACCCAAAGCTTGGAGTAGATGGTTACCATTAGCAGAATGGTGGTACAATTCTAATTATCACACCAGCTTACACATGTCACCATTTAAAGCCTTGTATGGGTATCATCCTCCTCACCTGGCTTTCCCTCTCAGTGTTACCACTTCTGTTGCTGATATAGAGAAGTATCCTAAGGAAAGAGATCAGATGCTCAGCCTGCTAAAAGAATCATTGCACAGATCACAAGAGAGAATGAAGTTCTTCTTAGATTCTAAGAGGACTGACAGATCATTTGAAGTAGGAGATCTTGTCTATGTCAAGCTACAGCCATATAGGCAAACCTCAGTGGCATTGAGGAGGAATATGAAGTTATCCGCAAGGTATTATGGGCCTTTCCAAGTGGAGGAAAGAATTGGCTCTGTAGCTTACAAATTGTAGCTACCTGCAGATTCCAAGATACACCCGGTTTTTCATGTTTCTCAGCTCAAAAGGAAGGTTGGAGCTACTGTTGTCCCTATTCCTCAGCTGCCATTAGTGGATCAACAAGGTTTGATCAAGGTCGAGCCCCTGGCTTTATTAGGAGATCGAGAAGTCAATCGTGGAGGTCTTATGGTTCGCAAATTACTCATCCATTTGACCAACTCGACTCCAGAAGATGCCACATGGGAGGATGAGACTAATATTCATATTCATTTCCCTAAGTTCCATCCTCGAGGACAAGGATGCTTACCAGAAGAGGGTATTGTCATATCACTGGGCTGCCTAGAATAGTGTTGCGGGTGTATTTATCAAATTATAATTACTCAGTAGTTAATAATGATTAGCCGTATTAATTAGTAGGTAGATTAGTCGTTAAATAAGTATTAGAGTTTACTTTTGATCGTACAGCCAGTTGTAAGGGTTATCGTCATCTGACGACCCATTTGCTTTAGGGTTTGAGCTACTCACTATAAGTGTTGGATGTACGGAACTTATAGTAGTTAATGAGAAAAATAGAGAAGAGGCTGCTCTTTGAGTTTGGAGGCAGATAATTGTTACTTTCAATTTAGGGTTCTTAGTATCATTTGTCTTAACACGACAGTTCGCAACCATTGCACTCCTAACACAACATCACAACCACTAATGGGAAGATATGAAAGTCAGCAGAAAAATTATAGTCTTGCATTCGAATTGGAACATTGAAGCAAGTACCCAATGTAGTTAATTGACCACCATCACTAACAGTGACACAGAGTGCATTATCTTTAGCTTGCAAAGAATAACCACATCTTTTAAATAGCTAATGCAGGATGAAGAAAATTATGGTTGAACCTGAATCAATCAGAATTATACGAGGTTGAGCATTAGAAAAACCGTTAACTCGCATAGTTCTAGGAAAGAAGAACCCATAAGATATGTAATGATATAGTAGCTTCAGTTTCATCTTCAGACATCATTACAGTTTTTTCATGCACCATTTTTGTATCCAATTCAACCATTTATGGAGCTCCATCTAATATCAATTATCTCAGTTTTAAGCACAAGTGACCATGATTAAACAATTGATCACAATTAAAGCAAAGTCCCTTCTCTCTCTCTTCTCTTTTTTGTTCTTCCCAAGTAAGTCTTTTAGCTCCATGAGGTAAGGTATTTCTTTTAAATTGATTAGTTGAAGGATTGGTTGAACATCTTAGCTGAGGAGGACAATAAGATTGTTTTGCTGCTAATAAGACATCTTCCGGATTTATTGCCTTTGTAAAAGCCGCAGCTAAAGTTTGTGGTTCCAGCAATTTAACCACAGAGCCAATATCCGGTTCAAAGAATGGACAAAACAATTGACTAAGTGGTCTTCAGGCAAATCTGTGACAAAATTTAACATGCGTTCAAATTCAGGTATGTGATCACGAACCGTACCTTTTTGTTTAATCGTGCTAATTTCCATTCGAGCATCAACAAATTTTGTAGGAGAGAAACGAGCACGGACAAGATCACAAAATTCTACCCATGTATTTACGATGGTAGTTGTCTTTTTCCAGCGAAACCAAGCATTGGCATCGCCTTTAAGATGAGCGGAAGCAAGAGTGATTTTCAAATTGTCAGCTACGTCGTGCAGACTAAAATATTGATCGACATTAAAAATCCAACCATCAGGATCATCACCATCAAAAGTTGGGAACTTCAAACTAAGTGATCAAGATCGAATATTAACTGCATTACCACCAGGAGGAGAAGGAGGTGGTGGTGGAGGACCAGCACCATGACGTTGATTAATCCGAGGAATAAATTCTCTAAACACTGCACGCAAGAAGTTTTCCAAGGATGTAATTAAGGCTGCTGTGAGATCTGTTGTAAGAGTGTTTGACAGTTTTGTTGTATATTCAGATAAGTCCAATTTCCTAGCAGCACAATCCTCTTCACGCAGTTGTTTGTCTTCAACTTTCTTCCTATCGCGAGCTTCTTCATCGTGAACATGATTGTTGTTAATGGTGGTGACAAGAGTATCAAGTTTTTTACCAACATTAACAAGGCTATCTTGAACAAGTTTTAGATTCTCTGTATAAGACACCTTTAAAAAAAAAAAAAAATTTGGTAAAATTTTAGGGATTGATCAAAACCTGCTCTGAACCAGGTGTTAGGGTCCTTGACCAAGCACTAGCTAGAACACATAAAAGAAGAACAAGAACCCTAGATAAAACCCTTTGAGTTGAGGGTTAGCCACCTTTGAAGATAAAGAGAAGAATTAATAGAAACTATTGATTAAAGTTGTGTTCCATACAATCTCCAGCAAAGTATTTAAAGCAAACTGAAGTACTTGATAAGCAAGTAATGCTAATAATAAGAAGTTCACCTAAACTAGGAAACTATGCAAACTAAACAAGGAAAGTATAATTAAGGAAAGAAGGGATATCGGTTTGGTGTTGTAACACCTAACAGAAAATCAAAGGAAGAGACTGAATTTGGAGGGAGCATGACATCCATTTCCTCTCCTACACTTTTAACTGGTACCACTTTATATGGTTCGGTGAAGGAATCTTCGTCCATCAAATCTTGAGCTGTCAGTAGAGTTCTTGTATACCCGGGAAAACCCTTTAAGTTCCCATCCACCGCCATTGTCAGATTTATGGCGTCACTCCCAAAGTTGACAATCTAATATTTGAAAGAAAAAAAAAAGAATACCATGTCAGACAATTAATCATGAAAGTATAACATATAGTGTACTAAAGTACTTTTACAGTTGGCTAGTTAGGAATGGTAATGAAGATAGCATTTTTGCTTGCATAATTATGAATCCACAAATAATTTTTAAGAGAGAAAAAAGTATGATGCATGAGTGCTTTGCAAGTATGTTGACTATCTAGTAAGGCACACAAATCAACCTTCTAATGGAGCATACAACCTTCTATGTTAATTGCCATACAGTATTGCGAGGTGATCAGGAGGATATGTATACCATGTTAGAATTATCTAGTATTCAATAAGGCACAGGAATCAAACAGTATGATGCTTGCAAGGAAACCCCTTAACAGTTGTCCATTTATACTGCTATTATTAACACAAATCAAAACGAAATTCAGTATTTCATTTGTTTGACAATTTTGACTAGATTATGGAGCTGGGTTTCTTCGCAAGGTACACGAAGGTTCACATCTGTGTATTTACCCGTAAAAACCACATAATACATGTGAGATCATGAAAAGAAATATGGCATGTACTCATCATCTACGCAACAAGAACTGGTGCTCTAGTTAAAATGATGTTAAAAACTTAGCGGATGAGAATAGTGAAGCATACCTTTTATTCTAAGGTAATTGCTGTTATCCTCTGGTTTTTTCCACTTAATGGTAGACGTAGCAACCAAAGAAGACGAAACATTTGATAAAAGCAGTGAATGGTTGAGAAGACGTGCCCCACTAGACTCTGCAAAGAGTTGCTGCACCCAATAGCTAGGTGTTCCATACTGAGTCCATGAATTTAAGACAACTCGTCTGGTATCCAACTGCAAAAGAATTCAATTCATAAGATAGGTAAGGAAGAACGATTACTAATCCAGTCAAATAACTGCGTAAGTGAAGATAAAGATAAATAGAATGCTTACGTTCGGTCATTGTCATTTGGATCCTTCTCATTCAGGTCATCCTCATTCAGAAAGAATGGCGCATAGCTAGCCATCTCAATAATATCACTGTTTTTCTCGATACCTACAAGAAAACCAGCTTCGGCCAGTGCTGCTAAGAAACTACCCTTCCCAGCATCCTCTCCATGCACAGCGTACTCACTCACAAAACCCTTCGGACCAGCACGTGATATGTGGTCGAATTTGTGTGTCAAATTAAACATTGAGCTGGCAGATTCGTAAATCTACACAAACGTCGAATGAATGTCATAAATATCGGATGGATGATCCAACTTTTGAGAAGAGACGCCACAATTTGAAAGGACAACCTGAGGTACTTACATGAATGTCATAAATATCGGATGGATGATCCAACTTTTGAGAAGAGCCATCACAATTTGTGATTATTTTGATGTCTGGGTAAGTCCTTCTTAAAGCATCATAGTACTTGAGGTAATTTCCTGGACAAGAAAAATGCCAAAGTTAGTCTATCTCAGATCACTAAACACTCTTCATCTGTCCTTCTAAGCTTTATCACATGGTGAAATTTTGAAAAGCCAGTGAACTATAAATACCGAGATAGTGTTCCTTGCCACAATCCTCATTTCCAATTGCAATATATTTCAAGTTGAAAGGTTCTGGATGTCCCATTGCTGCTCGGACAGAACCCCATTTTGTTTTTGCATCGCTCTAGCGAACTCTATGCTTTCAAGCATTTCCTGCATTAAGAGACGAACATGAAATGTATGGGGAATACTGAATTTATAAAGTGACTTAGAAAGATATGCGAATCAACATTACGGCTAATACCTGGACAAAAGGTAAGATGGCTGAAGTAGAAATTTGTTCCCGATGGCTAATTCCTAAAAATATATGTATCAATTGATAAGTTTCTTCATCAAAGACATCTTAAAATTCTGGGTATAAGAATTGCTCAAAAATTAGATGTTTGAGAAAGACATACCATTATTGATTACCCATACTGGCAGGGATCCAAGGTCCTCGGCTAGCTGTAGTGGGGAAGAGTAATTAAAACACATAAGGAACTCAAAATAATTTTAATGCTTACTCGAAGAAATTGTCTCTTCTCAAGGAATATTAGATTAATGCTTACTTGAAGATACTCGAAATATCCTAAGGCATCGTCCGTCCAATAATGCCAAACATCATTGAAGTGTCCAGGTCTCTCCTCCCATGGGCCAACGCTTTCTTTCCAGCGAAAAGCATTTCGTAGCCAACTACCTTCTACAAAGCAGCCACCTGACGGAAATGAACACCTAAGTTAAATTATATACTCAGCTTACACGAGAACCACTGCCTTCACCCCCAATAACGTCACTAGATTATTCACATTTATCATACTTGTCAATCTTAACTCAGCTTAGGCACTTGAATAGCCAGTTCTATGGTTTACCTGGAAACCTAATAAACCCAGGTTTTAGATTTGCAATCATTTGAACAAGTTCTTTACGAAAACCATGGCCCTGTATTGAGGAAAGTTTAGAAAAATGAGTTTTCGAGTCAAATCTAAGAAAAATGAGGTATACAAATGAAAAAAAAAAAAAAAACTTCAGGATAAAACTGACAAGAAATTACACCTTATAAGTGTCCACCGGCATGGCTGACACCTGATCCAGCCAAATGACTCCTTTCTTAGTAGTTGTAAATTGAAGTCTAGCAAAATGGTCTGATCCCTTAGCTTCCAACTGAAGCTCTAATTTTTTCCAGTTTGAAAACTCAGAAGAGGAAGCTCTATAAGAGTAAAATGCAATTTATAATTAAACAGTTATATGGGAAATCAACAATTCAACATATTAACACCTAGGAAGTAGTTTATTTTTGAAGCACGAAAGAAGGATGCTCACATGATGTTGGAGGAAGCCAGAATTTGTGATCCGTTGGTGCTGGCCAACGAAACTGAGAGATCAACTGAACCCAGTGACCGAACATGAAAAACCACATTATAAGTCTTCCCGTTTTCAATATTCTGTCATGAAAAAAAAAATGAGAATCAAATGTCTACAAATTAGCATATTACAACAGTATATCATATTTTTCAGATATCAGTATATGTAATCTGAGATACACGTGATTGGTGCTTAGGGACGTGGAAAGCTAAATAATCCTACTATGTGTCAAAAATATCTTCCTTACCATGCCCCAGTACCCAGGATTATAGATCCCAACTCCTCCAGGAGGGCAACCTTCATTCTCACAGAGTATATCCATTCGCACAGCAATCTTATTGCGTTCGAAACATGATGAACGATCAGTTGATACGACAACAAATGATTCATTCCCGATAATAGACCATGGATCTATGTAGGAAGGAACATTTTGTCCACCAGCTTCAAATCCTGAAAGCAACCACGAAATGTAGTCAGAGCTGAGAAAAAGAAACCCTTGTAAGGAAAATGTTCAATCTACATTTGAAGCAAACCTCTGTTGCTGACGAGCTCCGCCCATAGACCTCCAGTTACGCCATGATTAATTTCCTTAAGGAGAACAGGTGAATTTACCATCAGAAACCAAACAATTGCAAACTGAATGTGTAGAAGTTGAGAAATTTACCTCAATGAATACACCAAACATAGTTGGTGGGATTTCTGATCCAGCTTCTGATGCATTTACAAGTATATGAGCTGACTGCGCATCAGTTGGTGCAACAAAGATCAGGTACAGAGAACATAGCCCAATGAAAAGAATACTAAAACGAGAATCCATGGTCTTCTAACAAGCTTCACAGGATATGAATATGGTAGAGTTGTTAAGCAATTTTATATACAGAAGAAACAGATTGATCATGAACATAGCCCAATGAAAAGAATACTAAGATGAGAATCCATGGTTTTCTAAAAAGCTTCACTGAATATGAATATGGTAGAGTTGTTGAGCAATTTATACACAGCAGAAACTGATTGATCATGTGTGATTCATTCAATGTAGTTTGTTTGAAACATTATGCATACATAGCATAGTGCACATCAAAGTCATAAGATTCTTTTCTCTTTTTTTTTTGGCAAGCTCATTAACAAACATTGAATTCAAAACAGATGGTAGCTGGAGAAAAAACCAACAACTATTTCAAATTACACAGAAACTAGACATTTCGAGCAAGAAACTGAAGACTAAAAACTTACTATCTAAGGCGTACATTGATTACTTGGTTGAAAGTATAGGCATATCTGACAAGGACTTGAAACTGATGAGAGGGAATATGCCACAAGCTGTTCCCATCCCATTACCAAATCCCCCAGAAATGGACAAAGGAATACAAGGAGTTAGGAGGAGCTATAATACCAAAAGGTGATCTGGGCCCTCCCTCCTGGCACTGGGAAGAATACACTACTTGCAAAAGCAACTGTTGGGGAATCCGGTGTACCCTTGCCAAAGCCAGAAAATACGCACTTAGTGTTATATTTATTGACGAGATTGATGCAATTTGTCGAGCAATTGGGACGTGGTTGCCTCAGAGGTTCCATTGATGAACGTCCGAGCACTCTCCATCAGGTTTGCAACCACTGCTGGTGTTGTTGTACTTGCTGGGACTAATAAGCCTGATATGTTTGCTGTGGAGCTGACATTGCAAATTTTTGCAATGGGGCTACCTTAATTGCAGCAACAAATGAGAGCGCCATATTACAAGCATAATATGTTTGAACAAAAATGTGCTACCGGCTACCCCTCGCTTGATAACATCTGATTTACACAACATTTTATAGACCTATTTTCTTCTTCACAATGGAACTACTAGAGATTCCTCCATCGACGAAATCAACTTGCAAAATCATGGCTGTATTTGTTGTTTATGTTCCTTAACTAGAAATCAACTTTTTAACAATAGTAAGGTAAATCAAAACTCTTAAAGTCACCATTCATGAGTTAAATAATGAGCAAAAGAAGAAATTTTTCTACTTGATGAGATGGAAAGTTATTTTTGATCTTGGGTGGAGGAAGATGATGAGTTTAAATGCTCATTGAAATTATAGGATTTGAAAACCTAATTTCGCTAAAAGAGTGAAGGAGAAACATTGTGATCAACGTTTGATGTTAGATAGGTTCACCAATATGTGGAACCCATTACAACATTTGAATCTTGAACCCTCTTTTTCTTTCTTTTTTGTTCTCTTTTTGTTTTGGCGTTGGTGTCATAAATGGCTGATAGAAAAGGGTTGTTTCTGTTGGAGCAGTGGGTTGGTGAAGAAAATGAGGAAGGGGATGTAAATACAGAAAATACAAAAAAAAAGAAAAAAAAAAGAAAAGAAGAAGAGGGTCATAATTGTCTTCCGGACAGACCTACAAAGTTGTGCATTTTTTAGTTTACGAACTTGTAGCCCGCCGTAGATGGGGTTGCGGTAACTCTGGTAGTGGCACACTGGCACTAGAAATGAAGATTATTTCTTTAAGTGTTTCCAAACGGATAATTTTCGAATAGTGAGCTAAGACATTTGGGGGCCATTTTTGTTCGACTAGCTTTTATTCCTTGAGAAAAAAATGGGCTTTGTCATTAAAATCGAAATTAGGTGTATTCAGGGCGGTTCTATGACAATTTTTAATGAGAAAATTGATTAAGTCGTGTGATGTGCTAAAGTGGACTTTCCACCATGGTAAAAGATTAAAAGGTGATTTGAGGCGTATGAGCCTTGCGGCGTCACCGAATTTGTTAGGGTGGAACTTCAGCCGTGAGCGGTTGAACTTTGCTCGTTGTGCTTTGAGTTGGCTGCCAATGGCTACTTTTCTACAATAAAAGATCGTGCATATTACAGTTAATTTCAATCACTCAGCTCACCCTAAAATTCACTATTTTTGTAAAATTTTCTCTACTTAAAATCTCTTTTAGTTCGGATTCCAGTATATTAAGTTTCTCAATTGAAATGTCTCGAAAAGCTATTACACTTTTTGTGAAGCTAAACTTGAAGCTGTTGTTGATAAGATATGTGCTAATTTTTTTAAAAAAAAATGAAAATAGTAAAATGGGAATAGCAGTGCAAGAGAAGTTAATCCAAAAAAATGTTCAGTTAAAAGGCAAAGAAAAGCTCAATGTTTGAAAGTTAACAAACGGAAGTTAAAAAAAAAAAAAAAAAAAAAAAAAAAATCATTCGAGAGCGTGTCGAGTGGAACTTACGTCAAATGAAGATAATCAGAAGCCCAAAGATTGTCCGTGATTTTTATTAAAGCTTTTATCTAAGTTGTTATTGTCTTACTAAATTTTATATCTTGTAAAAATGAGGCAGTAATGAATTAGAGGGTGCGTTTGGCACGGAGGTGGTTGAGGGTGGAGTTCAGTCAACGGGAGGAGTCAAGGATGGAGTTGAATTTCAAGGGTGTTTGGCATTGGTGGAATTGGAACTCCTGGGAGTTGAAACTCCTTCATTCAGTGGAAAATCAAATGACGCCTTCCCCATAGAATTTGGAACTCCATCCTTCCAACTCCTCCCATTGACCATTTTGACAAAAAAAATTTCTTTAAACAATAATTAATTTCTATACTTATAAACTTACTATGATAATTAAAATGTAACTATATTTTATTTTATTTTAAAATTTATAATATTTATTAATTAGTAATATTTAATACTTTAATAATGTTTTGTTTTTTCGCATATTCAAAAATGGAAAAAAAAATATATTTTCTAATTATTTAAATACATTAGTACTCTTGATAAACTATTAAATTTGAAATTTAAAATAATAGTTTTATTTAAAATATCAAAACTGACTATTTTTAGGGAATTAATCAAATGCTAATTATCTCGTAGGAATAATTTAAACACACTTGAAAATATAATTGACATGGTTAGTAGGTGTACAGGGTACAAATACCATTGTCATTCATGAGTAGGTTCAGTCACAGTACGTGTACCAGTTTGTAAACATTTAACCAAACCCAGATCCGGGTTTAACAGATCTTTTTTAGTTTGCGTACCGGTTTGGAAACCTTAAGACTGTCACCAGTTCTGGAGTTCACAGAACTAAATCGGTTTGCGTATCGGTTTGGAAACACATCCGAGTTCAGGAACACAGAACTGTTTTAGTTTGTGTGTCGGTTTGGAAACTATTCCCGGTTCCGTAACCACAGTTCAAAAATGGTTTGCTTACGAGTATGCATACCGATCTGGTTCACAAGTTAAACAGATTTTCACATGATGTGCATAAAATTATGTGTACCACAAATCTGTAAGTCGATATATAGCAACTCCGCTACGCATAAAAATACATGTAATACGGTTTCAGACATATAACAGTTTCACAGTTTGTAAGACTGATAACACTTTCTTGTATCCGAATCTATAATAGTTTTATACTTCTCTCTAAATCGATTCAAAACATTCCTAAATAACATCAATGATACATATCACTGTTCCAGGCTATATATTTTCCAACGATAAAACTTGAATCATGATTTTGATTCCGAACAATAAATTGTCCTTAACCGAAATTCATCAAATATGAACAAATGTTCATTAAGCTTAGTCATTATATTTCGAGATCTAATTATCAAGATAAACTTGACTCAAAATTATTGTCTACGCATAATAGTCTAATTAGTTATGCGACATCGTCTCAAAAGATAGAAAACTGCACATAATTTGAGATATAGGTGGTTAAGTCTTCCCTTACCTTTTGTTGATGAAGTTCTCCAAAAGCTTCGGTTGATCTTCGCCTTCAAACGGTAGAACGCAATGATGACTGTCGTGATCCATGATAGGATTAGGAAACCATATATATGTTAACCGAAATCACACGGCGTCTAACTAGTAGACAACGACAAGTACGGGTCAAACCCTGGCAGTCACTTATTTTGATGCGGTTAAGAAGCAAATCCCCAACCAATTTACTTTATCTGCAAGAGACTCCATTCTTTGGCAATGCAACCAGACCAAACACGCTCAAGACTACCTTTTGGCTGTTCCGATCAGCGGTCTAGATCAGTGCCTTGGGCCCAGACAGTTCAGAGCAGTAGTTTGTTATCGCCTTGGTATCCCTTTATTTGTTGAGGATGGCTTGAGATCTTGTTGCAATAGGCCTATGGATATATTTGGTGACCACGCGCTTCATTGTGCTAATGATGTCGGTCTGAAGTTTCGCCACGACTTGGTACGTGATGTAATTGCAAATATTTGTTTCAAAGCTGGTGTTCATGCTCGCAAGGAGGTTGCCTTGGGCTTTGTGTCTGAGAACAATAAGGATTTACGTCCAGCAGATATCCTTGTCTCAACTGGGAAAACGACCAAGATGTGTGTATGGATGTCACAGGAGTCTCCCCCTTTACTGGAGATGGTGTTCGTACATTCGTCCCAGGCCAGGCTATCTCAAAAGCAATCTCGCGTAAACGTTCTAAATATTTGAATGTATGCACTTCGCATGGCTATGGTTTGGGTGTGCTAGCCTTTACCACCTTAGGGGAACTTAGTGATGATATCTTGTTTTTTTTTCAAGCGTCTCGAAAAATTGTTTACTTAGTCTTGACGCTGGTAGTGGTCTTGGTAGTTTTATTTTTCACAGATTAGGTGTTGTTATTCAAAAAGGGGCTGGTGCTCAGCTTGTTGCGCGGCTACCAACTAAACCCTCTTGTCAAATGTTAATTTCTTAAATAATAAAATAGAAAAAAACTAAACTAATAAAATAAATTCAATGAAAAACTCGGTAACCAGGGTTTATAGCGTCCACCACTACTTCTATTCAATTACCGAAATGAAACATAATCCAAAAGATATTTATTGTCCGTTCTATTGACATCACCTATTATATGTACTACAGTACTAGAGTCGCAAATATCACTGGGACACCCTAAGCATGGCACATCATGCACCATCAAATTGCATTAGCGAGAAAGTTATACGAAACTAATTATACGTTCACAAATAATACCTGGCTATTCTAAGCATACCCATCAAAGGATTTAACCCAACATGAAATATCAAATAAGTAGACAAGTATATTTGCAATCCTATAAGTTAAGCACATAGGTTACTGTATTATACACAACCGATGGAGCAACAACTAATTTCATCACTGAATCAGTATATAAAATCATGGAATTAATTTATTCAAATCATAATAGTCTTTTGTTATATAAATCAATTTAATTAACCTAAAACTCCAGGTGGTTTGAACATAAACCCTAGTTACAAAATCCTATCCACACATGGCTTTCTCAAAAAAACCATAAATAAATCAAAGGAGTACTTGCTAATCCAAATCGAAAATGGGAGAAATAAGATTTCAAACCCTATAGGTTATGTCGTCTTTGTCTCATTCTCAATTTATGTTCTTTTCTCCAAGTTGCGGCTCCAGTTTGTTCTTCCCCTTTTCTGTCTCATGTTAGCAAGAACCAGTCGAAAAACCACCCCGTTCATCTTCTGCTCGCTCATATAAATACACCAAATATATCCATAAATGATCCTCCAATTAGGCTCCCGTGATAAATCCAAAACAATCACTTTACTTCCCTTATTGGAACAAAAGAATGAATCTCATTTTATGTCTAAATATTAGTATCATGGCCTAATCTCCATCAATGTATTCTTTTCCCATAAGTACCTTTTAAAAAGACTTTTTTTACCAATATCCCTTTTCATTCATTAGGATCATGTTTTATAACTTACATGTTGTAAGTAAAATCTATGTTCAAGGATCCATTCAAATCCTTCCTTCCCACCATGTGCCTAAAAGAACAACATTATCCACTCTCCCAATTCATGAGTACCTTAAATGAAAATGGGAAACGATCATTTCTTTGTTTCATACGACCTAGGATTAGCACCCAAAACACACCATTGAGCCCGTTATTTCGACCATACCCGAATTTACGAATGCACCTGCTTGGTAAACGAAAGAAATTTTTTGTTCCCTTTTTCTTATTTTACTCCCTGGCCATAATGGATTAGATACGATGGTGTGGCAACATGAGTTATGGACTTGGATGCCCACTGATTCCTTTGGTACCTTTAGTAGTGCGTTGGTGCTTTTTTGCTGCAAATGTCATTTTAGCTCTTAGTTAAGCCGTTTGTTCTCCGGATGATCATATTTGTTTGTGTTTCCTACAAAAGTCTTAAAACAACATTATTAATCCAATAACGAGTCCTAACTAGTATAAATATGGGTATAGTTGTTTCGCACTTACGTGCTTATCAAATTCCCCCACACTTACATTTTTCTAGTCCCGAGCAAAACAGAAACGAAAATATATCCGCTCTACAACGAATAAATAAGAGATATCCGCTCTACAGTTGGATACATATCCGCTCAACAGCTGGATATGGTGTCACATATCCGTTCCACAACGGATAGATGAGAAATATATCCGCTCATGGATATGGAGAGATGTCTGTTAAACATCGAGATAAATTATCAGGAGAGAAAGGCCCGCTCAGCATCTGATCATATAATATTCTTTTTTAAAGACCCGCTCAACAGCTGATAATATCATACAAATTGATGTTGTTGTTTTTTTTTTGAAAATTCTTAACAAAAATGAGAACCTATAAAAATCTAAATGCTATCCAAGTAGAAATTAAGATGGGAAACTCCTAAAATGATATGCAAAAGTAAACAAATAAAAATAAGCAAGAACATAAATACACCTACTGGAATGTACATAAAGGATCCCCATAAACTAATAACTTTAAAATTCGGGGATCAACCCAAAGTATAATATTTACAAATGATGACAACCTTAAATCCTCATTGAAGCAACTTAAAGATATAGACATTATCAAAAGGAAAGAGCTACACCTAAGCCTGGTTTTTGCAAAGGATGTATCATTTTGATCAAAAATAACCGAGCCAAAGGGTTCGCTAGAGATGGGAACTGAAATGATTTGGGAGACATGCACACGCAAATAGAAGTCACGAGATGCAAA
Organism: Papaver armeniacum; assembly: GCA_023531295.1. Classification (NCBI taxonomy): domain Eukaryota; kingdom Viridiplantae; phylum Streptophyta; class Magnoliopsida; order Ranunculales; family Papaveraceae; genus Papaver; species Papaver armeniacum. Next base: position 41,750 of record JAJJWW010011140.1, read on the forward strand.
ATAATCTAGTAATATTGGCGAAGCACGTAGTTCTAATCCAAAATTAGGAATTTTCCGAAAAGTTGTGCTAACAATTCTAGGTATATTAACTTCTCTACTGGTTTTGTGACCATGTACTAAATCATCATCATCAACCAAGGAATCATTAAGAATATCACAATAAAGATGATTAAAAGAAACCTTATAGATAGAGTGTAATGTCTCTAAGTCGTTAGACTTAACTATGATTTCTTCGATTAACACATTCTTTATAAGCATCATTGTTATAGCACTGATATGTCACACCGTCTGAAAAAATAGTGTCCTTAATCTTAAACTCATCCTTTTGAATAGGCGAGTGATCATTAACACAATCAGGAGTTGGACTAAATACACCACCTTCACTTGGTATGACAATGTCTCTATTCATATAATCACAACTATTAAGTTCATTATCATTCTCCATACACATTGATTCATTAATTATAGCGGTTTCATCATAAACATTTAGAGTATAAGAAAAAGTATAACTTGTATCCTCAGTAAGACCACAATCTTCTACCGAATGCGTTAGTTGAACAATCGATAAATCAGTTTGTTCAGAAAGTTGAGCAATATAAGCTTGGTTTTTACTCAACTCAGCAAAAAATAACTCATTAGCTTTGGTCTAATCGACAATGTCAATATTGAGGCGTTCTAAAAAAGATAATTGTGATGCAGATGGGTCACAGTAAGATTGATCATCGCTGATCTCATACTGTGACGGAGAAATGTGTGAATAATAATTGGAATCAACACATTGTGACTCATAATCAGGGTAAGGTTGGTAATGATCATAAACTTCACAAGGTCCGGAATGATCATACCTATGAGAATAATTCCAGTCATTATTTACACACTCGGCTCTAAGCATTTCGATAATGAGAAGGTGCATATACAAACTCATCAGGTGAAATATCAGATGACTCCTTTGTCTCAGCTCTTTTGGTAAGATTCCAAAAAGCTATAAAAGAAGTCAACTCACAGGAAACCATAATACAAACTAAAATTTTCTCAATAACTCGCCTTGCAAAAGCTTTGTGAGAATATCAAGTACTTACTTTAGGCTTGTTGTTGTTGATTCCAATCATCGCTCTTCATACTAAGGTACCTAAGAAAAATCAAATAAGCTACTAAAACGAACTAAAAGAAAATATGAAATAAGCTATGTACGAAAAAAAATATGTAGAAAAACAAATTACAATATTCCGCAACCGCTCCCAAAGTTGCCACGGCGCCAAAAATTGATAAGATTTAGGAAAAACATATATATGTTAACCGCAATCGCACGGCGTCTAACTAGTAGACAACGACTTTTACGGGTCGAACCCACATGGAGCGGTGGAAAGTACCATAACCAATATTTCTAATCGACTAACTAAGAATGTTGTTTTTGGATTTTTGAAAGAATAATAACAGAAAAATAAATAAATTCAATGAAAAACTTGGTAACCAGGGTTTATTGTAACACCCCGAGTTCCGGGCCAGGGTCAAACTCGTATGGAGATCCGAACTCGAAGCGTTACGGGTCGGAAAGAGACTTATGCATATAACTCTTCTAATTTATTTATTACAACAAACGTAATTTAACTTTCCTAACATGAATTTAAACATATGAATTCGATAATCATCTTTAACAACATTTTCAAAAAAACATATTATTTCAAATTACATTTCAAGCAATACAATTAGACAATACAATGATTAAACTATCTTCTTAGTTTCCACTTCCAACTTCCAAGAAATCTGCGAGGATGTCAATTGGGGTGAGATGACAGCTCAGTAGAATGCATTCACAATCCCAAGACACGCATAACAATATGAATGAATCAAGTAACATACAACATGGGGTATACGACATGATTCCAAGAAATCAATGATACATATATTCAACCATCAAGATTACCACACAAGTATTATTTTCGATAAATCATTTAACTCGTTTCCTCAATCATGGATTCATAATACCAGATCATCTAATTAGGATTCCAAAATAAGACTTCATTATATAAATAATATTTCAACAAATAATCCAGTTCACTTGTTCAATCAAGATTTCACAATACCAATATTATTGTCAACAATTTATTCATTTACATCTCACACATGAGTTCACAACATTATTCATGTTTCCTACAATTACTTCAATTCGTATTTCAATACTTATTTTCATAAACCCAATAAGGTTTCCAAAAATCATTCAATAGAGATTTCAACACATAATTCACAAATTAATATTGCCATCATAACAAGTAACCATGAGTTCACGGTACGAAAACCTTGGTTCGTAAACCCACCTATTATTTATCGGCACAAACAACCTCCATCGATGGTCAGGAACAAAAGTTCCTATGGGGATCATACCCATATGCTCTCGGGGATCATTACCCGTTTCATTCACGGTACGAAAACCTTGGTTACATCCACCTATCGTTTCCAAGCACGGAGCCCGCCATCGATGGTCGAGAAACACAAGTTCACATGGGGATCATTACCCATTTAACTCGGGAATCATTACCCATTGTTAGCATGAAACATGTTCCATATAACGGTAAAACATGAACTCATTTCCTTTTGTAAATCATTTTCACAAACAACACAAGCAGCCATGGCTTAACAACATGAATTTCTTTCAAGCATTTAATCAAACACTCCAACTGCAGACATATTACATTATGTTTCATGGTGATAACTTTATCTGATCATCCTCAAATTTTACAGGTTCTTGACACATTATTATATGACATATCAAAAATTCACACCAAACCAACGGTTCAAACAAAAGTTAACAAATTTACAATGACATCCAAAAAACTGGGAAGATTACATATCATTACCAAACAATTCATGATAAATTCATAACAATCTGAAATGGACCCAATCCAAAACACAGTGATAGATAAATTCCAAAGCTATAACTTTTATTAAGTCCTCAAATCATTTTAACATCATTAAGGCTTCCTAAGAACATCAAAACCACATCAAAACAAAACTGTCCATAATTTCAGAAACTATTATCCAAATTACAAGAAATTTTGATAGACACATTTATGTGTCTATTTTGATCTCGATTTTCTATATTATTAGTACCCATTTTTGTACTCATTATGGTGTTTTGTGTATTTGTAGGTATTTTTTTGGAATAAACATTTTTGGAAAATTCGACCCAAAAAGTTGCTAAATGCACCTCCAGAGGACATCTGCTAAAGGGACTCTCATTTTGGATAAGGGCCACCCACCTGCTATTCGCACCCCAGCAGAGGATAGGGGGCTACCCATCTTCCTTGTTTGAATTCCTGGTTTTGGCGGGAACTTTTGAGGTTCACGGCAGATATTAGGGCTCGATTTTTGGGTCACTTGTGGGAAGATTTTATCGCCGGAATTGTTTTCAATGGACCTATTTGGGCTAAACAGGGATGGTATAGGCGTTTAACTCGGCTAGATTGGGCTGGATCATCGAGTTTGAAGATAAAACAGAGTAACAATTATACTCGGGATTATGTTCGAGTTACAAAAACATTTGGTGAGACTTTCTCGGTGATTTGGGTTTGTAATAGTCTGTTGAGATAAAACAGGGAGAGTGACGTGTTTGGGAGTTAAGAAAAGGCATCAAATCTTCTCAAATTTGGTTATTATCGAAAACAGGGGAGGTGTCATTCTTGGGTTGGTTTTGTGAAGTTTTTTTTAGAAGTTACGTGACAGAAACGAGAACATAAACTTAGCCAGGATCCATATCTACTAAATAGAAGACGCGTTGAATGAAAAAGAGGAAAGAAAAGTCGAGACTTCCGGTAAAAGAAAAGAAGATTTTAGGAGAGTCAAGAGGACGAAGAAGAACACAGAACAACAGAGAAACAAGGTCGCAGAATTCGTTGCCTTTACTTTCAAATTCATTATCTTTGTAACAGTTTTTCCAACAATTAGTTCGAGTTACTTGATTACTTCAGAATTTCTTTGTAATGATGGGTTCTCAGTAACAAAACGCTTGCTTTATACATTTTCTTCAATAAAACACCTTTTTGAGCAATGAATCAATATTTTGAGTGTGTTTTGAGCATCAGGAGCTGAACCCCAACACCGGGATGACGGAGGAAGCCATGTTTCACGATTGTTTGGTAATTATAATTGATTCTTATGACTTTTTGCATTGATTTTTTATCGAGTTATGATTTTCATTGATTATTTGTGATTTTGTTTGATAGTGTATGCTTAGTATAAGAACTTTTGATGCACTATACTTATGATTTACATTTAATGCTTTATAAAATCTACTTTTGGCAAAGAAATAGAGTCTAGAAAAGAGATAAATTGTTATGAATCATTGTATGAACAAATTGATTGTGAAGTTTGGTGGAATCTTAAGTCCCATTATCTCTCAACTTTGTTAAAATCGTTTCTTTGTTTTTAGTATTTTTTTGTTTATTATATCTGAAATCAAATCTCTACAAGTCTTTGAACGAACCACTATTCTTACCACTTGAAAAACTATATCAATTTTTGGCGCCGCCGACGCGGACTTGTATTTAGGTTTAGGTTTTAGGTTTATTCTTTTTTTTTTCTAGGTTTTGTTTTTTTTATATTTTTATTATTTATTTAGATTTTTTTTATATTTTACGTCTTTGGTATTTTTGTTCTTATTGTGCAGGATTGACTTGAAGCTAAAGGTGGAAAGTTGAACTTGCCAAAAAAAGGAGGAAACCGAAGATATTATTTTATTTGAACTTTTATTTTTGTTAGTTTCTTTATTTCTTATTTTGGACTTGTAATTTTCTTTTATTTTGTTGCTTGTTTATTATTATTTTAAAAAAAAACACGCACACACCAATTGCATCTTCGTCAGGCACCGATTTTATGAAAACAAGTAGTTTAGTATGGTGAACCCTCTGGGCGTTATCATCCGAAACACCACAAACCTCAGCCTCGTACCTTTGGGTATATTTTGCTGTGGTAACCCAAGCCTACCTAAATTAGTTAGCCCAGCATTTGCATGTGCACAGTTTTTGGTTGAATTCTTGTATGCCAGAACGTAAGAGAGACGCTCTAGGATGGTTTATGCGTGAAAAACCTAGAAGTGATATTTTAGGAAACAAGAATCTCGACTACCTTAATCTAGAAAGTCCTATTTTTGGACATTATTCTCACGGTGAGGAAAATATCCTTAATACTCCTATAGTGCCAGAAATGACAACTGTGAGGGATTATATGTACCCAACTAGGTCCACTCGACCATCGTGCATAAGATTACCAGTCTCTTCGTCTAATTATGAGTTGAAACCTAGTACTATTCAGATGATCCCTATATTCTTAGGGAAAGATGATGAGAACCCATACTTTCACGTAAGGGACTTTGAGGAAATTTGTGGAACAGTTAAGATTAAAGACCTTAGTGATGAAATTTTAAAACTTAAATTGTTTCCTCTTTCCTTTAGAGATAAAGCTAAATCTTGGCTAAATAATTTACCATCTGAGTCCATAACAACATGAAACCGTGTTCTTCCAGAAGTTTTACCCAAAACATAAAACCGCGTCTATCAGGCAGAAAATTAGTGCCAGTATGCAACAAGAAGGAGAGTCTCTTTATAGGTTTTTAGAAAGATTCAATGATCTCTTGGCGCAGTGTCCCCATCATGGGTTTGAAAAAAAGAAATTAGTGCAAATTCTTTTTGACGGGTTAGACTACTCGACCAAATCCTTGGTTGAGTCATTATGTGCTGGAGGGTTCTTGAATAAAACTGCTGATCAAGCTTACTCATTTTTAGAAGAAGTAGCCGACAAATCCCCAACAGTGGGAATCATGTGTAGAATTGCCTAAAAGACTTTTGGTAAATAGGAATAGCACCAGTATGGTAAACTCAAGCTTTGAGTAACATGTTAAGTTTGCTGCCTTATCTAGACGGTTAGAAGCTTTGGAATTAAGTCAGTCTAAACATAAGTCTTTTATTGAAACTGATAATATGATTAGAAACTCTCAAATCTCTAGTTGTAGAATAGAGCCCAATAACTCATTTTGGGAAGGACATATTAGTGAAGAGCAAGCCCATGCTCTTTATAACAACTCTAGGTTTGATAACCGTCAAAGGTTTGATCCATATTCAGAGACATACAATCCCGGTTGGAAAAAGCACCCGAATTTATCATGGTCCCAGGGTCAAAATCAAGGTCAGACTAGTAATTTCCAAGATCCACCAGGGTTTAGTTATCCTAAGAACCCGTTAGAGCTAACTTACTCTTTCAATAACAGGATGAGTCGCTTAGAGGATTCTTTTAGTACTGTAGGATCAGAATATCGCGACATCAATACTTCGCGAGATTAATAAATGACGACATTGCGAGGGAATCGCAGGGAAGTAAAATAAATGACGCAATGAATGACGACAGCCAAAACATGAGAAAGATATGAAGATTCGCCGAAATTTAGGAGTGTCGCGAGAATTGATACATATACACTTGCGATATTTCGCAAGACATTCCCGAAAATAAAGGACGACTTATTTGTCATCCATGGTAAATGTACTACCCTATATAAAGGGTTGAGTAAATCTGTGGTGGGAGAGTTCTTTTTGAATGGTTAAGCAAGTCTTTATGAGAGAGAAAGTTTTAGAGTGATTGTAATTCTGTTATTCATTTCTATTTCATATTGTAAAGATTCAAGTATTCAATCAATAGAAATCATAATCATTCATCTTACAATGACTTAATTGTGTATATTCTAGTGAGGGGTGTAGTGTAGGATTTCCTGCAACTACATAATGGTGCTAGAAACAGGGATTGAGTAGAGATCAACCTTGTGAATTGAAAGAATCAGGAGTAACAAGAAAGAAATTTCGTCTAATTTTCAAACAACTTACTGAAATTGAGAAATGGCTAGAAGAAGGAATGCATCAGAACAACCAACAAGCTGTTAGAAGAAGCGGGAGATTAGGTGGAGAAAGGAGAAATGAAGTAGGTGAACCATCAAGAATAAACGCAAGAGATAGAGAAGAAGGCAGGATTCAACTACCAATTCAACCAAAGACCGAATAGAGTAATAGATTATGATAGGGTGAGTGTGCATACATGGAGATCGGATTCTATGGAAGAGAGAGAAGAAGTGCAACAATTGATAAATAATGGACAAGAGGAGAGAAATCGAGAAGAGATGAGAGAAACAATTCGTGGAAATGAAGAAATCGTGACATTAGAAGCTTTGAGGCAAACAATACATGAAGAAAGGCGGTTAGAAGCGGAAGAACGTGCAAATTTAACAAGGCAAAACCATGAGTTAAGAATGGAAAATATGAGGTTGCAGAATAGAAGATCGAGAAGTAATACCAGGTCAAGATCAGGATCAGTTAGAGATGATATGAGGAGAACATTACTGTAGAAAATGTTAATGAAAAAATCTAGAAAGAGAGCCAAATCTCGGTGAAGGATCTTTGCGAAAGAAGGAAGTGGTGTGTATTCCACGTCCGAGATTTTCTGAGAATGGACAAAATGACGGAAATCAAGAAAATAGGCGGCGAGAATAGTCCAATTGGTGAAGAAAATCGGGAAGAAGGAAGAAGAATCTTGCATGGGGAGAGAACACGGAGAAACAAAAGGAGATTGAAGATGACATCGAAAAGCATTATATTGAACAAGCGCGTCTAGCTTACGAAAGGGAAATATTAAGAGTAGAAATGGAAGAACGGGAATTGGAGGAAGCAATTCGGCAGAACAATCATGACAATCAAGAAAGAAGGCGTGAGCAAAATCGCAACAATGGAAATATCAATGAAGAATATGAAAGAATACAAAGGGAGGTGATAGACAACCAAGAAGAGAAAATGATAGATATAATGGTGTGCGAATTCGTGAACGAGATGAGGGAGAAAGTCGCGAGAGAAAGAAGAGAAGAAAATGCTTTGAACAAGAAAATCAAAGTAGACATGAACGGAGAAGGAGAGAGGCGGAGCTAAAAAGACCAATAAATTCGAATCGATGTAAATGAACAAATCTTAAGAGAGTTGGCAGAGATGAGAGGAATGTTGAACAATAGAAGGGGAGGAGGAAGAAGACAATTGGATGAGGCCATCGAAGAAAGCTGCGAAAACCCCTTTACACTAGAGGTGCGATTAGGAGGAATACCCCCAAAGTGCAATTTACGCATTAACCAGCATTTTTGATGGAACGACTTGCGCAATACAACACATCAAAGCGTATGTGAGATGTATGCTACAATGGGAAAATCATGACGCCATATTGTGCAAATATTTTGCATCAAGTTTAACAGGAGAAGCACTGAAATGGTTTGAGGGTTTACCAAGAAACACAATCACGTCATTCAACCATTTACAAGCTATATTATTAGGGGCATATATAAGTAACAACTCCTCGCGGCCGGGAATTGAAGATGTATTTGGGCTGAAACAAAGAGTTGGCGAAAGTTTGAGACACTTAAGCGTGATGTGGAAGACAATGTGTAGCGAAATGGCTGGACGAGTGGATGAAAGATATCTTATTTTATCATTCATAAACGCTATGTTCGCAACCAATTTGTTATATATTCAAATTTTTAGAGTCAAAAATACAATTACAATGACCGAGTTGCGAGAACTTCGGGGAGGAATATATTGCTCTAGAGGAAAGGCAAAATGAGATGGAATCATACCCGGTTGCGAATACAAATTCAAATCTGCGAATGCAAGCTTATTACCCAAATCGATAAACACAAAGAGCGAGCACTTCGCAAGGGCAACAAGAAAGGATAATAGATGATGGACAACCAAAGATAGTAGCTATGGGAAGCCGTGATCGGGAAGAATTTGAAGAGAAAGGAATTACTACAATAGTGGCGGCAATAACAAAATTCAAAGACTTGATCATCCGCAAGAAACTTATGGAGGTCGAAGGCAGAATTATCATGGAGGACACCGAAGTCACAGAGTAGTATGGGAGGAAATCAAAATGCCACCATTAAATACTAGTGTGGATAAAATATGGGAAGCTATACTCTTGATGGAAAACATACCTGCACCATGGAACATGGGGAATGAGCCGACACCAAGTGATAGAAGTCACGAGTTCTGTTCTTACCACCGCTTTCATGGACACCTAACAAATGACTGCGAGAAATATAAAAAGAATCATCCTCGGAATGATTGACCAACGAAAAGCTGAATCATTTTCTAAAAAATGAAGAGAAGGTTCAACCGTTACCACCACCGAGAAATGCATAGGACAAACTCAAAGCAAAGGGAAAGAAACATTCGTAATAGAAGTTGGAACGAAAGCTAAAAATTTGTTTTGCAACTCCATTGTACATTCATACCGAACAATTGAAGATTTTCATGATAATGTTCTCGGTAGGGTTTTGCGAGGGATGCGATAATAGAGAAGTGATGAACATCGCGAAGACATCGCAGTTAAAAGAATGGCAAATGCAGATTATTTCTTTCACTGCGGAAGAGATTCCTGAAGGCAGAGAGACGCATGATAGCCCATTGGTCGTAAAATTGGAAATTAATCTAAAACCTGTAGATGGCGAAGATGATGAAGCAGAAAATTCTGGGCGATCAATAGAATCTTAATTGATACGGGGAGCTCAGTAAACATTCTTTTTTACCATACTTACAAGACTATGGGTGGGAAGGATGAAGAGTTGATACCTTCGATGTATAAAATATATGGTTTCAATGGCACAACGAATAAGCCTAAAGGAGAAGTTCATATGAGAGTACCCTTGCAAGGATTATCAACTGAAATTTTGTTCTGTGTAGTCGATGTGGAGTCCCCTTATAATGCATTGATCGGAAGGCCATGGCTGCACGAAGTGCAGGTGTAGCGTCGACTTATCATCGGTGTATAAAGTTTCCTCATCTAGCGGTGTTGGAGTTATAAAGGGAGATTGGATGGAAGGACAAAAATGCTATGAGATTGATGTGGAGAGTTGCGAGGAAAGAGTGCAAAAAGAAATTTGGAAGCAAAATATAAAAGATGAACAAAGAAGAGAAAGGTTGATGGTGGATACCATAGATACAAGAGGTGAAGATACATTGCGAAGCAAGTGCATGAAAACAGGTTGAAAATTATGATGGAAAGGAATCATTAAGAGGTTTGAATAATGCGAAATGAGCGACGGGGGAGCAAAAAGTGTAAGAAATGAATAATCATTATTATCAAAATCAATGACAAAGGCACATCAAGAGTAAGAGGAAGAAACAATAATTGAAGAATAAATACGCGAGAATCTCGCCATCAAGAATGTATGAAAATTTGATTGAAGAATTGAAAACCAAAAATGAATAAACAATGCAAGATTGTGCGATAGCTTCGCAAACAAAATAACAAGAGAAAAACAAAAATGAATGATTAAATGAATTAACAAAAATGAAAGAGTGAGTGAATGGGACGAACCTTTATGGCGTACACCCTAGTTCGCGAATGATATTTCGCAAGAGGCAAATGTAAGACCTAAAGTGCGTCATATAAGGGGGTATCTCTTGACATGGCTCATGGAAAAGGTTACACCGCCCCTGGAACCTGAGTCATGAAAATTTGGGGCCCTTGAAAGCCTATCCGGGAGAGATACCTTGGATTTCCAACTATATATATATAAGGTTATACCCTGGTTGGACGCCCGAGGGTCTCTTCGAGTCGATGTATGCTCAAGGCGCCGAGGTACACGGTTGAGCCAAGAGTGCATGGGACATTTGAAGTGTCTCGGCCATTCTTGGAAAGTCTTGGCACATCTGCACTCGGCAGAAGAAAACTCCACTTAGGGTGCAGTCTCGTAACCATAAACCCTATAGGTATAAGGGATAAGAGGTGCGAAAACAAGCAGTTGTTGTTAAGACCCGGATGGGAGGATCAAGTCTTGTATGGCGATGTCACGCCTCCTTGAAGGGGCAACCAGGGAGATGATAAGGGCGGCACCCTCCAGTAGGGAGCTGATAAGTGTCACAAGGCGGCAATGTCATGGGGCTTTATATTCGCAAGAATATTTAGACCTGTCATATTGTCGCAAATGAAATATCACTGAGAGGCAAAAATACTAAAGAAATGATAAGACAAGATCAATGGGTCATTACATGAAAGTGTAAGGGCGTCCTGCGATTTTGTCGCAATACGTCAATGTCATGGGACTTTATGTTCGCAAGAATATTTAGATCTGTCATATTGATACAAAATGAGGGTGGCAAAATAAGACCTTTAACTAGGAAGGCAAAATAAGACCACACAAAAACAATGATAAGACAAGATCAATGGGTCATTACATGAAAACGTAAAGACGTCCTGCGATTTTGTCGCAATGATGAATTTCAACATAAATGATGATAAAATAACACAAGAAATCGAGTAAGCAAACAAGCTTGCGAATACGATTATATTTCTTCATTTATTTGTGAAGAATCAAAGAATGGCCGATTCTTGAAATTAAGAAGTATCATTACTTAAAGATTATCGACTTGATTTATCTCATGTGAAAATAAATAACGAGAGGCAAGTATGGGAATGATTAGAATACAAACTTGTTATTTATTTTCATATGATAGATTCTGATAAGAGATTACAAAATGGAAGGTTAGAAGGATAAATATACAAATATCACAAGAAGAGAAAGGAAAATGGAACAATCTAGCAACTTATTCTTCTTTATCAGATTCTTCTTCTTCGCTTACATCACTATCAGAGACATCTGAGCAAGGCATATTATCAGGAATTTCATCGAGAAGACAAGGATATGAAGAAAGAGGAATGTTGTGATCATTGCAAATTTGTTCAATAGTTTGGTTGTAAAACGAACAACATCATTATTGAAATTCGCCCACGGTAGTTTGTAGTTGCTTCTTCATCTTAGAATATTTGTCATTGCGAAGAGAGAAGTTTTTGCAAGTTGTGCTTTCTCGAGATTCAAGTTCCTTGATTCTAGTTTGAAACCTCTTCTCATTCTCGCGAACAAATGACAATGAGTTAGCGGCTTAATACTGATTTATAGTAAAAAGAAGCGGAAAAATAATGAAGAATAATAAAAAAACCTTCTCTCGTCGGAAATCATATCTTTAACCAAGGCATTATGCTCAAGCATGAATATTGACGTTAACACCTAAGTTATTTACGGCATTATCTAGAACCTTCGCAGCCCAAGCGAATTCATCATCATTATTTATGACAAGAAGTGAGCAATTTGATTTTCTCGCTCATTAAGTATGGCATTTTGGCGAAGGGATTCATCTCGTTCAATTTGGACTTCAAGAATAGTTTTTGGAATTTTGCTAATGCTTGTGCACCGTGATTAGCAATGCGATCATATCATCTATGAGGCTGCTAATCTTTTTCCTTAGAATATTATTACTTTCCGGGAGTCAAGATATAAATGTTTAAATCGGTTGGCTAAACCTAAACTAGACCTATGTTCAATTTCTAAAAGATAAAATTTGGTTGAAGTTCATTTAATGAGAGAATTAATCTTGTTTGAAGAACTACTTAAAGATTCATTGAGATGAGCGAGAAGAGCATCATCATCCATAGGTTCGGGGAATGAATGGAGAAGGATGGCTTCGTCAGAGAAAGATTATAAACGTCTGCCGAAAATGATAAGTCGAGGCAAAGAAAAATAAATGGTAAAGTAGAAATGAAGAAAAGAGGAGGGTGTTATACCATAAAGTTGCTGATTAGCACTTTCAAGAGTGGATATTTTGTCCTTTTGAGAAGAAGACTCAACTTCCAACTGTTGAATTTTCTCATCCTTCTTGCGAGATGTCGCAACTTCAATTTCTAGCTCTTTGATCTTCTCTTTAAGTTGAAGATTTTTCTTTTCAAGATTGTTGCATCTTTTCTCGAGGTCTGAGGCAACATCAAAGGAAGCTCTCCCAGACTATAAAGGAAAGTAAAGAAATTGTTAGGATAAGGTTTATAATCAAAATTCTGAGAAAAATAAAGAAATATGAACATACCAAAGCACTGAGTGCATTTAAGAGAGTGGGAGTCATTGTTAGAAACTCGGCGAAAAGAATCATTATCCACTAGCAGGGGAGCATCGCAAATATTAGCGAGAGCTTCTCAAGTAGCAGATAAATGATCATCTCCCAATCCTTGCATAGAATCAGAGAAGACACTAGAAAATTGCGCCATAGAAGAAGCGACCGAATGATTCTCCTTTGCAGAAGAAGTATCAACCTCATTTTCATCTTCGCAAGAACTCTCGCTGGTTTGGGAACTAGAACGAGAAGAGGGATGGATTTTCCGTTTTTTAGAAGATGGAGCAGAAGATTTATCCTTGCGAAGAGTGATTTTATTCTTGCCCTTAACCTTCGCAGCTTCGAGAATGTCAATTTCTTCAACAACCTTCACACACGAATGAAGATAAGAAACAGAGGCAACAATATTTTTAAAAATAACAAAAGAAAGTATTTCTTACTTCATCCGTGATTGATCGGAGTATCGCGCAGTACTCGCCTTTGGACGTCTTCTATAACTCTTTTTCAATTTGGTAATCGAAAATTTTGCAAGCCTAGTAAATATAAGAGGAAGGAAATATCGTAAAGCAAACCTGAAATAGGAAGTATACTTCTTTTGCCTTCTCGGGCCACTTAAATTCCCAAGGATGATAGTTTGCGAGATTCGCAGGGAGTGTATGAGAACCTGCAATATAAGGTCCGCTCAAAAATAGAGGAACAACCCACCACTTCTCATCTTTGGAGTACCGAGGAACATTATTTTTGCCCGAGTGCCAGTCAATATCTTGCATAAGCGACTTATCACCGGAAATATTATCTTTTCTCTTCAATCGAGCACCCAAATGAGATTTATCATTTCTCATACTTATTACTTCATAATTTTGAAAAAGTTTTCTACGAGTATACTTCTCGGTGACTATTTATAAACTTGCGAATCTAGGATCTTTGACATCACGGGATATAAAGATCCCTTACCAGCCACGGTTGGCGAATTCAAGCATTAGACGGATGCAATCACCGCTTAGTTGATAAATAGCTCGCGAGAATTTCTCATGAGCAAGAATTTCATAGAATAAAGGCATCTCGGGATTGTAGAGAGGAATGGGAAGGCCTGCGAGGATTTGACCTAGCGAGATTATGATTTTCGATCATCACACTGATGATCAGAAAACAACTTTGCAGAAAGTATAGATGAAGATTCTTGATTAGGAATGGTTGATAGGATGAAGCCCTTCTCTTGTAAATTCTTTTGAGCTTCATTAAAAAGGGGTTTATATATACGACCAAGTGAAGCCATTTTTAGAGTATGGGAATGATTAGAGAATTGAAGATCAAGAGAAAGAAAGAAGGAAGATTTACAAGATGAAGCGCAGATTGCGGAGGAAGAAAGTTAAAGAGGGAAAATAAAAGAGAAGAAGAGAAGGGTGAGAAAACTATATATAGAGAGTAGAATCCTCGAGAAAACAAATGCATTTAATGCGAGATGGGACGTGAATGGTCAAGAATAAACGGTTGAAAGAAACGTGTCAAGAAAATAGCGGAAGAAGAAACATTTGTAATAAATTCCGTGTAAAAGTACGGGAGTGAAACAGATAAAGATGAACAATTGATGAACAATAGCGGCATTTCAAAATATTGGTTCTCATGACATTCTCTCCTTCGCAGAGAAGACATGAGAAGAGGCAAGATGTAGGATCATAATATCGCGACATCAATACTTCGCAAGATTAATAAATGACGACATTGCGAGGGAGTCGCAGGGAAGTAAAATAAATGACGACAGCCAAAACATGAGAAAGACATGAAGATTCAGCGAAATTTAGGAGTGTCGCGATAATTGATACATATACACTTGCGATATTTCGCAAGACATTCCCGAAAATAAAGGACAGCTTAGCTGTCATCCACTGTGTACTACCCTATATAAAGGGTTGAGTAAATCTGTGGTGGGAGAGTTCTTTTTGAATGGTTAAGCAAGTCTTTAGGAGAGATAAAGTTTTAGAGTGATTGTAATTCTATTATTCATTTCTATTTCATATTGTAAAGATTCAAGTATTCAATCAATAGAAATCATAATCATTCATCTTAAAATGACTTAATTGTGTATATTCTAGTGAGGGGTGTAGTGTAGGATTTCCTGCAGCTACAAGTACGGTAACAAAGACCCAGGAAATGTTAGCAACGAGACATAATAGTTTTCAAAAGGAAACCGAGCAGAATTTTCAAACTAATGCCAAGACTCTTGCTAAGTTAGAACTTCAAATAGGTCAAATAGCTCAGCTTCTTTGTGAGAGAGATAATGGAAAGTTCCCTAGTCAAACCAATCCTAATCCCAAGGGAGATAAAACATATGCTCAAGTGAATTCTGTCACTAACCTTAGGAGTGGAAAAACGGTAGACAACAAGGTATTCGAACCTAATAGTGGACATATTATAAATCCATCTTATAGTTCCCATGAGGCCCATGAGGAGTCGCTAGTTGAAGAGACTGACAAAGTTTCTAGTGATGCCAATGTGATTCCTCATAGGTCCGACTTTATGCCTAGATCCCCATATCCACAGTTGTTAGCTCCAACAAAGAGAGAGTCGACTTTCAACGAGATAATGGTAACATTTAAGCAGGTGAACATTAAAATCCCATTATTAGAATCAATTAGGCAAATGCCTGCTTATGCCAGTTCCTTAAGGACCTTTGTACACGAAATCGTAAGCTTAATGTCAATAAGAAAGCCTTTTTAGTTGGTCAAGTAAGTTCAATCCTTCTGAACCAAACAACCCCTAAGTATAAAGACCTTGGATGCCCCACTATATCTTGTGCGATGGGTAATCACTTAGTTGATAAGGTATTACTTGACTTATGAGCTAGTGTAAACTTACTCCCGTATCATGTTTATAACCAGCTAGGTCTTGGTAAGTTGAAACTGACTAAAATGACCCTATAGTTAGCTGATAGGTCTGTTAAAGTACCTCGTGGTGTCATAGAGGATGTTCTGATTGAGATTGATAAATTTATTTATCCAGTGAATTTCATTTTTTTAGATACTCAGCCTGTTCAGGACCCTAGTGCTCAAATTCCGATGATTTTAGGTCGCCCATTTTTAGCCACAGCTAACGCAGTCATCAACTGTAAAACCGGACTTATGAACATATCCTTTGGTAATATGACCATTGAACTAAATGTATTTAATGTTACTAGACAACCTTCTGATGAATTAGAGGAAGTGATATGATTAGCACTTTAGTTCAGGATAATTGGGACGACACTATATTGGATGATTCTTTGGATGAATTTGATGAGATTCTCTTAAGTCAGCTAGGTGACCAAACTGTAGAACTAGAAGAAGCTCTCGAGTATTTTAAAGACTCTACGTACAGACCCTGAAATTCAAGCCATAGTGCTAGGTCTTACTGATCGCTGTCGTAGGCATCAAAAATAAATTACACTTTCTTACTACTCAAAATATATAATGAAGCAAGGGCAAGAAAGGATCGTTCCCACAGAGAGGTCTAGGTTGTCAAATTGTTTAGGTTCCCTATAAATAACACCGGTAGTTTTGTGATTTTTATATAATAAACTAAATAAAAGCAAATAAAGAAAAGTAAACGAATCAAATCAAGGATAAGAAAGTATTGGTCATGGATTTCATCTTCAATCACAAACATGTTTTCAACACAATAACTAGAATTGATATTTTAATCTCAACTTTTATCAAAGGCCCTAGAATACCTTGATCGCAAGAATATCCCGCTAATCTCCTCTTGTCGTCAACAAACACATTAAAAGATGCGAATATGAATTCTATCTAAAAGAACAACCTAACGTGTAAAAGCACTAATCAAGTTTAATTCCCTAGATGCATTAGGTTCTATGAAATCAGGCCAATCAAAGCAATCGAACGTGTAAAAGCACTAATCCGATTTAACAAAGGTTATGGTTCACATAAGATTATAAGAATATATCACTACAAACTATAATCTTATTTATGCTACTTGCAATCAGGAATTATCACTTTTTCGTATAACAACCCTAATCTAGCAATAAAGATGAAAGCAAACTCAATCGATTCGCGACTCGACTAAACACGCATTCAAATCATGTAACAATATTAATAGTGAATCATAAACGATAATATGAGAGAAAACTAATTTATTGCACAAAAATTCATGTTTGGAAATCCAACTAATTCATAACCAAAAATAAAACTCTAGCTCATATTCATGGAGTTCATAACAAGAAGAAAGAGAAAAGACTTCATGGTTTCTAAAACCCTAGAAAACAAAGTAGAGGTCAAAGATTAAAGAGATATATGATATTAGGTAAAAGTCCTCTCTTTTATGTGTTTCTCTATTTCCATAAAGGATACTCCTTCCAATATTAGGTCTTCTCAAAACCCATCTCCAAGTGGTCCACCAAGCCCATGTGTGAGAAAAACCCATGTAAAATTATGTCCAAAATCCGTCGCCGGAAAACTGGGATTATGGCTGGAACTTGGCCGGAGTCCGGCACCGGAAAACATCTCAGGTGACCCGCAAAGTCAACCTGGTCACCTGTCAAACGAGTCAAATCGGGTCAGGAGAGTCGGCTGGGTCAACTCGGGTCAAACCGACCGAGTCAGGTATGAGTCAGGTTGTGAGTCAGTTAGCCAAATAGATGAGTCAGGTCTGGCTCATCTGACTCACTTGGGCCTAGGCTATTTTGCACTCTTGCACAGACTATTAGAAGTGATGCATCATCATGGCCCTTCACTCCTTCCCAGTACCATCTTGCGGCTCCAACTTTCTCCATCAACTCTTATTTCAACGCACAAAGATTTGCAACATCAATTCCCAGTTCATTCCACATTTATAATTCCTTCAAACTGTTCCAAGACATCATGTTCATCGCTTCCATTTATTTCAACCTCATTGCAGTCACCACTAGCTTAATCTTCTTCCTTAGCTCAACCACCTGAGCTGCACAACCATCCATCTATTCTTCCATGTAGTTCAAGCTCAACCCTTCACCATTGCTTCTGCTCTTTTGTAATCACCTGACTCAACCTGCAATATCAACTCAAGCCACCAAATTCATCATTACCATTCTGCTCATAACCCAGCCAGTGAACATACATTCAATTCCCGCACTTGCATTTCCAAATTCACAAGAATGTAGAACCAGACCTCTATTGCGCGGCTTCAAAGAATTCGGCCCGCCAACATCTCCCTGTGCGGCGCACTCATCACAAACTCCATATCCCGCAAACCGTTCACCAATTTCTATCCAAATAACCTTCATATCATTCCCCTGTCAACTCATTCCATTGCTTACCACCACCAAAGCCACTCTTCACCAACATCACTTATCCGCCTAACACATATTAGCTCCGGCCCGGTTTCTTCCATTCTATGACCACTGGTTCCGGTGTAGGCGGTTCACCTGCACAATCCAAGCATACATCCGACTCTTAAGCATTCATTCATTCCATTTGATAACGCGCACACTTTGCCTAACTTCCAAAGATCGCGGATACTCTCGCGCCATTTCTGTAATGCCGCACTTTGCCAATTCCCATTGTATCTTTGCATAAAGATCAGCTCCACCATTTCGCTCTCCCATGTACTTTGTCTTCACTGCCGTAGCTTCAATAACAATCTTGATTCACATCCAACACCAAAGCATATCAACCAACAATCCGGACTGCAACAAACTCCCAATGGCACCATACTTAGCCTCCTCAATTCCATTACCATTGCCGGCTTTTGCTTCTCTTCTCTTCCTCGGCTCATTGCCACAATCAAACCCATTCATCACCTGCAATTTAAGCTCTTGTATTAGTTTGGCTCATATGATTTCTTTGCTTGAAGCATCTTGTAACTCATAATCAACAAGATACTTGAACTGGTAAGAACCCATCAATCCACCATTATCTCCTTTCACAACTTCAACCTCTCGCACCACCGGTTCCTTTATACAATCCATACCCGCAACTTATCATCACTCCCGAGAGACTCACGGCTCACACCTTTTTCTCTATAAATTCATCAAATCCATTTCATTAAAACTGCATGAGGAGAACCATGATTTAGTATCACCAAAAACTACACTTCAAACCCTAATTTCTGTCAAACTTAAGCTCAAATCAATTCCTCGCTTCTTCAATCAACACAGAACATCACAGATTCACTAAACTCGAATACCCATTCATCTGATTCTTAAACAGCTCAATCATCTCACCGTGCTCTCCATTTCGATCTCAAATCTCATTCAATCAAACCCTAATTCATCTCAGATGCCTTATCTCAACCTCATAATACCAAGCACAATGACTTGTTTCACCACCACCCATTTCATCTCTGAATTTTCGTGTCACAATCATAGCGTCGACCACCATCTTCTCTCAACAAATCAACAGCAACGGCAAACCCATTTTACCCATCTGTTTCTTCATCAATTTCCTCCACAATCTTCAAATTCACATCAATTAACTCCTTCTCTGCAACCATAACCCCCATCAGTTCCTCCATTTTCCGGTGTAACTCAATCACTGCCTCTATCTCGAACCCTCTCTCGAGATTCACTTTTACTTACAACAATGAGATAATATCAATAGGAAAGGAAAAATGATCCTAACTTCTCAATTTCGATCTAGATAACCTGTGAAGTGGGATTGCTATTAGCACCCAAAGAGTAGATACGGGTCACCCAGCTGTTGCCCCTTAACCTGTGACTAGGCTCCAGATAGTGTTCGCCCATGAAATAACAGATTTGCCCTTTTTGCTCATATTGGGCGATTTCTCCATCTTTTCGTCGAGTGCAACTCCAGTACCTAGCAACTCAAAACACGCGTAAAGTACATAATTCACCAGAAAAATAGCAAAGAAAGCGTAACTACTAGATAGTAAATTAGGTGTTTTACAACACCTATCAGATTCCCCCACACTTAGACTTTACTAGTCCTCGAGCAAATCAAACAAAACAATTAAAAAAAATACATACAACTCCGTGTCGTCGAGGCTACGGTCACTTTTAGCATAAATAACAAGCCTTTAAACCCCTAGGTGCCCCTAGTGGACGAGTTATAGTCTCGTGAGGGTTTACTAGAGATATACCCACAAAACCTAATTTTCCAACTTACTAGTTCTCCGTAATGATAGCATCCAACGCGCTAGCGAGACATAGAAATTCTGCACACTAGTCATAAGAAGTTAGACACATATATGAACACAATCTCATTCTTAAAAGTTGAGAGAGAAATAACCATCCCTTCTCGACAAAAATTCGGGTTCGGAGTGATCGAAAGTCTCGACTCTGCCTCACAAGAAAGGGTTTTATGAAGTTGCTCTCAATAATAAACAGCTTTTATGGGTCACACATGTGTCCAGGTAGGAATGAAGAGAGAAGCCTGAGACACGTTGAATGGTAGGAAGGCTTAACCCTCCGAATGTTTTGAAAACCCACATCTTTTATAATTTTGAAAACCCATTTTCTGACGATCTCTTCGAAAGGAAATCAACCATTTAACGAAGGTGGGAATATGCTTACTTACCTCGTTATCCGTTCGGGCGTGCAGCTAGCACCACTCTCACAGCATCCATAGAAACGTCTTCGGTCTTCAATCGGGTGTCTTCATCTTCGTCTTCGGTCTTCAACTCTTGATGATAACTCTTGAACTTCGTAGAATCTTGACAATATGATTCTTTCCCTCAAATTCCTTGTCGCTTGAAACTTCATTATAGATATTCATTCTTTCCATTGGCTTTATTAAAAGAATACAAAACTAAAAACGAACTATACAAACCCAAAATATAATTTTTTTCTTTTCTTTTTTTTTTCTTTTTTAATTTTTTTTTTAATTTTTTTTTTTAAGACAAGAGAAAGTAAAATACAAAATAAAAACGTAAGTACAAAGGTCATGGTGTAAGTACTTTACCGTTTGATTCTTCACAACTTATATGTCTTGATATCATAAACTTCTCGAACTCTCATCCTTGATAATTTTCACTCTTTTTGTATTGTTGCTTGTAAACCTCAAACGTCTTCAACTTTCCTTGTAGATTTGTGATGCTCCTCTTGTTGATGATGATGGTGTTTCTATGGACCTGTTGGTGTAGAGATAAGTGGATGGTGCTAGCTCATGAACAAGATTACAAGTGGTATGTAAGTTAGCAATTAGATGTCACCATCATGGTTGATACAAATAGCACTCAAGAGATCAAAATAGTGCTTCTATGGTGGGAGGTTGGACAGCTCACCATTTTTTCCGGAATTAACGTACGGTGACACACACTCTAAAAGCACAAATTTAGACAGGTACAAAGAATTGAAGGTCGGTGCCTCACATTATGTAACATGGGTAGTCTCCACTATAGGGGATCACTAATCTAATACCGAATTCATTCTGCACCTTATTTGCCCTTTGGCATGGTTAAATCCAACTTTAACTCTCATACAATTAAGAAACCCGATCATGTTCTCTGTCATCTCTAAGTTCAGTCACTCTTATGAGATTCTCGATGTAATCTTAGCAACATGTATACTATGTGACTCTAAACTAACTACAAGTTGGAGTTTTTATTCAAATATATACAAAAAAAATTGAAAATTTTGACTCAAAAAGGCTAAAAACTCTATATGCAAAAGACCCCCCACACTTAAACTTCACATTGTCCTCAATGTGTAAAACCGAAAATTCTGAATTCTGACGTAACAGCAGATAAAACGCAAAAAACTGTACAAATTGGTAAGGAATTTGGAAAAACTCCATTTCACAAAAGTTGTTCATATACGTGTTTTCTAAAAAGTGTCAAAAGGGCACAGTGTTTCGATAAACGGTCTGACAGTTATGGTCTCTGGACTGAACTACGTGCAGTCTGAATTTTTCTGACGAAAAGGTATTCGTCATAATTCTCTTCTAAGATAGATTCCGGAAGCAATAAAATTAAACATGGGGATGCAAATATGATATGAAAACTATAAAAATTAAATAAATAAAATGGTTTAGGATACAAAACCTATGGGTTGCCTCCCATTTAGCGTTTGGTTTAAAGTCGTCAGCCCGACTCTTTTGTTATCGTCCATATACCAACAATCGGAAAAGTTGGGGATCCTTCCATAGAACCTGTTTTGCAAACACTAGCTTCACACAAATATTAGTAATGTAAAACAGAAATGAAGCTATTAACCGATAAAAGTTTCCCCCACACTTATTCTTGTCCACACTCGGAAGTGTATAAAGAATATAGAAGTCGGGCACTTCCACGGTTTCTTGTTCCAAAACCTGCATAGTATGAGAATCAAGTTTCTCTAATGGAGGAAAACGAGAAACAAAGTCATTCAACAATATTCTCGAAGCACATACATTCAAACCAATAAGAGGTAAAGGAGAAGAAACATTAGGCATAGGGTTAGACAAACCTTGCACAATCTCTTGTATCACGTAATCCTCTTCATCCTTGAAAAACTCAAGTGAATTATTCACCTCTTTTATATCATGGTCCTCTATCAAACTTTGCAACCATTCTTCGTCCGTTTCGCCTAGTAACCAAAGTCTCGACATAAACATCATCATTACAATCATATGCAAGCTCAATTGGGTCTTCCACAATAGTGGTCATAACGGTCTCATTCTCAACACACTCCTTTTTGTTGTAAGGCACATACTCTTTTGCGGATCCAAATTTTATTATAAGAAACTTTTTTAGAACACTCGAAAATGCATCATCCTCAAGCTCCACCCTTTGAATAGGCTCTTGATCATTATTAAGATCAATGCTCGAGTAATCTACACAAGTGTCATCATATTCCTCTTCGTCTTCATCTTGATCCCAAAAAGACTCCATTGTACACTCCTCGGGGATGTCACCATGAGTTGTTTCAAGCAATGTATTATAATCACCGTCACATTCATAGTTAACATAAGATTGTTCCTCGCTGAATTTAATGTTGCTAATCTCTAACTCATCCTTTTGAATAGGTGAATGATCATTATTAAGATCAAGAGTTGAGTTAGCCACACAATTATCAACGAAAGCGCCCAAGGATTGGCCTTTTTCAACATTAGCATCAATCAAATATTCATCACAAACCATATGCACATTAGAATTATCCATATCTTCCTTGCATTGATCAATGCCTCTTCGCAAGCTAGCAATACCTTCACGAAGTTCTTGGAGTTGCTCGTTTGTAGTCTCCTTTGCTTTTTGAAATTCCTCTTGTAAAAAGTTGGAAACTTTGTCTATAAAGTTAGAGACTTTTTGTTCACAAGCATAAGAATCCTCCCATCCTTGTGGTTGTTCACACACATACCCGCCATAAGGTTGTTGAGGAAAACCATAAGGTTCCATGGAATATTGGTCATAACCAATAAATTGGTTTTGATCATACCCCTGGAATTGGTAGTTGTCATATTGTTGAGGTTGTTGAAAACCGTATCCATCCATGTAGTATGCTCCTTCCATGAGAAACAAGCACCTGAAATAAAATTCTCAAACCAAGGTTAAAACCCAGAAAATAAGAAAAAATAAAACAAAAGCTAAAAACAAAAATAAGAAACCAAAAACAAGTGACAACTGCTGCCTCCCCGACAATGGCGCCAAAATTTGATCGCTGTCGTAGGCGTCAAAAATAAATTACATGGAATTGGTTTTGATCATACCCCTGGAATTGGTAGTTGTCATATTGTTGAGGTTGTTGAAAACCGTATCCATCCATGTAGTATGCTCCTTCCATGAGAAACAAGCACACGAAATAAAATTCTCAAACCAAGGTTAAAACCCGAGAAAATAAGAAAAATAAAACAAAAGCTAAAAACAAAAATAAGAAACCAAAAACAAGTGACAAGCTTCTTTGCCTCCCACAACGGCGCCAAAATTTGATCATTTATGTCGTAGGCGTCAAAAATAAATTACACTTTCTTACTACTCAAAATATATAATGAAGCAAGGGCAAGAAAGGATCGTTCCCACAGAGAGGTCTAGGTTTTCAAATTGTTTAGGTTCCCTATAAATAACACCGGTAGTTTTGTGGTTTTTATATAATAAACTAAATAAAAGCAAATAAAGAAAAGTAAACGAATCAAATCAAGGATAAGAAAGTATTGGTCATGGATTTCATCTTCAATCACAAACATGTTTTCAACACAATAACTAGAATTGATATTTTAATCTCAACTTTTATCAAAGGCCCTAGAATACCTTGATCGCAAGAATATCCCGCTAATCTCCTCTTGTCATCAACGAACACATTAAAAGATGCGAATATGAATAGTATCTAAAAGAACAACCTAACGTGTAAAAGCACTAATCAAGTTTAATTCCCTAGATGCATTAGGTTCTATGAAATCAGGCCAATCAAAGCAATCGAACGTGTAAAAGCACTAATCCGAATTAACAAAGGTTATGGTTCACATAAGATCATAAGAATATATCACTACAAACTATAATCTTATTTATGCTACTTGCAATCAGGAATTATCACTTTTTCGTATAACAACCCTAATCTAGCAATAAAGATGAAAGCAAACTCAATCGATTCGCGACTCGACTAAACAGCATTCAAATCATGTAACAATATTAATAGTGAATCATAAACGATAATATGAGAGAAAACTAATTTATTGCACAAAAATTCATGTTTGGAAATCCAACTAATTCATAACCAAAAATAAAACTCTAGCTCATATTTATGGAGTTCATAACAAGAAGAAAGAGAAAAGACTTCATGGTTTCTAAAACCCTAGAAAACAAAGTAGAGGTCAAAGATTAAAGAGATATATAATATTAGGTAAAAGTCCTCTCTTTTATATGTTTCTCTATTTCCATAAAGGATACTCCTTCCAATATTAGGTCTTCTCAAAACCCATCTCCAAGTGGTCCACCAAGCCCATGTGTGAGAAAAACCCATGTAAAATTATGTCCAAAATTGTCAGCCAGGAAAAGCGGGATTATGGTAGGAACTTGGCCAGTCCCAGCACGAGGAAAACATCTCAGGTGACCGGAAAAGTTAACCCGGTCACCGGTCAAACGAGTCAAATCGGGTCAGGAGAGTCGGCTGGATCAACTCGGGTCAAACCGACTGAGTCAGGTTGTGAGTCAGTTAGCCAAATAGATGAGTCAGTCCAGCTCATCGACTCACTGGGCCTAGGCTATTTTGCACTCTTCGTGAGACTATTGGAAGTGATGCATCATCATGGCGCTTCACTCCTTCCCAGTACCATCTTGCAGCTCCAACTTTCTCCATAAACTCTTCAGCTCAATGCACAGCATTTGCAACATCAATTCCCAGTTCATTCCACATTTATAATTGCTTCAAACTGTTCCAAGCCATCATGTTCATCACTTCCATTTATTTCACTCATTGCAGTCACCACTAGCTTCAGTCCTAGCTTAATCTTCTTCCTTAGCTCAACCACCTGAGCTGCACAACCATCCATCCATTCTTCCATGTAGTTCAAGCTCAACCGTTCACCATTGCTTCTGCTCTTTTGTAATCACCTGACTCAACCTGCAATATCAACTCAAGCCACCAAATTCATCATTACCATTCTGCTCATAACCCAGCCAGTGACCATACATTCAATTCATGCACTTGCATTTCCAAATTCACAGCAATGTAGAACCAGCCTCCAATTACGCAGCAGGAAACTTCGGCTCCGCAACATCTCCCTGTGCGGCGCACTCATCATGACTCCATATCTTGCAAACCGTTCACCAATTTCTATCCAGCGAACCTTCATATCATTCCCTGTCAACTCATTCCATTGCTTACCACCACCAAAGCCACTCTTCACCAGCATCACTTCTCTGCCTAACACATATTAGCTCCAGCCAGTTTCTTCCATTCTATGACCACCAATTCTGCAGCTGTAGGGAAGTTCACTGCACAATCCAAGCATACATCGACTCTTAAGCATTCATTCATTCCATTTGATAACGCGGCGCTTTTGCCCTAACTTCCAGCATCGCCAGATACTCTCGCGCCATTTCTCTTTAATGCCGCACCATCAATTCCCATTGTATCTTTGCAGTATCAGCTCCACCATTTCAGCTCTCCCCTGTACTGTCTTCACTGCTGTAGCTTCAATAACAATCTTCAGTTCACATCCAACACCAGCATATCAACCAACAATCCAGACCTGCAACAAACTCCCAACAGCACCATACTTAGCCTCCTCAATTCCATTACCATTGCCAGCCTGAGCTGCTTCTCTTCTCTTCCTCGGCTCATTGCCACAATCAAACCCATTCATCACCTGCAATTTAAGCTCTTTTTATTAGCTGCAGCTCATATAATTTCTTTGCTTGGCGACATCTTGTAACTCATAATCAACAGCATACTTGAACTGGGTAAGAACCCATCAATCCACCATTATCTTCTTTCACAACTTCAACCTCTCTGCACCACCAGTTCCTTTATACAATCCATACCTGCAACTTATCATCACTCCCAGAGACTCACGGCTCATACCTTTTTTTCTCTATAAATTCATCAAATCCATTTCATTAAAACTGCCAGAGAACCATGATTTAGTATCACCAAAAACTACACTTCAAACCCTAATTTTTGTCAAACTTAAGCTCAAATCAATTCCTCTCTTCTTCAATCAACACAGAACATCACAGATTCACTAAACTCGAATACCCATTCATCTGATTCTTCAACAGCTCAATCATCTCACCGTGCTCTCCATTTCGATCTCAAATCTCATTCAATCAAACCCTAATTCATCTCAGATGCCTTCTCTCAACCTCATAATACCAGCAGCAACAGCTTGTTTCACCACCACCCATTTCATCTCTGAATTTTCGTGTCACAATCATAGCGTCGACCACCATCTTCTCTCAACAAATCAACAGCAACAGCAAACCCATTTTACCCATCTGTTTCTTCATCAATTTCCTCCACAATCTTCAAATTCACATCAATTAACACTAGTGGAGAATGCATTTTTAACCACTTCCAGGGATTCATAAAAACTACTTCCATGGGCTGGTGCAACTATATGAGCTGTGAGACACAGTAGTTCTCTAAGGAAAAAGAAAACTAGTCTTCAACACAGTCGTTTTAGTGAGGGATATTTTTGTAAAAAAACAAGACTTCCCTGTGGATTTAAGAAACCACTGTGAGACCAAGATTTTTCCATAGTCCCAGTTTTCAAGGTAAAGACGTGGTCTTCTTTCTGTAGTCCACCTCGACCCAGCTGGGTCTCTTTATTTTTCATTCTTCATTTTTTTCTAAAAACAAACCATAACCGAAACCTGCTTCTTCTAATTATTTCTCCCAGAACCCATGAATCAATCTCAAACTTTCAACAATTTTATCGATCCGTAACCAATTTCTTCGATCTGTAAATATTATCTTATTTCAATCTCAATCGTGAACCATTTTTTTTCTCCTTCTTAAGTGGTAATGATAATCTGAAAAACCCATAGATCTAATTTTTGAATCTTGTTTTCCTGCTGGTAATAATGATAATCTCAAAAACTCGTCACTGTAGTTGCCTGGTATAGTCTGCTTTTAGTATTTCAAAACCCGAATCTAGTTTTGTTTTACTGAAGCTTTGAGTGGTGAGTGGTGAAGATCGAGCAGATCTTGTAGGTACTCTTAAGGTAGTCCTTGAGGTGTTGAAGCTCTGCAAGAGATTCAGGTTTGTTTTAATTTTATAATTTGGGTTTCTATTTGTACCAATCATAGTTCCACTCTATGTCATTCCTGATTTTTTTTTGTTTTATGTTTCACTTAGGGTTTTGGTTCATGGTATTAGGTTCACTCCGTGTGGATTGTTTTAGCTTTATAGAGTTTTATGTTATTACATCTTGATTCTTCGCACATCCTTCATTTTTTCTGATATTATTTTCTATTCTATTGTTTGGTTAATGTTTGTGTTTTTGTCTGTGTCGTTGTGGTACAGAGTTTGGGATTCTTCAATGTTCTCAATGGCATCGAGGAATGTAAGTTTTCTTTCTGAACTTCTAATGTGTTTGATTAAATGCCTTACCCAAATTTTTTTGGAGCTCATAAAAAAAAGGCTTGGAATTCTATTAGATGCGATATGGCAGATTTTGAAAACATTGATTGGTAATCAACTCAACACAAGTTAGTGGTAGATCGTGTCCTCTAATCTGGAATTTGTACCCATGTACTTTTTTTCTTTATTTTCTCCTCTCAAATATCGGGGATAACTGAAATTTGGTTTGATTGCTTCTTGGAAATAGGGTACTGTAATTGGGAGGATTAATATCAGTATGGATATACGGCTTGTGCTTGATTTTCAAAAGGTCAGTATTGCAATATCCTAATAAACATATTTGAGCGGGAACATGGGTTTTGATCTTTGGGTTTTACTGAACTTGAAAGAATATTGTTGATTTTAAACATTAAAAGAATATTGTTGTTTCAAGTTTATTAGCAAACCTAGCATGAAAGAGAGGCATGTTACTAAATATTGTTTACCAAAAATTTCCGTCCTGCTTAAATCAATGTGCAATTGATGTGTCTCGAGGAAAAAGTGAGTTCTCATGGTGATTAGAAAATTTTGTATTATATGTTTTACGCAAGATGAAAGTGCAAATGAGTTGCGCTGCATTTTTGTCAAAAGTGAGGTTTTCTGATGCACAATATATACCCGTAAATTTTTAAATCTCATAGATTTAATTCTCTTTATTTAGTTTTGAGTTTGAGTTCCTTAATTTCTTCTTAAATTCGTATATATTTCTATCAATCAAACACTTTCTGTGAGAACGTGGCATAAACTTTACATCTTTTGTAATGTAAATCTCTTTTTGTGGGGGACGGGCACTGATCAAGATATTGTGTCAATGGGGCAAAGGAATATAATTTCGGATAATGAACACCAAAAGGTATGCGGTGTTGACTAAACTGTCATCACATATTCCTTTAAAGCCATTGTTTTTAATTTCTTAAGTAGAAAGGACCAACCGCTTGAGAGTGGGAGGTATTGTACAAATATTTGCTATCAAGGTATAAATATGCGATTAAATGTAGCATGTGTTTCTCAACTACTAAATATTGGGAGGAAAAACATGGCACATATTAATAAAAAAACTTGCACTGACTACTGAGTGATATATATATATATATATATATATATAACATCACTAAACAATTGTCAAGGCCTAAGGTTTTCTTATTTATTGTGACAACATTACTTTCTCTTATTCATTGTGACATCTTTTTCGATTTTCAGGGGCATGAGCTCGCAATGTCACCTGCGAATGAATTTGTCTGCGTTTGCAAAAGTTTCTTCTGGAAGTGAGTAAATTTTCTAGACTTATATCTATTTTGTGTTTGCTATGCTACTTGAAGTACTTACCATATGTAATTAAAGCATATTTAGATGTTTAATATATAATATTTAGGTGTTTGGACTTCCTCTACTGCTGAAAATTTTGTTTCTATGACATTGTAGTACTACATGAGTTCAGCTAAACTTAGTAGTATCTATTTCTTTTTGCAGGTTTGGAAGAGCAGTTCAATTTGATACGGAAGGCCTACAATTTAACTTTTCACTTCATGTGAAGGTTTAAGAGAGGTTTGAGGTTCAGGAGAGGTTTCAAGTAAGAAGAATTACGCTGATATTAAAGAACAGGTAGTTGATGAGTTCTATAAATATTTAACTTTCTCCATGTCTTCTTTATCGTGTTCGTTAACCAAAAAAGGGGGGAATCTGAGGATTATTTCTTGTACCAGAATGCAGGTTGACAACTTCTCATCGAAACCAAGCCACCCAATTAATATCTTTCAACAATCCGTGGTTTTGAATGCATTGTTCGGTTTAAATGTGTTATTGTTGGCAAATGGTTTACTATATTTGCATTCTCAATTGAATTAGTTCATAGACGGCCTACCATTGGGATTGTTGTGTTATTTGGTCTACCTAAAAGATATCATATCTTATCCGTCAAACTTCCTTGTTGTTTCAGTGTTGGATTTGAACAATATCTCGAACTCGAATGGAAATTAGTTGCGATGAGGAAAAAAAGATGTTGCGGAGTCATCGTCATCTTTGAACAATCACAATTCAAAGATAAGTTTTTGTTTCCCTTTGTTCAACCCTCTACATAATATTTCTATGAAAATCTCCGAGCTCGGCAAGAACTCATGCAAAGCATGATATGTAGAATGAACCTTAAGGGATGGAGAGCTATAGCTCGTTGTTGAATATTAACTACAATTACAAGAGGCAAAGCTTGCCGCAAGACAAGCTAAAAACTCATGGTGAATATATGCTAAGTTATAACTGGGTTTGAGCATCTTGGTCCGTCGGAAGAAGATTCTCAATAATGGTGATGTGGAACCTTGCTGCTTTGAGTTGAGCCAATTTATTATCTTAAGCTTGTAATTATTTGTCTTTGAGTTGAGCCAATTTGTTATCTTAAGCTTGTAATTGTTTGAATATAGGTTAAGGTTTTCCAATTTGTTGTTAGAAATTTTTGAGACTTACAACTTGCAGTATTTTAGATACTTAAAATTGTAAACTGAATACATTTTTCAATACAAATTGATTTTTAAGGTTATCATCAATTTAATTTTGTTAAAATCAGTTTTGATGTCATTTTATTAATTTAATTGTGATTTAGCTTTTAGTTTCTGATTCAGTTGAATCAGCTTTGGATTCAGCTGAATCAATATCAATTTTTTTTTATAAAATATCATTAATAAAACGACTGTGTCTATCAGTGCTGACCGCTAGACTGCTGAAGAAAGTAGTTTTTCTAATGAATTCAACCTTTGCCAGGCACAGTCGTTTTGGGAAAAACCACTTCAAAATTACAACTGATGGATACAGTCGCTTTTAGTGATATTACTTCTTGTCCTGAAAGTGGTTTAACTTCCATTTTCCACTAGTGTAACTCCTTCTCTGCAACCCTAACCCCCATCGGTTCCTCCATTTTCCGGTGTAACTCAATCACTGCCTCTATCTCGAACCCTCTCTCAGATTCACTTTTACTTACAGCAGCAGATAATATCAATAGGGAAAGGGAAAAATGATCCTAACTTCTCAATTTCGATCTAGATAACCTGTGAAGTGGGATTGCTATTAGCACCCCAAGAGTAGATACGGGTCACCCAGCTGTTGCCCCTTAACCTGTGACTAGGCTCCAGATAGTGTTCGCCCATGAAATAACAGATTTTCCCTTTTTGCTCATATTGTGCGATTTCTCCATCTTTTTGTCCGTGCAACTCCAGAGTACCTAACAACTAAAAAACACGCGTAAAGTACATAATTCACCAGAAAAATAGCAAAGAAAGCGTAACTACTAGATAGTAAATTAGGTGTTTTACAACACCTATCAGATTCCCCCACACTTAGACTTTACTAGTCCTCGAGCAAATCAAACAAAACAATTAAAAAAAATACATACAACTCCGTGTCGTCGAGGCTACGGTCACTTTTAGCATAAATAACAAGCCTTTAAACCCCTAGGTGCCCCTAGTGGACAAGTTATAGTCTCGTGAGGGTTTACTAGAGATATACCCACAAAACCTAATTTTCCAACTTACTAGTTCTCCGTAATGATAGCATCCAACGCGCTAAGAAGACATAGAAATTCTGCACACTAGTCATAAGAAGTTAGACACATAAATGAACACAATCTCATTCTTAAAAGTTGAGAGAGAAATAACCATCCCTTCCCGACAAAAATTCGGGTTCGGAGTGATCGAAAGTCTCGACTCTGCCTCACAAGAAAGGGTTTTATGAAGTTGATCTCAATAATAAACAACTTTTATGGGTCACACATGTGTCCAGGTAGGAATGAAGAGAGAAGCCTGAGACACGTTGAATGGTAGGAAGGCTTAACCCTCCGAATGTTTTGAAAACCCACATCTTTTATAATTTTGAAAACCCATTTTCTGACGATCTCTTCGAAAGGAAATCAACCATTTAACGAATGTGGGAATATGCTTACTTACCTCGTTATCCGTTCGACGTGCAGCTAGCACCTCTCTCACAGCATCCATAGAAACGTCTTCGTTTTTCAATCGGTGTCTTCATCTTCGTCTTCGGTCTTCAACTCTTGAACTTCGTAGAATCTTGACAATATGATTCTTTCCCTCAAATTCCTTGTCGCTTGAAACTTCATTATAGATATTCCTTCTTTCCATTGGCTTTATTAAAAGAATACAAAACTAAAAACAAACTATACAAACCCAAAATATAATTTTTTTCTTTTTAATTTTTTTTTAAAATTTTTTTTTTAAGACAAGAGAAAGTAAAATACAAAATAAAAATGTAAGTACAAAGGCCATGGTGTAAGTACTTTACCGCTTGATTCTTCACAACTTATATGTCTTGATATCATAAACTTCTCGAACTCTCATCCTTGATAATTTTCACTCTTTTTTGTATTGTTGCTTGTAAACCTCAAACGTCTTCAACTTTCCTTGTAGATTTGTGATGCCCCTCTTGTTGATGATGATGGTGTTTCTATGGACCTGTTGGTGTAGAGAGATAAGTGGATGGTGCTAACTGCGAACAAGATTACAAGTGGTATGTAAGTTAGCAATTCGATGTCACCATCATGGTTGATAAAAATAGCACTCAAGAGATCAAAATAGTGCTTCTATGGTGGGAGGTTGGACAGCTCACCATTCTGTCCGGAATTAACGTACGGTGACACACACTCTAAAAGCACAAATTTAGACAGGTACAAAGAATTGAAGGTCGGTGCCTCACATTATGTAACATGGGTAGTCTCCACTATAGGGGATCACTAATCTAATACCGAATTCAGTCTGCACCTTATTTTCCACTGGCATGGTTAAATCCAACTTTAACTCTCATACAATTAAGAAACCCGATCATGTTCTCTGTCATCTCTAAGTTCAGTCACTCTTATGAGATTCTCGATGTAATCTTAGCAACATGTATACTATGTGACTCTAAACTAACTACAAGTTGGAGTTTTTTATTCAAATATATACAAAAAAATTGAAAATTTTGACTCAAAAAGGCTAAAACTCTATATGCAAAAGACTCCCCCACACTTAAACTTCACATTGTCCTCAATGTGTAAAACCGAAAATTCTGAATTCTGACGTAACGGCATATAAAACGCAAAAACTGTACAAATTGGTAAGGAATTTGGAAAAACTCCATTTCACAAAAGTTGTTCATATACGTGTTTTCTACAAAGTGTCAAAAGGGCACAGTGTTTCGATAAACGGTCTGACAGTTATGGTCTCTGGACTGAACTACGTGCAGTCTGAATTTTTCTGACGAAAAGGTATTCGTCATAATTCTCTTCTAAGATAGATTCCGGACGCAATAAAATTAAACATGGGGATGCAAATATAATATGAAAACTATAAAAATAAATAAATAAAATGGTTTAGGATACAAAACCTATGGGTTGCCTCCCATTTAGCGCTTGGTTTAAAGTCGTCAGCCCGACTCTTTTGCTATCGTCCATATACCAACAATCGGAAAAGTTGGGGATCCTTCCATAGAACCTGTTTTGCAAACACTAGCTTCACACAAATATTAGTAATGTAAAACAGAAATGAAGCTATTAACCGATAAAAGTTTCCCCCACACTTATTCTTGTCCACACTCGGAAGTGTATAAAGAATATAGAAGTCGGGCACTTCCACGGTTTCTTGTTCCAAAACCTGCATAGTATGAGAATCAAGTTTCTCTAATGGCGGAAAACGAGAAACAAAGTCATTCAACAATATTCTCGAAGCACATACATTCAAACCAATAAGAGGTAAAGGAGAAGAAACATTAGGCATAGGGTTAGACAAACCTTGCACAATCTCTTGTATCACGTAATCCTCTTCATCCTTGAAAAACTCAAGTGAATTATTCACCTCTTTTATATCATGGTCCTCTATCAAACTTTGCAACCATTCTTCGTCCGTTTCTGCCGTAACCAAAGTCTCGACATAAACATCATCATTACAATCATATGCAAGCTCAATTGGGTCTTCCACAATAGTGGTCATAACGGTCTCATTCTCAATACACTCCTGTTTGTTGTATGGCACATACTCTTTTGCGGATCCAAATTTTATTATAAGAAACTTTTTTAGAACACTCGAAAATGCATCATCCTCAAGCTCCACCCTTTGAATAGGCTCTTGATCATTATTAAGATCAATGCTCGAGTAATCTACACAAGTGTCATCATATTCCTCTTCGTCTTCATCTTGATCCCAAAAAGACTCCATTGTACACTCCTCGGGGATGTCACCATGAGTTGTTTCAAGCAATGTATTATAATCACCGTCACTTTCATAGTTAACATAAGATTGTTCCTCGCTGAATTTAATGTTGCTAATCTCTAACTCATCCTTTTGAATAGGTGAATGATCATTATTAAGATCAAGAGTTGAGTTAGCCACACAATTATCAACGAAAGCGCCCAAGGATTGGCCTTTTTCAACATTAGCATCAATCAAATATTCATCACAAACCATATGCACATTAGAATTATCCATATCTTCCTTGCATTGATCAATGCCTCTTCGCAAGCTAGCAATACCTTCACGAAGTTCTTGGAGTTGCTCGTTTGTAGTCTCCTTTGCTTTTTGAAATTCCTCTTGTAAAAAGTTGGAAACTTTGTCTATAAAGTTAGAGACTTTTTGTTCACAAGCATAAGAATCCTCCCATCCTTGTGGTTGTTCACATACATACCCGCCATAAGGTTGTTGAGGAAAAACCACAAGGTTCCATGGAATATTGGTCATAACCAATAAATTGGTTTTGATCATACCCCTGGAATTGGTAGTTGTCATATTGTTGAGGTTGTTGAAAACCGTATCCATCCATGTAGTATGCTCCTTCCATGAGAAACAAGCACCTGAAATAAAATTCTCAAACCAAGGTTAAAACCCAAAAAAATAAGAAAAATAAAACAAAAGCTAAAAACAAAAATAAGAAACCAAAAACAAGTGACAATCTGCTGCCTCCCCAGAACGGCGCCAAAATTTGATTGCTGTCGTAGGCGTCAAAAATAAATTACATGGAATTGGTTTTGATCATTCCCCTGGAATTGGTAGTTGTCATATTGTTGAGGTTGTTGAAAACCGTATCCATCCATGTAGTATGCTCCTTCCGTGAGAAACAAGCACCTGAAATAAAATTCTCAAACCAAGGTTAAAACCCAGAAAATAAGAAAAAATAAAACAAAAGCTAAAAACAAAAATAAGAAACCAAAAACAAGTGACAACTGCTGCCTCCCCGACAACGGCGCCAAAATTTGATCGCTGTCGTAGGCGTCAAAAATAAATTACACTTTCTTACTACTCAAAATATATAATGAAGCAAGGGCAAGAAAGGATCGTTCCCACAGAGAGGTCTAGGTTGTCAAATTGTTTAGGTTCCCTATAAATAACACCGGTAGTTTTGTGATTTTTATATAATAAACTAAATAAAAGCAAATAAAGAAAAGTAAACGAATCAAATCAAGGATAAGAAAGTATTGGTCATGGATTTCATCTTCAATCACAAACATGTTTTCAACACAATAACTAGAATTGATATTTTAATCTCAACTTTTATCAAAGGCCCTAGAATACCTTGATCGCAAGAATATCCCGCTAATCTCCTCTTGTCATCAACGAACACATTAAAAGATGCGAATATGAATTCTATCTAAAAGAACAACCTAACGTGTAAAAGAACTAATCAAGTTTAATTCCCTAGATGCATTAGGTTCTATGAAATCAGGTTAATCAAAGAAATCGAACGTGTAAAAGCACTAATCCGATTTAACAAAGGTTATGGTTCACATAAGATCATAAGAATATATCACTACAAACTATAATCTTATTTATGCTACTTGCAATCAGGAATTATCACTTTTTCGTATAACAACCCTAATCTAGCAATAAAGATGAAAGCAAACTCAATCGATTCGCGACTCGACTAAACACGCATTCAAATCATGTAACAATATTAATAGTGAATCATAAACGATAATATGAGAGAAAACTAATTTATTGCACAAAAATTCATGTTTGGAAATCCAACTAATTCATAACCAAAAATAAAACTCTAGCTCATATTCATGGAGTTCATAACAAGAAGAAAGAGAAAAGACTTCATGGTTTCTAAAACCCTAGAAAACAAAGTAGAGGTCAAAGATTAAAGAGATATATGATTAGGTAAAAGTCCTCTCTTTTATATGTTTCTCTATTTCCATAAAGGATACTCCTTCCAATATTAGGTCTTCTCAAAACCCATCTCCAAGTGGTCCACCAAGCCCATGTGTGAGAAAAACCCATGTAAAATTATGCCCAAAATCCGTCGCCGGAAAACTGGGATTATGGCCGGAACTTGGCCGGAGTCCGGCACCGGAAAACATCTCAGGTGACCGGCAAAGTCAACCCGGTCACCGGTCAAACGAGTCAAATCGGGTCAGGAGAGTCGGCTGGGTCAACTCGGGTCAAACCGACTGAGTCAGGTTGTGAGTCAGTTAGCCAAATAGATGAGTCAGGTCTGGCTCATCTGACTCACTTGGGCCTAGCCTATTTTACACTCTTGCACAGACTATTGGAAGTGATGCATCATCATGGCGCTTCACTCCTTCCCAGTACCATCTTGCAGCTCCAACTTTCTCCATCAACTCTTCAGCTCAACGCACAACATTTGCAACATCAATTCCCAATTCATTCCACATTTATAATTCCTTCAAACTGTTCCAAGCCATCATGTTCATCACTTCCATTTATTTCAACCTCATTGCAGTCACCACTAGCTTCAGTCCTAGCTTAATCTTCTTCCTTAGCTCAACCACCTGAGCTGCACAACCATCCATCCATTCTTCCATGTAGTTCAAGCTCAACCCTTCACCATTGCTTCTGCTCTTTTGTAATCACCTGACTCAACCTGCAATATCAACTCAGGCCACCAAATTCATCATTACCATTCTGCTCATAACCCAGCCAGTGACCATACATTCAATTCCTGCACTTGCATTTCCAAATTCACAGCAATGTAGAACCAACCTCCTATTGCGCAGCTTCAGCAACTCAGCTCTGCCAACATCTCCCTGTGCAGCGCACTCATCACAGCTCCATATCCTGCAAACCGTTCACCAATTTCTATCCAGCGAACCTTCATATCATTCCATGTCAACTCATTCCATTGCTTACCACCACCAAAGCCACTCTTCACCAGCATCACTTCTCTGCCTAACACATATTAGCTCCAGCCAGTTTCTTCCATTCTATGACCACCAATTCTGCAGCTGTAGGGCAGTTCACCTGCACAATCCAAGCATACATCTGACTCTTAAGCATTCATTCATTCCATTTGATAACGCTGCACACTGCCCTAACTTCCAGCATCGCCAGATACTCTCGCGCCATTTCTCTGTAATGCCGCACCAGCAATTCCCATTGTATCTTTGCAGCATCAGCTCCACCATTTCAGCTCTCCCCTGTACTGTCTTCACTGCTGTAGCTTCAATAACAATCTTCAGTTCACATCCAACACCAGCATATCAACCAACAATCCAGACCTGCAACAAACTCCCAATAGCACCATACTTAGCCTCCTCAATTCCATTACCATTGCCAGCCTGAGCTGCTTCTCTTCTCTTCCTCGGCTCATTGCCACAATCAAACCCATTCATCACCTGCAATTTAAGCTCTTGTATTAGCTGCAGCTCATATAATTTCTTTGCTTCAGAAGCATCTTGTAACTCATAATCAACAGCATACTTGAACTGGGTAAGAACCCATCAATCCACCATTATCTTCTTTCACAACTTCAACCTCTCTGCACCACCAGTTCCTTTATACAATCCATACCTGCAACTTATCATCATTCCTAGAGACTCACGGCTCATACCTTTTTTTTTCTCTATAAATTCATCAAATCCATTTCATTAAAACTGCCAGAGAACCATGATTTAGTATCACCAAAAACTACACTTCAAACCCTAATTTCTGTCAAACTTAAGCTCAAATCAATTCCTCGCTTCTTCAATCAACACAGAACATCACAGATTCACTAAACTCGAATACCCATTCATCTGATTCTTAAACAGCTCAATCATCTCACCGTGCTCTCCATTTCGATCTCAAATCTCATTCAATCAAACCCTAATTCATCTCAGATGCCTTCTCTCAACCTCATAATACTAAAGAAGAATAACAGCTTGTTTCACCACCACCCATTTCATCTCTGAATTTTCGTGTCACAATCATAGCGTCGACCACCATCTTCTCTCAACAAATCAACAGCAACGGCAAACCCATTTTACCCATCTGTTTCTTCATCAATTTCCTCCACAATCTTCAAATTCACATCAATTAACTCCTTCTCTGCAACCATAACCCCCATCAGTTCCTCCATTTTCCGGTGTAACTCAATCACTGCCTCTATCTCGAACCCTCTCTCAGATTCACTTTTACTTACAGCAGCAAATAATATCAATAGGGAAAGGGAAAAATGATCCTAACTTCTCAATTTCGATCTAGATAACCTGTGAAGTGGGATTTCTATTAGCACCCCAAGAGTAGATACGGGTCACCCAGCTGTTGCCCCTTAACCTGTGACTAGGCTCCAGATAGTGTTCGCCCCTCAAGACACTCATATGAAGCCCAAATGGGCGCCGCAGAAAAACCCAGTTGTCTTGCAAGAAATTTTAGATCAGGTTGTGCTATGTCT
The DNA here is from genome assembly GCA_023531295.1 of Papaver armeniacum. NCBI lineage: Eukaryota > Viridiplantae > Streptophyta > Magnoliopsida > Ranunculales > Papaveraceae > Papaver > Papaver armeniacum. The sequence continues at coordinate 80,307 of JAJJWW010011140.1, forward strand.
GTTTATTTTTCTAATCCGGTGCAGTTGTCTCATAATTATGGTAGTTTTATTTGGTATTGTTCACCCACAATTATTTCGACTATTGATATATGATATGAAAGGTAATTAGCCATTTTGTGGTACTTGATGTCTGGCTGACGACTTTAAACTTAGCACTTCTTGAGAGGTAAACCATGCTCATGCAACACGGTAATATCTTTCCTTAACTCTTTTGCTTCAAATGTTAACAATTTCTCATTGTTCATGCTTTTAATTTTATCTTTAGAACATTGAGGGCAATGTTAGATTTAAGTTTGGGGGTATGGGAGAAACTTTTTAGTTGCAATAAATAAACTCCAGAGCCTAGAAATGTATTCCTATTAAGGATGGCACTAACCAATCTAAGTGGATGGAAACATCTTAGTTGTATGAGTTGAGGAACCAATCTGATTAGATGGAAACATCTAAAAAGTCTATTCATAAAAGCACAGTAGTTTCGCCATATCTCGTTGAGTCCTTTTCACCTTCTGTTTTTATTTTATTTTCTTTTAAAATATGTTTCTAATTGATTTAGTGGGGCTCACACATCGAGTTGTTACCACTGCTAGGATGAAATAGAGTGATTGAGTTACTAAAAAAAAAAAAGAGACCAGACCAATCAGACCAAATGGAATAATTCTCAAAAATAAAAATAAACACTTGGATAGCAATATGTGTATGTTCTCCTGTCTCCGTCGCCTAAACAAGCGTGGAACGCAGGATCCAGAATTGGAATTACCGTAATTGCGAAAAGAAGCATGCGCTTGGATCCGCAAGATCTAATCATGTTGTTGAAATTTTTTTGTTAATTGTTAATGTTCAATGAATAAATTGACCGCTGGTTCCCTTGTATATGCCAGACGAGTTGATCTAGAATTAGGATTGTCGACCACTGATTCCCTTGTATATGCCAGTTGCGTTGATATTACTCATACCAGTATCTCAATCCATTATGATAGGTTCATCTTGGAAATGGCTTTCAGACAGATATGGGAAACACTGTTCACCTAGTTAACATCAAAACCATCTATGTTTTTCTCTATATCCATTTCTTAATCTATCCATGTGATTTGTTGACTCCGTATATTGATGTCCATAGTGCGACTATCTGAGTAGAGCTCTGTCACTTTGTTTGTGGGTGAAAACTGTTTCTGCCGGTTTTGGTAAATTCGGGTGTGTAGATGAGAAACAAATCTAAACCCTAAACAATGCACTGCACGAGAGTACTTTTGATTCGAGATCAACTGCATGCAACTCGCCTAAACCAAGAAATGGCCGTTCCAGGCTTGCTTCGGTCATAAAGTGAAGGAGAAGGGTTGGTCTTAGGGAGGGAAGCGAAGAAAGTGTTGAGACCAGAATGGTTAATTCTAAAAATGTGGCTTGTTTAATTTATGACTTGTATCAGAAAGTGGAACTGGCTTGCAGAGTGAAAAAGCTATCAGTTCTTGGTGATTTCTGGATACTATATTGTTGCCGGCCAAAAACTTGTTGTTTTGTGGTAAATAGGTGAAACCTATTTATACAAGTCATATTGAAACGTACCATGGTCTCGTAGGAAATGGAAACGATTGAGTGGTGGAAGAATAGAGTAACGTGTAACCGTCAGGCATATGCTTCCATGATGAAGGAAGTGAATTAGTTTACACCGTTACTTTCTTCACCACTAATTGTCCCACTTCATGACACTTTCTTATAACGGGTGTATTGCACGCCGCACGCTGTAAACCGCCAGACCAATACCCTGATGAGTATCTCCCAGTTTGTGACATGTTTAATGTCTCGAGTGTTTTCGTGAAAAACGTGTGGCAGGTTGCTATGTGTGGCAAGTCAAAGTCAAGAGACTTGCCATAGGAAATTAGCACATGATGCTATTAGGCTTGCCTTGGACGGCCACCTAAAACTTTCCACAAGTCCGTCAGTTTGGTGGCGAACTTGAATGGCTGAGATTGCATCTCATGAAGAAGGGTAGCCGTTGATTAGAAGTGTCAAACAGTCGGCTGGCCCGGCCGCTTGGTCGGCTTAGCACGGCTGCGGCCTCGGGCTCGGGATCACTTGTCAACTTAGCGGTGCCAGGGCCGGGAAGCATATCATTAAGCCCATCCCGGGGCCTAAGCCAGCCGGCTATACATGCGGGCCTGTCTGTGCCAGCCCGGCTAGCCTCGCTAAGTTTATTTATCAAGAAAAGTCTCAGACAGAGAATCGAACCAGCTACCTCTATCTCAATTATTCAGGTCCTAACCACTCGTCCACCTACCAGTTACGTTCAAAAAGGCAATGGCATTAAATATATTAATATATATAGCTTATAAATGAAGATATCCTTAATTTAATGCTAAATTCTATTTAAGGTAGTGAAATAAAATATTAACTTAATTGGAATCCGATTATAAGGTAATGAAATAAAATCCAAACTTAATTGAATTTTTTTACTATAAACTAGGAAACACTTGCTATAATTTAATTAATACTAATTTACAACGTTTACTATTAACAAAAAAAAAAAAAACTATAATTAAATAAAATACCGAACGTTATGAAACAATCAAATAAAATTGGTTATGGAAAGATCTTAGATCTTATACATTTCATATTTCATATTTTATACGTATATATTCGCTAAATCAAAAATAAATAAAACTAAAAATGAACGTTATGCATGTACGTAGCTTTGGATCAGTGGAACTATGGTTGAAACAGGGGTTCGACTCCAACCTTTACATGTTTTTTATGCAAGTGTTCATAAGGTAATATTATACGGCTATAACAGGCCTAGCTACAGGTTAGATGGCCCAGGCTAAAGCAAAGCCTCGGCCATTGCAGCTAAAAGGCCGAAATCCGAGGCCCACTGGGCTGCTTTGAGCCTAGGCCCGGGCTGTCCTATTTAATTACAGGCCAGGCCAGGCTTTAGCCTAATTATACAGGTGCTGATGGTGGTTTTTAGACAAAGGGTAAAATCGTAAAACCCCGAATAACCTAATGTCACCAAATGACACATTTATTAGAATATTCAATGCATGTAGTCGTAATTAATAGGGGTATTTTTTCAAATTAGGGTTACAACGAACAAAACCCTAATTCCCTCTCCGTGCCAATGGAAAATCATGCCACCACACCTAGCCCAAGCTAGCCGCACCTCTGTGCCAATGGCAAATCATGCCGGCCACACCAAACGCGCCAAAGCATGCCAACCATGCTAGCCGCACCTCCGTGCCAATGGCAAATCATGCCACCACACCTAGCCCAAGCTAGCCGTGCCATGCCAAACACACTCGCCTTGGCCTAGCTATGCTAGTCACACCAAACGCGCCAAATCATGCCAACCATGCTAGCCGCACCTCCGTGCCAATGGCAAATCATGCCAGCCACACCTAGACCAAGCTAGCCGCGCCTCTGCAGCGCAATGGCAAATCATGCCGACCACACCAAACGCGCCAAAGCATGCCAACCATGCTGGGAGACGCACCTCCGTGCCAATGGCAAATCATGCCACCGCACCTAGCCCAAGCTAGCCGCGCCATGCCAAACGCACTCTGCCTTGGCCCTAGCTATGCTGCGATCACACCAAACGCGCCAAAGCATGCCAACCATGCTAGCCGCACCTCCCGTGCCAATGGCAAATCATGCCAGCCACACCTAGCCCAAGCTACGCACCTCTGTGCCAATGTCAAATCATGCCACCACACCAAAACGCGCCAAAGCATGCCAACCATGCTAGCCGCACCTCCGTGCCAATGGCAAATCATGCCGCCCACACCTAGCCCAAGCTAGCCGCGCCAGAGCCAAACGCATTCGCCTTGGCCCTAGCTATGCTAGTCACACCAAACGCGCCAAAGCATGACAACCATGCTAGCCGCACCTCCGTGCCAATGGCAAATCATGCCAGCCACACCTAGTCCAAGCTAGCCGCGCCATGCCAAACACACTCTGCCTTGGCCCTAGCTACGCTGGTCACGCCACGCCAAGCCAAACACGCTTACCTTGGCCCTAGCCGCGCCATGCCAAAGTAGCGCCCGCACCTAGGCTTGCAAACCATGCAACCTAGGCCAAATTGGCCACGCATGCCATTGGCACATGCCAACACGCTCGCCGGTAGTTTTTCTTACGGTAGTGGCCCTAATGGCCGAGCATGCCATTGGCACATGCCAACACGCTCGCTGGTAGCTTTTCTACCGGTCCCCGTGACCCAAATTGGCCACGCATGCCATTGGCACATGCCAACACGGTCGCTGGTAGCTTTTCCTACCAGGTCGTGACCCAAATTGGCCACGCATGCCATTGGAACATGCCAACACGCATCGCTGGTAGCTTTTCCTACCAGGTTGTGACCCAAATTGGCCACGCATGCCATTGGCACATGCCAACACGCCGCCGGTAGCTTTTTCTACCATTAAGTGACCCAAATTGGCCACGCATGCCATTGGCACATGCCAACATGCATCGCTGGTAGCTTTTCTTACCAGGTCGTTGCCCTAATGGCCATGCGTGCCATTGACACATGCCAAACACGCACGCTGGTAGCCTAACTTGCAAACCGTGCAACCTACCACCAAGGCATTCCGCACATGCCATTGGCACATGCCACACACGCCACTAGCAGATCTGGCATTGCCACTTGCACTCAAAGTGCAGCCCGCAACAAAGGCATTCCGCACATGCCATTGGCACATGCCACACGTGCCACTAGCGTGCCACTTGCACTCAAGGTGCAACCAACACTCGAGACATCAACACAAACCGGGGATGCTTTCTAGGGTTTTGGTTTGGCGGTCACAGCATGCAGCGTATATTACGCTCACATTAAGAAATCGTGAATAGGAGTAAAGCGGTCAAATAAATGAGGAAATAATGGTGAAAACGTTTTCACCCATAAACACCATGCGGTTACCACCTCCTCCCATTATTTCACCCTTTACTCTCTTCCTTCATGAGGCCAGGTTACGTTTCAATCTCGACTTGTATAAATAGGTCTTACCTATTTCCACCAGATAACAAGTCTCGGTCAGTAGAAAAACACAACACTCTCAGAAAAGGCAACTTTGCAAACTCTCCAAAAAAAGCTTTCATCTCTTGCAAGCTTCCGAAGCTTTCACTTTCTGATACAAGTCGAGATACTACTCTCTCAGAATTATTCTGGTCTCAACACCTTTCTTTGCTTCCCTCCCAAATCAACCCTTCTCCTCCACCTTGTGACCGAAGCAAGTCTGGAACGGCCATTTCTTGTTTTAGGCCGGACTTGTACAGATTGATCTCTCGAATCTAAAAAGTGCTCACGTGCAGCACATTTGTTTAGGTTTTAAACCAGTTTCTCACTCACCTACCGAATTTACCGAAATCGGCGGAAACGATTTTACCTGATAGGTGTCTAAAACACCTAATTTACTATATAGTAGTTACGCTTTCTTTGCTATTTTTCTTGTGAATTATGTACTTTACGCGTGGTTTTGAGTTATTAGTTACTTTGGAGTCGCACGGAAGAAAAGAAGCGGAAATCATTCAATTTGAGCAAGAAGGGCGTAGTGTCATTTCGTATGCATGTGCTATTGAGAGCACAATAGAGGTTAAGGGGTTGCAAATCAAGATGGCCCTTATCCGATGAGTAGTGCCTATAATCACTTTGGTTACCCCTTATCCGCCTAACTCCGAGTGGCTATATCCACTTACATCTCTTACATCAAAACCAAAAATTCGAGAGAAGTTAATTATTATCATTTGAGTTCCACACAAGTTCGAAATGGTGGCGATGTATGATGAGAGAGATCGAGAAAGTGGAGCTGTGGAAGATTGAAATCGAGAAGTGGAAGATCCGTAAGACATCGATTAATTCTTTGCTCAAATTACGGACAAATTAAAGTTAGGGTTTGGATTGATTTCGAGATCTCGGAGAAAATGGGTTGGTGGTTTCTTGATGCGGAAGAACAGTTGTGGTATCTTCTTAGAAGTTAAAATGGACGAAGGGGTCTCAGATTGAGAACTCAATGGAAGATTGGATCGAGTCTGTGGCAGGTGAGAGCTATGGGTTTGTTGTTATCTAGGAGATGGGTTCGATGTTTGGTTGAGAGAATGGGTTTTGAATCCGCATTCGGATGTGATGATTTTTAATGGGTTTTTCTTTGTGGTGGTTGAATCTTGTGAGTAGCTCCGGTAGATTGTTTGCAAGAATTGGTGGAAATTCAAGAACAATGGGTTGATTGGAATTCTGAGTTACAATTGCAATGGATGCAATATGTTGAAATAGATGTATGTTTAGGTTACTGATTGAGCTTCATCCTGCAATTTGAGATGGCAGAGACTTAGATAGAGGAAATGCAGTGGAGTTGGAATTTGAGATTCAAGGGTTTGAGAGATTCTGATGGCTTGATCTGGTAGTGGTGTTTAACTGATGTTTGTGGTGGCTTGGTAAGAAGGCAGGATGGAGCTGTGATGGGTTGGTGGTCATGAAAGGAAGGTATTGAAGCTGACCTGAGCACCAAATGGTGGTGACTGGGGTTGTCTATGACAGGCTGTGATAATGAAACTGCAGGCATTGGAGTGAATGGCCTGAGCTAGTTTTGATGGTAGCTGGCAGTTGAAGATGGAAATGGGTCTGTGAACCGCAGTGGCTATGTTTGTAGGTAGAGATGATGGTTATGAAGCTAATGGGTATGATGATGCTGAGCTCTGGAGCTGTTCAAGTGGAGCTGTTGTTGGTGTTAGTGGCCAAGCCGTGGCATATTAAGATGCAAGAGCTGAAGTTACAGGAAATGGTGCTGAGTTATGAGCTCAGTCTTGAACTGAGATTGTGTAGAATGAAATGCTGAGAATGGAGATTGTGAGCTTCAAATGGAGCTGTGTGTGTGAATTGACAACAGGTGGAATGGAGCAGCTGAGAGTATTGAATGAACAAGAAGTTGCAGGTGGACTGGCTGAGCTGCAATGGGAACTGATGCTGGTCACTGTAATTTTAAGTTGAGCTGGTATTGCAGGTTTTGAAAATGGTGATTGCAAATGTTTCAGTTGTGGCAATGAGGTTAACAGGACTGGTGGAGTCAGATGGCTGTGCAGAGATGAATGTGTTGCAGCCATGGAACTGGCAATGCACTTGCACTGTTGGAAGCTGGCAGAACAATAGACTGAACTGTGTATGAAATACTGGTTGAGGATGTTGCTTCTGTTGATGGTGGCCTGAGCTGGTATTCAAGTAGCAGCTGGGATTGAAGCTATAGAGTGGAAGTGCAGGTGATGGTGTTGCTCAAGTAGATGAATGTTAGGGAGTCTGGTTGTGCTGTGTTATACAGGGAGATAAGGAGAATGATGGAGATGGAATTTGTGAAGCTAGCACTGAGGTTAAGGCAGTGAGATGGAACTGGTGGTTGTGATGCTAGATGGTTTGCTTGAGTTGCAAATGTGATGCAAAGGGAATGTGAGAGCTGCAGAAATGGAATTGCAGCTGTGAAGGATACATGGCCATGATGGCTGGATGCACAAGGATGGTGCATCACAAGTGCAGGCCTATGCAAAATGGCTTTGGCCATAAACCAGTCAGGCTGAGTTAGACTTTGACTCAGCTCACTCAGCCTCTGATTCACATGACTCGGGTCTGACCGAGTTGACCGAGCTGACTCGTTGACCTCGACCGATCCGACTCGTTGACTGTGCAAGGCGGGACTTTGACGGTCACGGAACCGTTTTCCGGCACTTCTCCCGGCCACAATACCAGTTTTCCTAGCGACGACTTTTGGACATATTTTCTACATGGGTTTCTCTCTCTTGTGGGCTTGGTGGATTTTTATCTAATGGACTTTGAGACTTGACCTAATTTTGGAAGAAGGGAAAAGCTATAAAAAGAGGAATTCTACAACTTTTGGAATAGATCTTATTCTTGGAACTTTGGAGAGCCGGTTTTGTTTACGCTTCTAGGGTTTGCTTTTGTTCATCTTCTTCTTTATTCAACTTATATTTTTGGTGATGAACTCCATAGCTATGAGTAGCTAAATTCTATATTATTGGTTAAGGATGTAGTCCGATTTCTAAAACTTGTGTTTGCTTTATGTATTAGTTTTCTCTCTTGATTATCGTTCAATTCTCTACCGTTTTTATGATCACATGATTGAAGTATTGTGATAGGATTATGATGTTTGATTAGTTAAGTGGCCAATTAATTGAACTTGCATCTTAGTCCATAGCTATTTTAGGGTTTTTCATCGAGCGATAACCTTGAATACAAGTAGCATGATATGTTTACAGTTTGTAGTGATACACTCTCGTAATCATATGTAGAAGTTTGACCATTGTCCGAATTGTTATGTGCAACGCATGACAATTGCATTGATTAGCCTATTTCTGAAACTTAATGCTCCTAGGAATTGAACTTGATTAGCGCAAGGCGTTAGGTTATTCTTCAGGTAGAATTCACATACGCAGCCCTAATGTGTGTGTTGATGAACTTAGGAAATTAATAGATTATCTTGCTCTCTTGATTCTCTAGGCTTTTGATAACACAAGAGATTAAATCGTAATTCTATTCATATATGCAAGAACATGTCTAAGATTGAAGATAAATTCCTTGACCAATATCTCTCTCTATTGATTATTTTCTACAATTTACTTTGCTTTTAATTTACTTTTATTGCTTACTTAAAAATCAGAAATTCCCCCAATTGGTTACTTTAAGAAATTGATTACGAAATAACTACAATCGCCTCTCTGTGGATACGAACTCTTTCTTATCATATACTTTAGGAAAGTGAAATTATTTTTGACGCATACGACAGCGATCATTACCCATAAACAACAGGCCTGGCCGGACCAAACCCGGGATGGCCTGGCCTTTTTGACACATCTACCGTTGATTATGGCTACCTTCTGTTGGCGCTTGGTAATGTCACAGTGGCGTTTTTGGTGTACGCCAGTGGCGTTACAGCATGACTGGCATATCTCGTGCTTGCCAGTGGTACGGTGGTGTAAGTGGCGCCCGGCGTAGCCATGGCGAGTAGATGGTTGCCTCGAACTTGCCGCAAGTCCGTGATTCGATTGAACTTGGATGCATTTGAGATTTCATCTCATGAGGAAGGGTAGCCATTGATTATGGCCATATCTTTGTTATGTAGCAAAGTGGTGCCATTAGCATAGTGGCGCCTGGCGTATCCGTGGCATAGCGAAATGCTAGTGGCGTAGCCGTGGCAGCTGTTTTGGCATATTGGTGTTAGACCCAAATATGGCTCTGGCAATATTGGCCATGTTGCCACATCGATCCCAACGCTTTGGGAAACGTTATTTGGCTTGGTTGGCTTAGCAATTTTGCCCAAATTAGGGTTTGGCATGTCAAAACCCTAATTAGTGCGTGTGGCATGGTTGGGGCATGGCCACCTTTGGCGTTGTGGCATGGCTAAATCTAGGAATTGACTCCATGGCAAAAGTTAGGGCTTGGCGGCGTAGCCAAAGCTAGGATTTGGCGCCGTGGCCAAAGTTAGGGCTTGGCGGCGTGACCAAGGCTAGGATTTGGCGTCGTGGCCAAAGTTAGGGCTTGGCGGCGTGGCCAAGGCTAGGATTTGGCGCCGTGGCCAAAGTTAGGGCTTGGCGGCGTGTCCAAGGCTAGGATTTGGCGCTGTGGCCAAAGTTAGGGCTTGACGGCATGGCCAAGGCTAGGATTTTTGGGCGTGGCCAAGGCTAAAGTGGCTCGTGACATGTTACTGCGGCAGAGTGGCATGTCGATTAATATGTTGTTATGGCATGGCGCGTTTGGCTTGCCAGTTAGTATGGTGGCGCGGCAGGGTGCGTTTGGCCTTTAATGTATGATGGCGAGTTTAGAGCGACTTGATTGGTCAAGAAAAGGGGCCGGCCAAACATGAGTCGCGGCCTCACCTCTAGTGATCGTGGCGCATTTAAAGTGACCTAATTGGTTGTTAGGAAGGAGAGGGAACGGCCAAGCATGGGCGTGGCTACACTTCTGGTGTGAGTGTGGTGGCTTTAGAGCGACCTGATTGGTCAATGGAAAAAGGGGCCGGCAAGTATGGGCCCAGTCACAACTTATGTGGTGGCTTTTATCTTTGCTTCTTGTTTCTTGTCTTGTGTCTCACTTGTTTGCGAGAATTGTTTGCAGGTACCTAATCTCTGGCTTCTAAGGATTGGAATTATCCAAGGTGCGGGATAGCTACTCGACGAGGCACAATACTCCAACCAAGTCAAGACACAACGGACGAGCACTAGTTGGAAGTAGGAGAAGAGATTTTCCAACAACAAGAAGAAGAAAAAGAGGTTCCATTCGTAGACGAACCACAAGTTGAAGAATAAGAAGCTATGGGTGATGCAAATCGTTCACTCAAGGAGTTGGCTTCTCATAGGCTAGATACACAACAGGGGTGTATTCAAACGGACTCTACTTTTGAGATCAAGCCGGGTTGCTTAGAGAATTACCAAAGTTCCATGGCATGGTGAATGAAGATCCAAACAAACATCTTATGGACTTCCACACCATTGTCACGGCCATGCTTCAGCGAATGTTGCGGCGGATGGTGCAATGTTGAAAGTTTTCCGTTTCTCTTTAATGGATAGTGCTAAGGATTGGTTATACTATTTACCGCTTAAGTGTCACAACATGGAATGGGCTGAAGAAACTCTTTTTGGAGAGATATTTTCCCGCATCCAAGGCTACTCAAATTCGCAAGGAGATTTGTGGGATGAAGCAAAATGTGGGGGAATCCTTATATGAATGTTGGGAATGATACAAGAGATTGGTTGAAGTTTGTCCTCACCACCAATTCGGTGACGCTATGATTATCTAATATTTCTATGAAGGACTCCAATCAAGTGATAGGAATCTCCTCGACTCTGCGGGTGGTGGTGCATTAGTGAACAAGACGGTGGCACAAGCTAGAGAGTTGATTGAAAACATGGCAGCGAACTCACAACAATTCTTGAGTCGTGGTTCGGATGTGATTCTAAGAAGGGTGAGTGAGGTGAACGAGGTTGAAGAGCTTCGTCAACAAATGGGTAACATGACCGCAATGCTTCAACAAGTTGCAGCGGTGATACCAAGTTCCTCTCAATCTTATGAAGACGAGCAAGCTAATGCGATCTTTCCAAATCAACAAAGACGGTATGATCCTTATCTAACACTTAGAATCCGGGATGGAGAGATCACCCAAACTTTAGCTATGCCAATAAGCAAGGAGCGATTCAACAATCTAGTTTCAACAACCCGAGTGGATTTCAACCTCAACAACAACAATTCCAACCGAGACAACAATTTCAACAACAACAACAATCTCAAACTATGGGGTCCAATATGGAGGAGTTGCTGAAATCTTTTATGCAAAGAACGGAGAGTTCGGTTAAGGAGTTGCAAACTCAAGTTGGTTCTATGGCTATGGAGTTGAATCAATTGAAGGCACAAAATGGTGGGAAACTCCTTCTCAACCTATTAACCCAAAAGGGTGTCAATGCAATTACGTTGAGAAGTGGTACACAACTTGTGCAACCCGAAGTCACTCGATTGGGCGTGGTGGAAACACCAAAGGAACTGTTTTGGAGGAGAAAACCGAGGATTCTCCCCAAACTTCGAGGTACCTATTTCTAACTCTAAAACTCCGGTTTCTACTTATGTTCCTCCTTTACCTTTCCCTCGCAGATTTGCAAATTCCAAGAAGGCGGAACTAGAAAAGGAGATTTTAGACATTCTAAAAAGATCCATGTGAACATACCACTCATAGATGCAATCAAGCAAGTTCCAAAGTATGCAAAGGTGTTGAAGGACTTGTGTACCAATAAGTAAAGGCTCAAAGGTAATGAAGTGCTTAGTGTGGGGTAGAATGCTTCGGCAATCTTACAACACAAACTCCCACTTAAGTGCAAGGACCCCGGTAGCTTTGACATTCCCGTCACAATTGGTAACACCACATTTAATAAAGCTATGTTGGACTTAGGTGCATCCGTTAATGTCATGCTGCGTCTATGTATAATTCACTTGATCTTGGTCCTCTTAAAAGTCCGGAATTGTGTTGCAATTATCCGATCGTTCTAATGTCTACCCAATGGGTATTGTTGAGGATGTTCTTGTGCAGCAGTTAATCAACTTGTATTTCCAGCTGACTTTTGCGTGTTAGAGATGGATGAAGGTTCACCGGACTCGTCTCTTCCATTGCTACTTGGGCGTCCCTTCATGAAAACAGGCGAAAACCATTATTGATGTTGACAAGGGAACGCTAACTATGGAGTTCGATGGAGAAATAATACGTTTCAACATTTTCGAGACGATGAGATATCCTAGTGATGTCCACTCTTGTTTCTCCATCGATGTGATGGACACATTGGCGCAACAAATGTTTGAGTTGAATGGTGTTGATACTTTGGAAACCGTGCTCACTACACCCATTGATAACGATTTGGAGTATAGTGATGAGATTAAAGAAACCATTGGTTCTCTTGACTCATTAAAGGAAAAATCAGCAATTAAGAATATTTAATATGCTTCTTTACCTTGCAATAATAAAAACTTGTGCCATCTATTGTTAAATCTCCAAGTTTAGAATTGAAACCTCTTCCAAGTCACTTAAAGTACTTGTACTTGGGTGACAATGAAGACTTACCCATGATTGTTTCTAACGAGCTTAATGAATTACAGGAGCAAAAACTTCTAAGGGTGCTAAGGAAGTACAAGACGGCCATAGGATGGATAATCGCCGATATCAAGGGTATAAGCCCTGCCGTTTGTATGCATAAGATTCGTGTGGAGGATGATACAAATCCCATAAGGGAAGCGCAACGTCGTTTGAATCCTCCCATGATGGAAGTTGTGAAAAAGGAGATACTCAAGCTTTTGGACGTGGGTGTTATTTACCCCATATCCGATAGCAAGTGGGTAAGCCAGTACAAGTAGTACCAAAGAAATCGGGTGTGACAGGTGGTGGAGAATGATAAGAATGAACTTGTCCCAACTCGTGTGCAAACCGGTTGGAGGGTTTGTATTGATTATAGAAAATTGAATGCCACCACTAGAAAAGATCACTTTCCTTTACCTTTTATTGATCAAATGCTTGAACATTTAGCTGGACACTCTTACTATTGCTTTCTTGATGGCTATTCAGGTTATAATCAGATTGTGATAGCACCGGAGGACCAAGAGAAAACCACTTTCACTTGTCCTTTCGGTACTTTTGCTTATAGAAGGATGCCTTTTGGCTTGTGCAATGCTCCAGCTACCTTTCAAAGGTGTATGGTAAGTATCTTTCGGAATATGTTGAAAACATAATTGAAGTGTTCATGATGACTTTAGTGTCTTTGGTGATTCATTTGACCTTTGCTTGAACAATTTGTCTCTAATCCTTGAACGATGTGTTGAAACAAATCTTGTGCTAAATTGGGAGAAGTGCCATTTCATGGTAACTCATGGCATAGTTTTAGGCCATATAATATCTTCTAAAGGCTTGGAAGTCGATAAATCTAAGATAGACCTTATTCGTGCTCTAACCCCTCCCACTACGGTGAGGGAGATACGTTCTTTTCTTGGTCATGCAGGTTTTTATCGTAGATTCATCAAGGACTTTTCCAAGATAGCATCACCACTTTGTAACTTATTGCAAAAAGATGTGGTTTTTAACTTTGATGAAAAATGTATGGCGGCATTCAATCGTTTGAAAGAACTTTTGATTTCAGCCCCTATCATTAAACCACCGGATTGGAGTAAGCCTTTTGAGCTCATGTGTGATGCAAGTGACTATGCGGTTGGTGCGGTGCTTGGGCAACGTGTGGGGAAGCTTCCTCATGCTATTTATTATGCTTCTAGAACGTTAAATGAGGCCCAACAAAACTACACGACCACTGAAAAAGAGTTATTAGCCATTATTTTTGCTTTAGAAAAGTTTCGCTCTTATCTAATCGGTACAAAAGTTATTGTTTTTTCTGATCATGCAGCGCTTAAGTACTTGCTTACAAAGAAAGAGGCGAAACCGAGGCTCATACGATGGATATTACTCTTGCAAGAGTTTGATATTGAAATCAAAGATAAGAAAGGAATTGAGAACACCGTTGCGGATCACTTGAGCCGTCTTGCTGTGGACAAGGAGACTATCCCGTTGCGTGAAAGTTTCCCGGATGAGCAACTATTCTCAATTGCCTTTGGAGAACCATGGTATCTTTGATATTGTTAATTACTTAGTGTCTAAACAATTCCCAAAGAACTTGTCTCTTTGAGAGGGACAAACTTAAGAAGTTAGGAAACCAATACATATGGGATGATCCATACTTATGGAAGCATTGTAGTGACCAAGTAATACGTAGGTGTGTTCCCGAAATTGAATTTAATTCTATCTTGTCTTTTTGCCACTCATATGCTTGTGGAGGACACTTTGGGAGTAAGAGAACCGCTCTCAAGGTATTAGAATGTGGTTTCTTTTGGCCAACTTTGTTTAAGGATGCACATGCATTTTGTATCACATGCGATAGGTGCCAAAGAACCGGCAATCTAGGTGCTCGAAATCAAATACCGCAAACTATTATTCAATTTGTGGAGGTTTTTGATGTATGGGGAATTGATTTTATGTGCCCTTTTGTCAATTCTAATGGGAATTATTATATTTTGCTTGCTGTGTATTATGTATCGAAATGGGTGGAAGCTAAGGCCACCCCAACTAATGATTCTAAAGTTATTTCAGATTTTGTGCAAGCTAATATATTTGCAAGGTTTGGAATTCCAAGGGCTATAATTAGCGATGGAGGTTCACACTGAGTAAAACAGTTCTTGCAAAGCTTGTTAAGGAAGTACAATGTGTCGCATAGGATTGCAACTCCCTACCATCCACAAACAAATGGACAAGCCGAAGTTTCCAACCGAGAGGTGAAATCCATTCTTGAAAAGACGGTGAATCCAACAAGGAAAGATTGGAGTTCGCGGCTCAACGATGCTTTGTGGGCGTATAGAACCGCGTATAAAACACCTATTGGGATGTCTCCTTTTAGGCTTGTTTATGATAAACCTTGTCACTTACCCGTTGAAATTGAGCATAAGGCGTTTTGGGCTATTAAGCAATGCAACATGGAGTTGGATGGTCTTTGAAAGCAAAGGAAGTTACAACTTCAAGAGTTAGAGGAGATTCGCAATGATGCATTCGAAAGCTCACAGATTTACAAGGAAAAGACGAAAGCTTTTCATGATAATATGATTACAAAGAAACAATTTTGCATTGGGCAGAAAGTGCTTTTGTTTAATTCTCGTTTGCAATTATTTCCGGGTAAATTAAGGTCACGTTGGATTGGACCTTTTATTGTGACTAATGTGTTTTCTCATGGTGCAGTGGAAATTCGTAGTTTAGCTACAGGTAATGAACTTAAAGTGAATGGGCACCGGTTGAAACCATATTATGAGAACTTCTATTCGGATGTCGTGGAAGTAGTTAATCTTGTGGAAGTACT
Source organism: Papaver armeniacum (assembly GCA_023531295.1). Taxonomy (NCBI): domain Eukaryota; kingdom Viridiplantae; phylum Streptophyta; class Magnoliopsida; order Ranunculales; family Papaveraceae; genus Papaver; species Papaver armeniacum. The sequence continues at coordinate 95,709 of JAJJWW010011140.1, forward strand.
CCCTCTGGAGGAGTCATAGAAAGCAAGGAGATAGTCGGGCTGACGACTTTAAACCAAGCGCTAAATGGGAGGCAACCCATCGGTTTTGTATCTCTTATCTTTTATTTTCTTTTCTTGTCATGTTTTTACTTTTTCTGATTTTGTGTCATTTTTCCGTTAGGATTTCCCACCTTAACTTTCTTTGGAAGATTCAATTACATTGAGGACAATGTAAAGTTTAAGTGTGGGGGAGTGGTTTGCTTTGTAAATTTTTCAAATTTTTCAACTTTTGTGTACATTAGTGAATAAGAAAACTCCAACTTGTAGTTAGTTTAGAGTCACATAGTATACATGTCGCTAAGATTACATCGAGAATCTCATAATAGTGACTGAACTTAGAGATGACAGAGAACATGATCGGGTTTCTTAATTGCATGAGAGTTAAAGTTGGATTTAACCATGCAAAAGTGGCAAATAAGGTGCAGATCGAATTCGGTATTAGAGTAGTGATCCCCTATAGTGGAGACTACCCATGTTACATAATGTGAGGCACCAACCTTCAATTCTTTGTACCTGTCTAAATTTGTGCTTTTAGAGTGTGTGTCACCGTACGTAAATTCTGGGCAGAATGGTGAGTTGTCCAACTTCCCACCAGAAGCACTATTTTGATCTCTTGAGTGCTATTTTTATCAACCATGTTGGTGACATCGAATTGCTAACTTACATACCACTTGTAATCTTGTTCGCAGTTAGCACCATCCACCTTATCTCTCTCTACACCAACAGGTCCATAGAAACACCATCATCATCAACAAGAGGAGCATCACGAATTCGAAGGAAAGTTGAAGACGTTCAAGGTTTACAAGCAACAATACGGAAATGGGCATCAGATTTGAGTAAAGCAACAAGACAAGGAGCAGAATTTTATAAGTTGAAGACTATTGTGCAAGAGCGAAGTTTATAAAGATGAGAGTTCGAGAAATTTATGATATCAAGACATACAAGTTGTGAAGAATCAAGTGGTAAAGTACTTACACCATGGCCTTTGTACTTACGTTTTTAGTTTATTTGATGTGTATTTTGTTTTCTCTTGTCTAAAAAAAAAAAAAAAAAAAAAAAAAAAATTGAAAAAAAAAAATTTGAAAAAAAAAACGAAAATAAATTTAAAAAAAAAAAAAGAGACAAGAGAAAATTTTTAGGTTTGTTAATAGTTTTTATTATTTTGTTTTATTTTTATTTTGTATTTGTTTCATTTCTTATGTAAAAAAAAAAAAGAAAAGAAAAAAAAAGAAAATTAGAAAAAGAAAATTGGAAAAAGAAAAAGAAAAAAAAAAGAAAAAAAAAAGAAAAAAATATTAGATTTTGGGTTTGTATAGTTTGTATTTAGTTTTGTATTTTTCTTTCAATAAAGCCAATGGAAAGAATCTATAATGAAGTTTCAAGCGACAAGGAATTAGAGGAAAGAATCACATTGTCGAGATTCTACGAAGTGCAAGAGTTATCATCAAGAGTTGAAGACCGAAGACGAAGATGAAGACACCGATAGAAGACCAAAGACGTTTCTATGGATCTTTGTGAGAGTGGTGCTAGTGCACGCCGAACGGATAACGAGGTAAGTAAGCATATTCCCACCTTCGTTAAATGGTTGATTTCCTTTCAAGAGATCGTCGAGAAAAATGGGTTTTCAAAATTATAAAAGATGTGGGTTTTCAAAACATTCGGAGGGTTTTGCCTTCCTACCATTCAACGTGTCGCAGATTCTCTCTTCATTCCTACCTGGACACATGTGTGACCCATAAAAGCTGTTTATTATTGAGAGCAATTTCATAAAACCCTTTCTTGTGAGGCAGAGTCGAGACTTTCGATCACTCCGAACCCGAATTTTAGTCGAGAAGGGATGGTTATTTCTCTCTCAACTTTTAAGAATGAGATTGTGTTCATTTATGTGTCTAACTTATTGTGACTAATGTGCAGAATCTCCATGTCTTCTTAGCGCGTTGGATGCTATCATTACGGAGAACTAGTAAGTTGGAAAAATAGGTTTTGTGGGTATATCTCTAGTAAACCCTCACGAGACTATAACTCGTCCACTAGGGACACCTATGGGTTTAAAGGCTTGTTATTTATGCTAAAAGTGACCGTAGCCTCGACGACACGGAGTTGTATGTATTTTTTTCGAATTGTTTTGTTTGATTTGCTCGAGGACTAGCAAAGTCTAAGTGTGGGGGAATCTGATAGGTGTCTAAAACACCTAATTTACTATATAGTAGTTACGCTTTCTTTGCTATTTTTCTTGTGAATTATGTACTTTACGCGTGGTTTTGAGTTATTAGTTACTTTGGAGTCGCACGGAGGAAAAGAAGCGGAAATCATTCAATTTGAGCAAGAAGGGCAGAAGTGTCATTTCGTATGCATGTGCTATTGAGAGCACAATAGAGGTTAAGGGGTTGCAAATCAAGATGGCCCTTATCTGATGAGTAGTGCCTATAATCACTTTGGTTACCCCTTATCTGCCTAACCTGAGTGGCTATATCCACTTACATCTCTTACATCAAAACCAAAAATTCAGAGAAGTTAATTATTATCATTTGAGTTCCACCTGAAGTTCAGAAATGGTGGCGATGTATGACAGAGAGATCGAGAAAGTGGAGCTGTGGAAGATTGAAATCGAGAAGTGGAAGATCCGTAAGACATCGACGAATTTGCTGCTCAAATTACATAGAAATTAAAGTTAGGGTTTGGATTGATTTCGAGATCTCAGAGAAAATGGGTTGGTGGTTTTGCTGATGAAGAAGAACAGTTGTGGTATGCTGCCGAAGTTAAAATGGACGAAGGGGTCTCAGATTGGGAACTCAATAGAAGATTGGATCGAGTCTGTGGCAGGTGAGAGCTATGGGTTTGTTGCTGTCTAGGAGATGGGTTCGATGTTTGGTTGAGAGAATGGGTTTTGAATCTGCATTCAGATGTGATGATTTTTAATGGGTTTTTGTTGTGGTGGTTGAATCTTGACAGAGTAGCTCTGGTGGATTGTTTGCAAGAATTGGTGGAAATTCAAGAACAATGGGTTGATTGGAATTCTGAGTTACAATTGCAATGGATGCAATATGTTGAAATAGATGTATGTTTAGGTTACAGTTGAGCTTCATCTGGTACTGAGATGGCAGAGACTTAGATAGAGGAAATGCAGCTGGAGTTGGAATTTGAGATTCAAGGGTTTGAGAGATTCCTGATGGCTTGATCTGGTAGTGGTGTTTAATTGATGTTTGTGGTGGCTTGGTAAGAAGGCAGGATGGAGCTGTGATGGGTTGGTGGTCATGAAAGGAAGGTATTGAAGCTGACCTGAGCACCAAATGGTGGTGACTGGGGTTGTCTGTGACAGGCTGTGATAATGAAACTGCAGGCACTGGAGTGAATGGCCTGAGCTAGTTTTGATGGTAGCTGGCAGTTGAAGATGGAAATGGGTCTGTGAACCGCAGTGGCTATGTTTGCAGGTAGAAATGATGGTTATGAAGCTAATGGGTATGATGATGCTGAGCTCTGGAGATGTTCAAGTGGAGCTGTTGTTGGTGTTAGTGGCCAAGGCGTGGCATATTAAGATGCAAGAGCTGAAGTTACAGGAAATGGTGCTGAGTTATGAGCTCAGTCTTGAACTGAGATTGTGTAGCATGAAATGCTGAGAATGGAGATTGTGAGCTTCAAATGGAGCTGTGTGTGTGAATTGACAACAAGTGGAATGGAGCAGCTGAGAGTATTGAATGAACAAGAAGTTACAGTGGACTGCTTGAAATGCAATGGGAACCGATCCGGTCACCGTAGTTTTGAGTTGAGCTGGTATTGCAGGTTTTGAAAATGGTGATTGCAAATGTTTCGGCCTTGTGGCAATGAGGTTAATGGGGATCGGTGGAGTCGATGGTTGTGCGAGATGAATGTGTTTGCCCATGGAACGGCAATGCACTACCTTTGTTTGAAGTCGCGTAACAATAGACCGAACGTGTATGAAATACATCGGTTGAGGATGTTGCTTCTGTTGATGGTGGCCTGAGCTGGTATTCAAGTAGCAGCTGGGATTGAAGCTGTAGAGTGGAAGTGCAGGTGATGGTGTTGCTCAAGTAGATGAATGTTAGGGAGTCTGGTTGTGCTGTGTTATACAGGGAGAGAAGGAGAATGATGGAGATGGAATTTGTGAAGCTAGCACTGAGGTTAAGGCAGTGAGATGGAACTGGTGGTTGTGCTGCTAGATGGTTTGCTTGAGTTACAAATGTGATGCAAAGTGAATGTGAGAGCTGCAGAAATGGAATTGCAGCTGTGAAGGATACATGGCCATGATGGCTGGATGCACAAGGATGGTGCATCACAAGTGCAGGCCTATGCAAAATGGCTTTGGCCAAAAAACCAGTCAGGCTGAGTTAGACTTTGACTCAGCTCACTCAGCCTCTGATTCACATGACTCGGGTCTGACCGAGTTGACCCCGACCGATCCGACTCGTTGACTGGTAACCGGGCGGACTTTTGACGGCCACGGAGTTTTCCGGCACTTCTGCCGATTTCCGGCCACAATACCGCTTTTCCCATGACGACTTTTGGACATATTTTCTACACGGGTTTTCTCTCTTGTGGGCTTGGTGGATTTTTATCTAATGGACTTTGAGACTTGACCTAATTTTGGAAGAAGGGAAAAGCTATAAAAAGAGGAATTCTACAACTTTTGGAATAGATCTTATTCTTGGAACTTTGGAGAGCCGGTTTTGTTTACGCTTCTAGGGTTTGCTTTTGTTCATCTTCTTCTTTATTCAACTTATATTTTTGGTGATGAACTCCATAGCTATGAGTAGCTAAATTCTATATTATTGGTTAAGGATGTAGTCCGATTTCTAAAACTTGTGTTTGCTTTATGTATTAGTTTTCTCTTGATTATCGTTCAATTCTCTACTGTTTTTATGATCACATGATTGAAGTATTGTGATAGGATTATGATGTTTGATTAGTTAAGTGGCCAATTAATTGAACTTGCATCTTAGTCCATAGCTATTTTAGGTTTTTCATCGAGCGATAACCTTGAATACAAGTAGCATGATATGTTTACGGTTTGTAGTGATACACTCTCGTAATCATATGTAGAAGTTTGACCATTGTCCAAATTGTTATGTGCAACGCATGACAATTGCATTGATTAGCCTATTTCTGAAACTTAATGCTCATAGGAATTGAACTTGATTAAGCAAGGCGTTAGGTTATTCTTCAGGTAGAATTCACATACGCAGCCCTAATGTGTGTGTTGATGAACTTAGGAAATTAATAGATTATCTTGCTCTCTTGATTCTCTAGGCTTTTGATAACACAAGAGATTAAATCGTAATTCTATTCATATATGCAAGCACATGTCTAAGATTGAAGATAAATTCCTTGACCAATATCTCTCTCTATTGATTATTTTCTACAATTTACTTTGCTTTTAATTTACTTTTATTGCTTACTTAAAAATCAGAAATTCCCCCAATTGGTTACTTTAAGAAATTGATTACGAAATAACTACAATCGCCTCTCTGTGGATACGAACTCTTTCTTATCATATACTTTAGGAAAGTGAAATTATTTTTGACGCATACGACAGCGATCATTACCCATAAACAAAGCCTGGCCGGACCAAACCCGGATGGCGGCCTTTTGACACATCTACCGTTGATTAAGGCTACCATTTGGCGCTTGGTAATGTCACAGTGGCGTTTTTGGTGTACGCCAGTGGCATTACAGTATGACTGGCATATCTCGTGCTTGCCAGTGGTACGGTGGTGTAAGTGGCGCCTGGCGTAGCCATGGCCACTAGATGGTTGCCTGGAACTTGCCGCAAGTCCGTCAGTTCAGTGACGAACTTGGATGGCTGAGATTTCATCTCATGAGGAAGGGTAGCCATTGATTATGGCCATATCTTTGTTATGTAGCAAAGTGGTGCCATTAGCATAGTGGCGCCTGGCGTATCCGTGGCATAGCGAAATGCTAGTGGCGTAGCCGTGGCAGCTGTTTTGGCATATTGGTGTTAGACCCAAATATGGCTCTGGTAATATTGGCCATGTTGCCACATCGATCCCAACGATTTGGGAAACGTTATTTGGCTTGGTTGGCTTAGCAATTTTGCCCAAATTAGGGTTTGGCATGTCAAAACCCTAATTAGTGCGTGTGGCATGGTTGGGGCATGATGGCGTTGTGGCATGGCCACCTTTGGCGTTGTGGCATGGCTAAATCTAGGAATTGACTCCATGGCAAAAGTTAGGGCTTGCGGCGTAGCCAAAGCTAGGATTTGGCGCCGTGGCCAAAGTTAGGGCTTGGCAAGGTAATAAGGCTAGGATTTGGCGTCGTGGCCAAAGTTAGGGCTTGGCGGCGTGGCCAAGGCTAGGATTTGGCGCCGTGGCCAAAGTTAGGGCTTGGCGGCGTGTCCAAGGCTAGGATTTGGCGCCGTGGCCAAAGTTAGGGCTTGGCGGCGTGGCCAAGGCTTGGATTTGGTGTCGTGGCCAAAGTTAGGGCTTGACGGTGTGGCCAAGGCTAGGATTTGGTGACGTGGCCAAAGTTAGGGCTTGGCGGCGTGTCCAAGGCTAGGATTTGGCGCTGTGGCCAAAGTTAGGGCTTGACGGCATGGCCAAGGCTAGGATTTTTGGGCGTGTCCAAGGCTAAAGTGGCTCGTGACATGTTACATGCTGCGGCAGAGTGGCATGTCGATTAATATGTTGTTATGGAATGGCGCGTTTGGCTTGCCAGTTAGTATGGTGGCGGGGGAGGGTGCGTTTGGCCTTTAATGTATGGTGGCGAGTTTAGAGCGACTTGATTGGTCAAGACAAGGGGCCGGCAAGTATGGGCCCAGTCACAACTTATGTGCGCGTGGCGAGTTTTGTATGGATTCTGGAATGGATTTGATGTGACTTAATCACTGGAATTGATTGGTTTGGTACTGGTTGATCTAAATAGGACTGGTAAGTCCTTCGGATTCGAAATAGTTGGGCTACATCGTTGGGAATTGCAGCACACAGGGAGAATAGATTACACGAGCTTGTATGTGATTTCACATGGCTGTAGTGAAGATAACTCAATATCTGGTGTGTTGGCAGCGTGTATGGAACATGTTTGAATGATCGTAGATGACAGTTAACGCGTGCAGAGGAATGTAAGGAAAGAAAATTGCGTGAAGAATTTAATAAAACCCGTAAAGAATATTGAATTGATGACGAGATAATTTGGAGATTTTGTGCATCATTGAAGTATATAAGGGGGTGCTTGAGTGTCAGAGAAGGGGTATCGAGTGATTGGGTGGTTGCACTGAGCTGAAGATGAAGAAACGGAAGTTGCAGAGTTGTTCTCTGCACTTTCAGGTGAAGAAGACGAAGAAGAACAGACTACTCCTCCGGTCCTGTCGTTTTTAAAACTATGGTCGCATTCTCGCTTAGCCACGAGTTCTTCTACGACAGTTTCCAAATATAGTTTTTCTCGTAATACTCATTTGCAACAGAGATTAAATTGTAACGGTGAGTTTGTAACGGCTGACAATCGTTGCAAACTCCGGTTTAACTTATTTTTACTCCTTTTCTTTATTGTAAACACGATTCGAGCTATAAAAATTATTTTGAGAGTGTCTACAACATGAGGAGTTAAACCCCTGTACTGGGTCGACGGATGAATCCGAATTTTATACATGGGTGAATTTATTTTATTCTTTTTATGACTTTCGCATTTATTTTAAATTGATTTATGATTTGAATTAATTAGTTATTATTTTATTTGATGGGTCACGCTTGCTTAAATGTTTGATGTCATATGCTTACGATTATAACTAATATTTTGAGAATCTACCTTGGCAAAAATAAGAGTCCATTTTTTTATTTATTGAGCGATAATTGCTGAAGAATAAATAATTGAACCTATTAATATGAATTCGGTGAAATCCTAGTCCCAGTAACTCTCGCCTTTGTTTATCATTTTGTTTAAATCTTTAAATTAATCTTCACAAGTCTTAGAGTTCGAATCTTATTACTACAACAACAACAATTAAAAATCACATTAATTTTTGGCGCCGCCGACGCGGACTTGTTTTTAGATTAATTTTTAGGTTTATTTTTATTTTTGCTGATATTTTCATTTCATTTTAGGTTTTCTTTTTTTTTCCTTTTTATGTGTTTCTTTTTGTATTTCTTTTCAGGGACTTTTTTGAGGATGATGATTTCTTCTGAGGAGACGTCACCTAAGATGACGCTGGCGAAATATAAGCGTAGAAAGTCAAATAAACAGGAAACCTCATCTGAGATGACACTTGATGAATATAAGCGTAGGCAACGGTATGGAGTTTCTGCTCCACATGAGGTAAGTGAAGAATCCCCGCTAATGATGTATGAGAACTATTATAAATACACACCACCTAGTTTGGAACAAAGACTGAGAATTCTGGAATGCCAAAAATTATTTAATGTTGATGATGATCAGTCTTGTAGTGACTCTCCGTTCCAGACAGAATTTGTAGATGACCCTGTAGATGATTTTCCTAATTCCATAGATGAATCTATCTCACAAGATAATTCACCGAACTTAGAGGTTGTTTCTAGACCCCTAGACTTCCAAAAGTTACCTAATTTAGGGTTAGAATTGTGTGCTTCTAAAATTTTATTGGGGTACTTTGCATCTAAATACCAGAGGACTTGCCTATTCCTGATACAGTGCATGAGCCGATTGATAATTCCTCAGTCTCAATAGAATCCCAATATTTTGTTCTTTACGCACTTCCTTGAGTAGTAAAAACTTGGTTTAGGGGTAAATCTTGGTTTTTGATAGTTTCAGCGTCCCCGCGTTTCATGACATAAGTGTGAAACTGTCGTTTGTAAATATTGTATTTTGGGTCGATCCCCAAGTTTTCAGGTTATTAGTTTATGGGGATCCTTTTTGTACATTCCAGTAGGTGTATTTTTTATATTATCGTTTACTTTTTTTTTGCATCATTTGGATTTCCCATCTTAAGTTTTTCATTGGATGACTCAATTACATTGAGGACAATGTAATCTTTAAGTGTGTGGGAGTGGTTAACGTTTTATTTTTCTTTTTCAAGAATTTTCTTGCATATTATGATCGGCTGTGTAGCGGGTCTACAATAAAGTATAAATTTTTTTTTAATATATACATGTAATGACCAGGTGTGTAGCGGGTCTCAAAAAAAAAATGATCAGCTGTGTAGCGGGTCTATAAAAAAAATATATATTATGATTGTTAGGGTTATGACCAGCTGTGTAGCGGGTCAATTTTCTGTTTTGCTCGAGGACTAGCAAAATGTAAGTGTGGGGGAATTTGATGAGCACACAAGTGTAACGCTTTTTCACCCATAAATACATTAGCTGGGAAAAATTTTATCACTAATAAACTTGTTTTAGTAGTTTTTTGAAGAATAAGATCTCAAGAGAATTGGCTCGAAAAACTGCTAAAGGCACCCCCGGAGGACACGTGTTATTCGGACTCTCAATGTCGGTGAAGGGGCACCTCAATTACTAAGGGGTGCCCAGTTTCTAAGGGGCACCTTCTTTGTTATTTGGAACCTGTGGCTATTCGCACCCCACTCTGGTTAAGGGGACATCATCTTCTCCGTTTGAATCTGGAATTTGGCGGGAAAACATGTTTCAAAACTGTCAAAATTAGGGTTTGAGAAGTAGAGGTGTTTGAGTGAGACTAAATCGCTGGAATTCATGGGGAAGCTTTGATTCGTCAAGACAGAGATAACGTGAGCTTCAGAATCAGTTAACTTTGGATGGAAAATCTAAAACAAATTGTTGCAGTCACCGGGAGAAGTTAGGGTTCAATATTTGGAGTGTTAGAGGGAGACTCGATGGATCAAATTAATTGGGTTTGTTCTTAATGGCGAAATAGGGATGGTAATGGTCTCGATTCGTTTAGGATCGGAATTTGGATAATTATCAATTGAACAAATATCAGTCTCGAGTTTACTTGGCTCTAGGAAAGTTTTGTTTGGATTCTGGAATGGATTTGATGCGACTTAATCACTGGAACTGAATTGTTTGGTCCTGGTTGATCTAAACAGGACTGGTAAGTCCTTCGGATTCGAAAGAGTTGGGATACATCGATGTGACTTGCAGCACACAGGGAGAATAAATTACACGAGCTTGTCTGTGATTTCACATGGCTGCAGTGAAGATAACTCAATATCTGGTGTGTTGGTAGCGTGTATGGAACGTGTTTGAATGATCGTAGCTGACAGTTAACGCGTGCAGAGGAATTGAAGGAAAGAAAATCGCGTGAAGAATTTAATAAAACCCGTAAATAATATTGAATTGATGACGAGATAATTTGGAGATTTTGTGCATTTGTGAAGTATATAAGGGGTGCTTGAGTGTCAGAGAACGGGTATCGAGTGATTGGGGTGGTCGCACTGAGCTGAAGACGAAGAAACGGAAGTTGCAGAGTTGTTCTCTGCACTTTCAGGTGAAGAAGACGAAGAAGAACAGACTACTCCTCTGGTCTGTCGTTTTAAAATCGTGGTCCGTTTCGCTTAGCCACGTTCTTCTACGACGATTTCCAAATATAGTTTTTTAATAACAGTTCATTTGCAAAAGAGATTAAATTGTAACGGTGAGTTTGTAACGGCTGACAATCGTTGCAAACTCCCGGTTTAACTTATTTTACTCCTTTTCTTTATTGTAAACACGATTCGAGCTATAAAAATTATTTTGAGAGTGTCTACAACATGAAGAGTTAAACCCCAGATCTTGGGTCGACGGATGAATCCGAATTTCATACATGGGTGAATTTATTTTATTCTCTTTATGACTTTTGCATTTATTTTAAATTAATTTATGATTTGAATTAGTTATTATTTTATTTGATGGGTCATGCTTGCTTAAATGTTTGATGTCCCATGCTTACGATTTATAACTTATATTTTGAGAATCTACCTTGGAAAAACTAAGAGTCCATGTTTTTATTTATTGAGCGATAATTGCTGAAGAATAAATAATTGAACCTATTGATATGAATTCGGTGAAATCCTAGTCCCAGTAACTCTCGCCTTTGTTTATCATTTTATTTAAATCTTTAAATTTAATCTTCACAAGTCTTAGAGTTCGAATCACTACAACAACAACAATTGAAAATCACATTACTTTTTGGCGCCGCAGACGCGGACTTGTTTTTAAATTAATTTTTAGGTTAATTTTTATTTTGTGCAGTATTTTCATTTCATTTTAGGTTTTCTTTTTTTTTCCTTTTTGAGCGTTTCTTTTTGTATTTCTTTTTAGGGACTTTTTTAGGATGATGATTTCTTCTGTGGAGACGTCACCTAAGATGACGCTGGCGGAATATAAGCGTAGAAAGTCAAATTATCAGGAAACCTCATCTGAGATGACGCTTGCTGAATATAAGCGTAGGAAACGTTATGGACTTTCTGCTCCACATGAGGTAAGTGAAGAATCCCCGCTAATGATATATGAGAAGTATTACAAATACACACCACCTAGTTTGGAACAAAGATCGAGAATTTCGAATGCCAAAAATTATTTAATGATGATGATGATCAGTCTTGTAGTGAGTCTCTGTTCCAGAAAGAATTTGTAGATGACCCTGTAGATGATTGTGTAGATGATTTTCCTAATTCCATAGATGAATCTATCTCACAAGATAATTCACCGAACTTAGAGGTTGTTTCTAGACCCCTAGACTTCCAAAAGTTACCTAATTTAGGGTTAGAATTGTGTGCTTCTAAAATTTTATTGGGGTACTTTGCATCTAAATACCCAGAGGACTTGCCTATTCCTGATATAGTGCATGAGCTGATTGATAATTCCTCAGTCTCAATAAAATCCCCATATTTTGTTCTTTACGCACTTCCTTGTGCAGTAAAAGCTTGGTTTAGGGGTAAATCTTGGTTTTCGATAGTTTCAGCGTCCCCGTGTTTTCATGACATAAGTGTGAAGCTGTCGTTTGTAAATATTGTATTTTGGGTCGATCCCCAAGTTTTCAGGTTATTAGTTTTTGGGGATCCTTTTTGTACATTCCAATAAGTGTATTTTTTATATTTTCGTTTACTTTTTTTTTGCATCCTTTGGATTTCCCATCTTAAGTTTTGCATTGGATGACTCAATTACATTGAGGACAATGTAATATTTAAGTGTGGGGGGAGTGGTTAACGTTTTATTTTTCTTTTTCAGGAATTTTCTTGCATATTATGACCAGCTGAGTAGCGGGTCTACAATAAAAAAAAAAAAAAAAAAATTAATATATAAATGTTATGACCAGCTGTGTAGCGGGTCTCCAAAAAAAAATGATCAGCTGTGTAGTGGGTCTATAAAAAAAATATATTATGATTGTTAGCGTTATGACCAGCTGTGTAGCGGGTCAATTTTATGTTTTGCTCGAGGACTAGCAAAATGTAAGTGTGGGGGAATTTGATGAGCACACAAGTGTAACACTTTTTCACCCATAAATACATTAGCTGGGACTCATTTTATCACTAATAAACTTGTTTTAGTTGTTTTTGGAAGAATAAGCTCTCATGGAGAATAAGCTCGAAAAACAGATAAAGGCACCCCCGGAGGACACGTGTTATTCGGACCCTCAATGCCGGTTAAGGGGCACCTCAATTACTAAGGGGTGCCCACTTGCAAAGGGGCACCTTCTTTATTATTTGGAACCTGTGGTATAGGGGACATCATCTTCTCCGTTTGAATCTGGAATTTGGCGGGAAAACATGTTTCAAAACTGTCAAAATTAGGGTTTGAGAAGTAGAGGTGTTTGAGTGAGACTAAATCGCTGGAATTCATGGGGAAGCTTTAATTCGTCAAGACAGAGATAACGTGAGCTTCAGAATCAGTTAACTTTGGCTGGAAAATCTAAAAAAAATAGTTGCAGCCACCGGGAGAAGTTAGGGTTCAATATTTGGAGTGTTAGAGGGAGACTCGATGGATCAAATTAATTGGGTTTGTTATTAATGGCGAAACATGGATGGTAATGGTCTCAGATTCGTTTAGACTGGGCTGGATAATCATCAATTGAACAAATATCAATCTCGGGTTTACTTGGCTCGGAAAGTTTTGTTTGGATTCGGAATGGATTTGATTCGACTTAATCATCGGAACCGATTGGTTTGGTCTTCGGTTGATCTAAACAGATGGGAAGTCCTTCGGATTCGAAAGAGTTGGGATACATCGTTGTGAATTGCAAAGACACGGGGAGAATATATTACACGAGCTTGTCTGTGATTTCACATGGTACTGATGAAGATAACTCAATATATGGTGTATTGGCAGCGTGTATGGAACGTGTTTGAATGATCGTAGCTGACAGTTAACGCGTACAGAGGAATGGAAGGAATGAAAATCGCGTGAAGAATTTAATAAAACCCGTAAAGAATATTGAATTAATGACGAGATAATTTGAAGATTTTGTGCATCTGTGAAGTATATAAGGGGTGCTTGAGTGTCAGAGAAGGGGTATCGAGTGATTGGGGTGGTTTCACTGAGCTGAAGACGAAGAAACGGAAGTTGCAGAGTTGTTCTCTGCACTTTCAGGTGAAGAAGACGAAGAAGGACAGACTACTCCTCTGGTCTGTCGTTTTAAAACTGTGGTTTGTTCTCGCCTTAGCCACAGTTCTTCTACGACAGTTTCCAAATATAGTTTTATGTAACAGCTCATTTGCTACAGAGATTAAATTGTAACGGTGAGTTTGTAACGACTGACAATCGTTGCAAACTCCCGGTTTAACTTATTTTTACTCCTTTTCTTTATTGTAAACACGATTCGAGCTATAAAAATTATTTTGAGAGTGTCTACAACATGAAGAGTTAAACCCCGATCGGGTCGACGGATGAATCCTAATTTCATACATGGGTGAATTTATTTTATTCTTTTTATGACTTTTGCATTTATTTTAAATTAATTTATGATTTGAATTAATTAGTTATTATTTTATTTGATGGGTCATGCTTGCTTAAATGTTTGATGTCCCATGCTTACGATTTATAACTAATATTTTGAGAATCTACCTTGGCAAAAATAAGAGTCCATGTTTTTATTTATTGAGCGATAATTGCTGAAGAATAAATAATTGAACCTATTTATATGAATTCGGTGAAATCCTAGTCCCAGTAACTCTCGCCTTTGTTTATCATTTTGTATAAATCTTTAAATTTAATCTTCACAAGTCTTAGAGTTCGAATCACTACAACAGCAACAATTAAAAATCACATTAATTTTTGGCGCCGCTGACGCGGACTTGTTTTTAGATTAATTTTTAGGTTTATTTTTATTTTGTACAGTATTTTCATTTCATTTTAGGTTTTCTTTTTTTTCCTTTTTATGTGTTTCTTTTTGTATTTCTTTTCAGGGACTTTTTGAGGATGATGATTTCTTCTGAGGAGACGTCACCTAAGATGACGCTGGCGGAATATAAGCGTAGAAAGTCAAATTATCAGGAAACCTCATCCGAGATGACGCTTGCCGAATATAAGCGTAGGCAACGGTATGGAGTTTCGCTCCACATGTGGTAAGTGAAGAATCCCGCTAATGATATATGAGAAGTATTACAAATACACATCCCCTAGTTTGGAACAAAGATCGAGAATTCTGGAATGCCAAAAATTATTTAATGATGATCTTTGATCGGTTTTGTAGTGAGTCTCCGTTCAGGACATTTAATTTGTAGATGACCCCGTAGATGATTGTGTAGATGATTTGCCTAATTCCATAGATGAATCTATCCCACAAGATAATTCACCAAACTTAGAGGTTGTTTCTAGACCCCTAGACTTCCAAAAGTTACCTAATTTAGGGTTAGAATTGTGTGCTTCTAAAATTTTATTGGGGTACTTTGCATCCAAATACCCAGAGGACTTTCCTATTCCGATACGATTGCATGAGCCGATTGATAATTCCCCAGTCTCAATAGAATCCCCATATTTTGTTTATTACGCACTTCCTTGTGCAGTAAAAACTTGGTTTAGGGGTAAATCTTGGTTTTTGATAGTTTCAGCGTCCCCGCGTTTTCATGACATAAGTGTGAAGCTGTCGTTTGTAAATATTGTATATTGGTCGATCCCCAAGTTTTCAGGTTATTAGTTTATGGGGATCCTTTTTGTACATTCCAAGTAGATGTATTTTTTATATTTTCGTTTACTTTTTTTGCATCCTTTGGATTTCCCATCTTAAGTTTTGCATTGGATGACTCAATTACATTGAGGACAATGTAATATTTAAGTGTGGGGGAGTGGTTAACGTTTTATTTTTCTTTTTCAGGAATTTTCTTGCATATTATGACCAGCTGTGTAGCGGGTCTACAATAAAATATAAAAAAAAAATATAAAAAAAACAAAAAATTAATATATACATGTTATGACCAGCTGTGTAGCGGGTCTCCAAAAAAAAATGATCAGCTGTGTAGCAGGTCTATAAAAAAATATATTATGATTGTTAGGGTTATGACGAGCTGTGTAGCGGGTCAATTTTATGTTTTGCTCGAGGACTAGCAAAATGTAAGTGTGGGGGAATTTGATGAGCACACAAGTGTAATGCTTTTTCACCCATAAATACATTAGCTAGGACTCATTTTATCACTAATAAACTTGTTTTAGTTGTTTTTGGAAGAATAAGCTCTCATGGAGAATAAGCTCGAAAAACTGCTAAAGGCACCCCCGGATGACACGTGTTATTCGGACTCTCAATGTCGGTTAAGGGGCACCTCAATTACTAAGAGGTGCCCAGTTGCTAAGGGGCACCTTCTTTGTTATTTGGAACCTGTGGTTAAGGGGACATCATCTTCTCCGTTTGAATCTGGAATTTGGCGGGAAAACATGTTTCAAAACTGTCAAAATTAGGGTTTGAGAAGTAGAGGTGTTTGAGTGAGACTAAATCGCTGGAATTCATGGGGAAGCTTTGATTCGTCAAGACAGAGATAACGTGAGCTTCAAAATCAGTTAACTTTGGCTGGAAAATCTCAAACAAATTGTTGCAGTCACCGGGAGAAGTTAGGGTTAAATATTTGGAGTGTTAGAGGGAGACTCGATGGATCAAATTAATTGGGTTTGTTCTTAATGGCGAAACAGGGATGGTAATGGTCTCAGATTCGTTTAGACTGGGCTGGATAATCATCAATCGAACAAATATCAGTCTCGGGTTTACTTGGCTCCGAAAAGTTTTGTTTGGATTCTAGAATGGATTTGATGCGACTTAATCACTGGAACTGATTGGTTTGGTCCTGGTTGATCTAAACAGGACTGGTAAGTCCTTCGGATTCGAAAGAGTTGGGCTACATCGTTGTGAATTGCAGCACACAGGGAGAATAGATTACACGAGCTTTTCTGTGATTTCACATGGCTGTAGTGAAGATAACTCAATATCTGGTATGTTGGCAGCGTGTATGGAACGTGTTTGAATGATCGTAGTTGACAGTTAACGCGTGCAGAGGAATTGAAGGAAAGAAAATCGCGTGAAGAATTTAATAAAACCCGTAAAGAATATTGAATTGATGACGAGATAATTTGGAGATTTTTTGCATCTGTGAAGTATATAAGGGGTGCTTGAGTGTCAGAGAAGGGGTATCGAGTGATTGGGGCGGTTGCACTGAGCAGAAGACGAAGAAACGAAAGTTGCAGAGTTGTTCTCTGCACTTTCAGGTGAAGAAGACGAAGAAGAACAGACTACTCCTCTGGTCTGTCGTTTTAAAATTGTGGTATGTTCTCGGCTTAGCCACAGTTCTTCTGACAGCTTTCCAAATATAGTTTTTGTAATGACTCATTTGCAATGAGAGATTAAATTGTAACGATGAGTTTGTAACGGTGACAATCATTGCAAACTCCAGGTTTAACTTATTTTTACTCATTTTCTTTATTGTAAACACGATTCGAGCTATAAAAATTATTTTGAGAGTGTCTACAACATGAGGAGTTAAAACAATGTACTGGATCGACGGATGAATCCGAATTTCATACATGGGTGAATTTATTTTATTCTCTTTATGACTTTTGCATTTATTTTAAATTAATTTATGATTTGAATTAATTAGTTATTATTTTATTTGATGGGTCATGCTTGCTTAAATGTTTGATGTCCCATGCTTACGATTTATAACTAATATTTTGAGAATCTACCTTGGCAAAAATAAGAGTCCATGTTTTTATTTATTGAGCGATAATTGCTGAAGAATAAATAATTGAACCTATTGATATGAATTCGGTGAAATCCTAGTCCCAATAACTCTCGCCTTTGTTTATCATTTTGTTTAAATCTTTAAATTTAATCTTCACAAGTCTTAGAGTTCGAATCTTATTACTACAACAACAACAATTAAAAATCACATTAATTTTTGGCGCCACCGACGCGGACTTGTTTTTAGATTAATTTTTAGGTTTATTTTTATTTTGTATAGTATTTTCATTTAATTTTAGGTTTTTTTTTTTTTCCTTTTTATGCGTTTCTTTTTGTATTTCTTTTCAGGGACTTTTTGAGGATGATGATTCCTTCCATAGAACCTGTTTTGCAAACACTAACTTCACACAAATATTAGTAATATAAAACAGAAATGAAGCTATTAACCGATAAAAGTTTCCCCCACACTTATTCTTGTCCACACTTGGAAGTGTATAAAGAATATAGAAGTCGGGTACTTCCACAGTTTCTTGTTCCAAAACCTGCATAGTATGAGAATCAAGCATCTCTAATGGAGGAAAACGAGAAACAAAGTCATTCAACAATATTCTCGAAGCACATACATTCAAACCAATAAGAGGTAAAGGAGAAGAAACAATAGGCAACGAGTTAGACAAACCTTGCACAATCTCTTGTATCACGGAATCCTCTTCATCCTTGAAAAACTCAAGTGAATAATTCACCTCTTTTATATCATGGTCCTCTATCAAACCTTGCAACCATTCTTCGTCCGTTTCTTCCTTAACCAAAGTTGCGACATAAATATCATCATTACAATCATTTGCAAGGTCAATTGGGTCCTCCACAATAGTGGTCATAACGGTCTCATTCTCAACGCACTCCTTTTTGTTGTAAGGCACATACTCTTTTGCGGATCCAAATTTTATTATAAGAAACTTTTTTAGAACACTCGAAAATGCATCATCCTCAAGCTCCACCCTTTGAATAGGCTCTTGATCATTATTAAGATCAATGCTTGAGTAATCTACACAAGTGTCGACATTTTCCTCTTCTTACTCATCTTGATCGCAAAAAGACTCCATTATACACTCCTCGGGTGTTGATAGTGGTTTTTAAACAAAGGGTAAAATCGTAAAACCCCAAATAACCTAATGTCACCGGTGACACATTTATTAGGACATTTAATGCATGTAGTCAGTAATTAATAGGGGGTATTTTTCAAATTAGGGTTACAACGAACAAAACCCTAATTCCCCCGCGCCAATGGCAAATCATGCCATCCACACCTAGCCTAAGCTAGCCGCACCTCTATGCCAATGGCAAATCATGCTAGCCATACCAAACGCTCCGAAGCATGCCAACCATGCTAGCCGCACCTCTATGCCAATGGCAAATCATGCCAGCCATACCAAACGCGCCAAAGCATGCCAACCATGCTAGCCGCACCTCCGTGCCAATGGCAAATCATGCCACCACACCTAGCCTAAGATAGCCGCACCTCTATGCCAATGGCAAATCATGCCGACCATACCAAACGCGCCAAGCATGCCAACCATGCTAGCCGCACCTCTATGCCAATGGCAAATCATGCCAGACCATACCAAACGCGCCAAAGCATGCCAACCATGCTAGCCGCACCTCCGTGCCAATGGCAAATCATGCCAGACCACACCTTGCCCAAGCTAGTCGCGCCATGCCAAACACACTCGCCTTGGCCCTAGCTACGCCGGGGTCACGCCACGCCAAGCCAAACACCCTTACCTTGGCCCTAGCCGTGCCATGCCAAAGTAGCGCCGCACCTAGGCTTGCAAACCATGCAACCTAGGCCAAATTGACCACGCATGCCATTGGCACATGCCAACACGCTCGGTAGCTTTTCCCTACCAGGGCGCGACCCAAATTGGCCACGCATGCCATTGGCACATGCCAACACGCTCGCTGGTAGCTTTTCCTACCAGGGCGCGACCCAAATTGGCCACGCATGTCATTGGCACATGCCAACACGCTCGTCGGGTAGCCTTTCCTACCAGGGCGACCCAAATTGGCCACGCATGCCATTGGCACATGCCAACACGCCGCCGGTAGCTTTTCCTACCAGGGCGCGACCCAAATTTTCCACGCATGCCATTGGCACATGCCAACACGCCGCCGGTAGCCTTTCCTACCAGGACGCAACCCAAGTTGGCCACGCATGCCATTGGCACATGCCAACATGCATCGCTGGTATCTTTTCCTACAGGACATAGCCCTAATGGCCACGCGTGCCATTGACACATGCCAAACACGCATTTGGTAGCCTAACTTGCAAACCTGCAACCTACCATCAAGGTATTCAAGCACACGCCATTGGCACTTGCCATACACGCCACTAGCAACTCTAGCATTGCCACTTACACTCAACGTACAACTTACTACCAAAGCATTCCGCACATGCCATTGGCACATGCCACACACGCCACTAGCAGCTCTGGCATTACCACTTGCACTCAAGGTGCAACCCGTAACAAAGGCATTCCGCACATGCCAGTGGCACATGCCACACGCGCCTCTAGCAGCGCCACTTGCACTCAAGATGCAACCAACACTGGGACATCAACACAAATTGGGGGATGCTTTCTAGGGTTTTGGTTTGGCTGATCCACAAAGATGCCGGCGTACACTACGCTCACATTAAGAAAGCGTGAATAGGAATAAAGCGGTCAAATAAATGAGAAAATAATGGTGAAAACGTTTTCACCCATAAACACCATGCGTTACCACCTCCTCCCATTATTTCACCCTTTACTCTCTTCCTTCATGAGGCCGAGTACGTTTCAATCTCGACTTGTATAAATAGGTCTTACCTATTTCTACCTGCACAACAAGTCTCGGTCGGGAGAAAAATACAACACTCTCGGAAAAGGCAACTTTGCAAGCTCTCCAAAAAGCTTCCATCTCTTGCAAGCTTCCGAAGCTTTCACTTTCGATACAAGTCGAGACACTCATTGTCCTGCATTATTCGGGTCTCAACACCTTTCTTTGCTTCCTCCCCAAATCAACCCTTCTCCTCCACTTTGGACCGAAGCAAGTCCCGGGAACGGCCATTTCTTGGTTTAGGCCGGACTTGTGCAGATTGATCTCTCGAATCTATAAAGTGCTCACGTGCAAGACATTTGTTTAGGGTTTGAACCAGTTTCTCACCCACCTACCGAATTTACCGAAATCGGCGGAAATGATTTTTACCCATAAATAATTGGCGACCACAACGGGAGGATTGATCTATCGGCTACAATATCGATTGTCGATATCGTTCTTCGACCCAGATGTCAAGATGGTAGGGGAAGGCGACTCAATCCGACTCAAACCGCGATAACCGGCAGTTGCAAAAACTACACACCTGTAAAACGGGGACTCGTTGAAGATGCTACCGGCGATTGGGGACTTGCGACTCAATCCGACTCAACCGCTGAGACAACAGGTTACCTGTTGTAAAAACTACACCAAAAAATTGGGGACTCGCTGAAGATGCTACTAGCGATTGGGGACCTGCTGGCGATGCTACCAACAAAGCCGCCTTTTACATGGAGAGGGGCGTGTTCGCAAAAACCTATGAAGTAAGTAAATTTAGACTGGGCAAGATATACGATCTGTTTTTAGGTTCTTAATAAAACCGTCATACTATTGCGTCTTGTGCCTATTGCTAGCCACACACTTTCATAAAAGCAATATTCCTTTCACAAAACATAATCGAGTTATATTATCAAAACCATTCATCCCGTAAATAATCCAATATCTTCAAAAGCTACCATTTGTCTATCAAAACCTAGGTCGAACTTTGAACCGGACATCCAAGATATTTTTCAAAAAAAAAAGAAAAGAAGAAGAACCTAAATGAAAGTTTAACAGAGAAACATTCAAGGAAAATCATCCAACAGAGGTCTGCTTTTCTTGGAGAAAGTCAACTTTGCGTCTTCAAGAGCCGCTCTCTTCATAGTTAACATCTTGGAAAGCTTTTCGAGTTCTACCTCCTGTCGTGCAATCTCCTCTGCAGAAAGGCTTTCGATTGCTGCATCTTTCGACTTCTGTATCTCAGCAAGGCCTTCGACAAACCACGAAGCGTTGAACTCCTTTTCTACGCACACGTCGCGATGGTGCTCCCAAATCGGCAATAACGTCTTCTTGAAACGGTGTGACCGGTCACCTCCACACATATCCTCAATGGAAGATAAAGCCTCTTCCACACGCTTAACCAGCGCAAATCGACTAGTGACCTTCTTGGTTGTGGCCATATGTCCGTACTTCTCCCAGATTACGGTGTACAATTCCTCATACTTAGCCCGCACGCCTGAAACCGCCAACCAAAGACATGACCTGGATAAGGAACCAAGTACGGGGATCAAAAAATGGCGCCGTGCAATCGGCCTCACGACTCGCAAAGGGTCTTCTTCCATGTCTACGGCAGAAACCATCAGAGAATCATCCACCGTTTGAACCGCATCTGTGCCCGGCAATTGGCTAAATCCCATCTCCAAGTCACCGGCGGTGGCCACCAAAGGCAAGTTTTCTTGTGGCTCCACCCCAGAATCGTCCTCCGAACCGGATTCCTCCCTGCGAACTTGAGTTAGACATTTTTTCAAAAGAAGAAACGGAAGAAGAAAGAAAAGAAGCGCGAAACTCACCGAACCACTTAAAAAACGAACCGGTCTTTCGCGGAGAATCACTCTCACTTGCCAAACTTTCTTCTTTCTCGACTCATCACCGCTATAAGTAGGCTCGGTGCCGCCGAATTCTTCGAAGAAATTGCCGTCTCCCGGGCAACGCGTGCAAGGGCAAATAAAGCTTAACACTACTGAAGCCCTTGAAGAAACAAAACACATGTTTTCAGCAGAAATTCACGTGCTTTGAGACAAACCAACAAGGAGGCGACACATACCTGGTTATTGGAAGAACTGAAAGACACGAGAGTTGCGGAAGGATCTTTTGAAACCGCCAGGAACCCGCCAAAGATGATTCTTCGTTCTCGTTCCTTTGCCGGGGGACTTTCCGAGTTGCCAGGCAACTTTCGCTTGGGATCTCTCAACATTGGATACTTCTTCAAAACTGATGGGCAAGGTTTACAACGAACATTCTCCACCACGTTATTTACAAAATCTTGGAGCATAGTGAACTCATCGTACAGAGTAACTCATTATAGCCAAAAGTTGTCGAAGTTACTCTTCCCGTCCGAAAGAAGGGAAGCGGATACCCGCCTCAAGGGCACCGGCGTTGAGGGCGGCATGCAATGAATCCTTAGGAACCACCAAACCGGTAAGCAAGAGGCACCCTTGATCGAAACCCATGTGACGATAAAGACGGTCAATATCAGAAGCGTACTATTCTGGAAAGACCCCATGGAGAAAGACGGCATATATCCAGACATGCAGCTTTGAATAAACAAGTTTTCACCAACACTCAAGTTGCCGTCAGAAGATAAAGACATGATCGGAGCAGAAGCAAAGGTGTCAATTTGAGTCACCGACCTATGGACCTGGCTCCCATGGGCGAAAAATCGATTTCATGCGACTTATCGAGAAAACTAACCAAGCTCATGCCAACTATTGGACGCTTGTTCACCCATCGAAGAATTCGGGAGCCGCCCCAACTCGCGGGAATCGAAGGCAACGGTTTCGGAGCGTACTTCTCAAAGTGCTACCATAGCCAGGCTTGCAGAAAAGCAACGTGCACATATGAATCCACTTTCATGAAACCATTCGAAACTCGCATGTTCGCAACTAGGTGATCCAGATGCACATACAGGGAACCAAGGAATAGCTTGCCAATGGGAAGAACTTCACCTTTTGCTAACTTCACAAGCAATCATTAGAAACTCGGTCTTATTTCCTTCTTGCCGTAAACGTCATCAAAAATGTCTCTAGACAACCGAGAGAGCCAAAAATGTTGTAACATGAAGATGTTTGCTTTTGTTTAGGTTTCGGCTCGTCAGGAAACCATTGAGATACCCACAAGCCGTAAAAAGCACCTTTCATCCTCTTTCCGGACAGAATCCTTCGACTTCGCAGTGGAGTCTTTTCGAGCGTAATCTCCCAACTTAGCGGCAAGGTCTTCCCGCATCTTCTCCTCACCTTCGAGACAATCGGATATTAAGATTCGGTTCTAGGAAGATTCAACAAGAGAGCCACACTCTCCAAGGAGAAAGTTATTTCACCCCATCTACATATGATTGTATGGGTGTCCGAACACCATCTCTGAGATGAAAGCAACCAAGCCCGGGATATCCTTCCTAATCGAAGATTTATCGAAGCTCGACAAAGATCAATAATCTGCGCTCGAGTCAAGTTGGTATTTATGTGCTCCCTACTCACCATGAACTCAACCCATCTATCAAAAGAACGCAATGGGCTTTGACACATCCTGAAATCAATGTTGGAATAAGAATATACCCCTTTATGAAGACAAAACCGTATGGTGTTCTTTGGGCGAACCGAACGTGTCTTCTTTTCATCTTCACCACCGGTTAACAAAATTGGCACGAAACCTGGGTGATTCTTCCGAGCAGGGGCGAGGGGTCTAGCAAAAAATTCATCATCCGTGTTTGGTTTGGAACTATGAACATCCTTCGATGAGGCGAAATTTTGTTCTAGTAACATCTTGTCGGATTTCTTCATAAGAACTTAGTAACGAGATATCTCGCACACGGAGAAAGACGAAATTATCTCCCGACACATAACCGCACCCAACAAAAAAAAGAGAGAGGGTGTATTCTCTACGGTTCAAAACCGCACACGCGTATTTTCTTCTGTGGTTCAAAATTATATACGCAGATTTTCTACGGGCTCGAATGCGTCTATGGTATCCTTCTTCGGGTTCAAAATTATATATGAAGCATTTTCACGGGTTCAAACGCATTTGAGTATTTTCTTCAAGTCCGAAATTCATATATGCAATATTTCCTATGGGTTCGAAGTCATATGAAGCACATATACGTATTCTCTACGGGTTCGAAAATGCACACGAAGTATCTTCTTCGGGGGTTCAAAAAATTATATACGCAGTATTTTATACGGGCTCAAGTGCGTCTAGATATCCTTCTTGGGTTCAACACTATGTACGCAAGATTTTCTACGGGCTCGAATGCGTCTATGGTATCCTTCTTCGGGTTCAAAATTATATATGGAGCGTTTTTCTACGGGTTCGAATCATATATACAGTATTTCCCTTGGGTGCATATATACAATATTTTCTACAAGAAGCACGCCAAGAAATCATATGCGCAATATCATTGCAAGGATTATAAAAACGCCTACTTTTAGGGTTTGCACCTACATGAAAAGGGAAACAAAAGTCTTGGAAGACATACACGGAAACCGGTTTTTCTTTATGACTCTGCCGCTAGTATGAAAAGATGGAAGAACAAAGATGAGAGAAAGGGATTTTATATATATGGGCGTGGAGATTCTGAAATAGGGAAGGAATTCCCTATACCAAAAATCGTGCATATAAGGAACGGGCCCACAAGGGCGCCCAACTTCCCAACGTTAATCAAGTAGCACCGGTCCCACCAATTGCGCCCAACTTCCCAACGTCGCCCAAGTTGCACCGGTCCCACCAATTACGCCCAACTTCCCAACGCCGCCAAGTCACGCCGGCTAGCACGCTCAACTTCCCCACCTTGCGCCGGTCCCGCGCCTAGCACGCCGTTTCCCAACTCAAGTCACGCCGCCTAGCATGATCACTTACCATTTTTGCGCCGGTCCCGCCAGCTAGCACGCTCCATTTCCCAACTCGCAACAACTTCTCAATGCCGCTTGCCTTTCCCCGTCTCTCACGACGCTAACTTCCCAATTGTGCCGACCTCCCGATTTGCGCAAAATCGCCAGAGGCAAGGATTCCAAATCCTATTTATAAAAAAAGGTCGAGACAAGCCTCCTCAATTTTTCTTTACGATTTGTTGTTGATAATTTGTCACCATCTTATGCTTACCTCGCAACAAAGCTCCTGTTCCGAGCTAAGAAGGGGACTTAATGTTAATGGTGGTTTTTAAACAAAGGGTAAAATCGTAAAACCCTAAATAACCTAATTTCACCGATGACACATTTATTAGGACATTTAATGCATGTAGTCAGTAATTAATAGGGGGTATTTTTTCAAATTAGGGTTACAACGAACAAAACCCTAATTCCCCTCCGCGCCAATGGCAAGTCATGCCATCCACACCTAGCCTAAGCTAGCCGCACCTCTATGCCAATGGCAAATCATGCCAGCCATACCAAACGCGCCGAAGCATGCCAACCATGCTAGTCGCACCTCTATGCCAATGGCAAATCATGCCAGCCATACCAAACGCGCCAAAGCATGCCAACCATGTTAGCCGCACCTCCGTGCCAATGGCAAATCATGCCAGCCACACCTAGCCTAAGCTAGCCGCACCTCTATGCCAATGACAAATCATGCCAGCCATACCAAACGCGCTGGAAGCATGCCAACCATGCTAGCCGCACCTCTATGCCAATGGCAAATCATGCCAGCCATACCAAACGCGCCAAAGCATGAAAACCATGCTAGCCGCACCTCCGTGCCAATAGAAAATCATGCCAGCCACACCTTGCCCAAGCTAGCCGCTCCATGCCAAACACACTCTGCCATGGCCCTAGCTACGCTGGTCACGCCACGCCAAGCCAAACACCCTTACCTTGGCCCTAGCCGCGCCATGCTAAAGTAGCGCCCGCACCTAGGCTTGCAAACCATGCAACCTAGGCCAAATTAGCCACGCATGCCATTGGCACATGCCAACACGCTCGCTGGTAGCTTTTCCTACCAGGGCGCGACCCAAATTGGCCACGCATGCCATTGGCACATGCCAACACGCTCGCCGGTAGCTTTTCCTACTGTGGCGCGACCCAAATTGGCCATGCATGCCATTGGCACATGCCAACATGCTCATTTGGTAGCTTTTCCTACCAGGTCGTGACCCAAATTGGCCACGCATGCCATTGGCACATGCCAACATGCTCGCCGGGTAGCTTTTCCTACCGGGCGCGACCCAAATTGGCCACACATGCCATTGGCACATGCCAACACGCTCGCTGGTAGCTTTTCCTACTGTGGCGCGATCCAAATTAGCCACGCATGCCATTGGCACATGCCTACACGCTCGCTGGTAGCCTTTCCTACCCGGACGCAACCCAAGTTGGCCACGCATGCCATTGGCACATGCCAACATGCATCGCTGGTAGCTTTTCCTACCAGGACATAGCCCTAATGGCCACGCGTGCCATTGACACATGCCAAACACGCACGCTGGTAGCCTAACTTGCAAACCGTGCAACCTACCATCAAGGCATTCCACACACGCCATTGGCACTTGCCATACACGCCACTAGCAGCTCTAGCATTGCCACTTACACTCAACGTACAACTTACCACCAAAGCAAATCGCACATGCCATTGGCACATGCCACACACGCCACTAGCAGCTCTGCATTACCACTTGCACTCAAGGTGCAACCCGCAACAAAGGCATTCCGCACATGCCAGTGGCACATGCCACACACGCCTCTAGCAGCGCCACTTGCACTCAAGATGCAACCAACACTCGAGACATCAACACAAACTGGGGGATGCTTTCTAGGGTTTTGGTTTGGTCTGACTTGCGGCAGTACACTACGCTCACTTTAAGAAAGCGTGAATAGGAATAAAGCGGTCAAATAAATGAGGAAATAATTGTGAAAACGTTTACACCCATAAACACCATGCGGTTACCACCTCCTCCCATTATTTCACCCTTTACTCTCTTCCTTCATGAGGCCAGGGTACGTTTCAATCTCGACTTGTATAAATAGGTCTTACCTATTTCCACCGAGACAACAAGTCTCGGTCGGAGAAAAATACAACACTCTCGTAAAAAGGCAACTATGCAAGCTCTCCAAAAGCTTCCATCTCTTGCAAGCAGAAGCTTTCACTTTCCGATACAAGTCGAGACACTACTGTCCCCGAATTATTCTGGTCTCAACACCTTTCTTTGCTTCCCTCCCCAAATCAACCCTTCTCCTCCACTTTGTGACCGAAGCAAGTCCTGGGAACGGCCATTTCTTGGTTTAGGCCGGACTTGTACAGATTGATCTCTCGAATCTATAAAGTGCTCATGTGAAGCACATTTGTTTAGGGTTTGAACCAGTTTCTCACTCACCTACCGAATTTACCGAAATCGGCGGAAACGATTTTTACCCATAAACATCGGGGATGTCACCATGAGTTGGTTCAAGCAATGTATCATAATCACCGTCACTATCATAGTCAACATAAGATTGGTCCTCGCTGAACTTAGTGTTGCTAATCTCGAACTCATCCTTTTGAATAGGTGAATGATCATTAATACGATCAAGAGTTGAGTTAACTACACAATTATCAACGAAAGTGCCCAAGGATTGGCCTTTTTCAACATTAGCATCAATCAAATATTCATCACAAACCATATGCACATTAGAATTATCCATATCTTCCTTGCATTGATCAATGCCTCTTCGCAAGCTAGCAATACCTTCTCGAAGTTCTTGGAGTTGCTCGTTTGTAGTCTCTTTTGCTTTTTGAAATTCCTCTTGTAAAAAGTTGGAAACATTGTCTATAAAGTTAGAGACTTTTTGTTCACGAGCATAAGAATCCTCCCATCCTTGTGGTTGTTCACACACATACCCGCCATAAGGTTGTTGAGGAAAACCATAAGGTTCCATGGAATATTGGTCATAACCAATGAATTGGTGTTGATTATACCCCTGGAATTGGTAGTTGTCGTATTGTTGAGGTTGTTGAAAACCGTATCCATTCTCATAGTATGCTCCTTCCATGAGAAACAAGCACCTGAAACAAGAGTTCTCAAAACTATGTCAAAACCAGAAAATAAGAAACCAAAAACAAGTGACAACCGCTGCCTCCCCAAGAACGACGCCTAAAATTTGATCGTCGTAGGGCGTCAAAAATAAATTACACTTTCTTACTACTCAAAATATATAATGAAGCAAGGGCAAGAAAGGATCGTTCCCCAGAGAGGTCTTGGTTGTCAAATTGTTTCGGTTCCCTATAAATAACACCGGGGTTTTGTGATTTTTATATAATAAACTAAATAAAAGCAAACAATAAAGGTAAACAAATCAAATCAAGGATGAGAAAGTATTGGTCATGGATTTCGTCTTCAATCACAAACATGTTTTCAACACAATAACTAGAATTGATATTTTAATCTCAACTTTTATCAAAGGCCCTAGAATACCTTGATCGCAAGAATACCCCGCTAATCTCCTCTTGTCATCAACAATCACATTAAAAGATGCGAATATGAATTCTATCTAAAAGAACAACCTAACGTGTAAAAGCACTAATCAAGTTTAATTCCCTAGATGCGTTAAGTTCTATGAAATCAGGCCAATCAAAGCAATCGAACGTGTAAAAGCACTAATCCGATTTAACAAATGTTATGGTTCACATATGATCATAAGAATATATCACTACAAACTATAATCATATTTATGCTACTTCAAATCAGGAATTATCACTTTTGCGTATAATAACCCTAATCTATCAAAAGACATACATGTGAGTTCTACCAATTTGCAACTTGACAAAACAAACATTCAATCATATGACAATATTAATGGTGAATCATAAACGATAATATGAGAGAAAACTAATTTATTGAACAAAAACTCATGTTTGGAAATCCAACTAATCCATAACCAAAAGAAAACTCTAGCTCATATTCATGGAATTCATAACAAGAAGAAAGAGAAAAGGTTTCATGTTTTTAAACCCTAGAACACCAAAGTAGAGGCAAAGATCCCCCAAATTCTATCTAAGCTTCCCTATATATAGAGTTTTGTAACCTCTTCTTGAAGAAACTAGGAAACCTAGTAAAAATAGGAAAGTGCACCTCCTTAAGAATTGTGTCCCGTGCATCACACCACCGTGCAAAATCCGAATTTCCGAAATAAGCCACGGCCAAATTCACACGTCCAAGGCTTGGCCGGAAAAGAATTAAGAGAACCAAATGGGCTTACGTCAAAACTGGAGAAAACCAGCCCGTTATAACATTAGCCTGTCAGTCCATTGGAACTGACAAGGCATTTTTCTTACACTTCCCAAATTTCTCTCAGGAACTCGCGGATATGGTCGCCGTGAGAAATATTTTTCCTGGGTTCTGTAGAACTCGATCACTTCTCAGCTCCTTCTTTCTCTAGACTTCATTAACTCCTTGCACAGCATCTCGAACCCGATCACCAATCATTACTGCCATCACTCATCTGTGCTCAGCTTCTTCCTCTTAAACATCATCCATGGCAGAAACGACACAACCTCTATCTGTTCGATAACCACAACTCCAAACTCCTATTCTCTATTCCCTGTCAAACTCCGTCCCTGAAGTCCTACCCGAGCATAGCAGCATCACTGTCGAGCTCTCCATCTCTGCCATCGCCAGTAGCTAACCATCTCCACGATAATCCTCACTGTCATGGTTGGCAGCAACATCAACTCATTAAAATGTCCTTCTCGGGCTCCATTCGATCACCAGCAATCCTCCATCTCAGTCACTCGACTCCATTCCATCACCGATGCCATCATGCAGTCTCCACGTCTTGGCAACCCACTGTCAACAGCCATATACGTCATTAGCAATCATTCACAGCACCATCGATCACATGCATCTTCTCCAGCTCCGACATCATCATCGCTGCCATTAATGGCAGCAGTCCCGTAATGCTCTCTACCGTTCTCTTTCTCCGACATTACCACCACTGCTTCGAGCTCAATTGCCATTCTCTTCATTAACAGCATCGTCATCATCACTACCATGATCACCATTATCCCGGTACCATGATCATATCAATGGAAGCAGCTGTCATTCTTTCTTCCTGTAGTTCCTCGAGCTCTTCTCTCGTCTTCAATGACCTTGTGATGTCCACTGCCAAGCTCGAGTACTCCCCATCGATCACCAAAAGCAACCCTGCTCAATCATGATCATCACCGGTATCTCCATTCATCATTGGAAGCTCTGTGAACCTGCTCGAGCGATCTTTATCCATCGCTGACATCACCGCTGTTAACTCGAGTTCATCTTCTCTGCCAGGATCATCACGAACTATCTTGTCACTGACAGCAACCATAGACCATTAAGATCGTTACCAGGACCATCGTGATCATCACGAACTTCTCCATTAACTCAAGCTGAGCTGAAAACCTATCGCGAACCATATCAAACACCACCAGTCAGTGGCAAGACCACGTTCCCTGTCCAAGCCCAATCACCGAGAATCACCACAACATTCTCCTTAGTCTACATCCATCATTACCAGCAACAATGGTTCCCGGAAACCAAACCTCCGTCGGGTTCTTCTGGTGAAATATGAAGATGAAGGTGCCCATAGTATAATAGGCGGATGCCTTTAACAAGATTTGAATTTGAACTCCCCTTAGTGAATGACATGAATTCCTTTAGCATTTCCTTTGAGACAGTCCACCCCTTAACAGAATGTCTTCCCCTTAAAGTACAATTGGGTGTCAATAACACTTTTCCTATCAAATGACCATTTTGCCCTTCGCTTCAGAGTTCTTGTTTTGCTCATAACTTCTTCATACGAACTCAGAATGACTCCGTTCTTTCGCCATTGTCTTCATCTTCTCGTCCTCTACACAATGAAAAGTAGAAATCTTATATTTGAACCAGTTCCACTGGGTCTTTGGCCCTTCTTCACTTGTGACTTCACTTTTGTAGTTATTTCCACTTCTTTTCGATGATTCATGTAATGAAAGATAAATTCAAGAAAACAAGCGTAATATACAATAATTCACCAGAAATATACCAATTACTAGCATGGAATTGACACCAAATATATGTGAAATATGCACTTATCAAAAAATAAGCTGTGTAGCGGGTCTCCAAAAAAATAAATAATATATACATGTTATGACAAGCTGTGTAGAGGGTCTCCAAAAAAAAAATGATCAGCTGTGTAGCGGGTCTATAAAAAAATATATTATGATTGTTAGGGTTATGACCAGCTGTTTAGCGGGTCAATTTTCTGTTTTGCTCGAGGACTAGCAAAATGTAAGTGTGGGGGAATTTGATGAGCACACAAGTGTATCGCTTTTTCACCCATAAATACATTAGCTGGGACTCATTTTATCACTAATAAACTTGTTTTAGTTGTTTTTGGAAGAATAAGCTCTCATAGAGAATTGGCTCGAAAAACTGCTAAAAGCACCCCCGGAGGACACGTGTTATTCGGACTCTCAATGTCGGTTAAGGGGCACCTCAATTACTAAGGGGTGTACAGTTGCTAAGGGGCACCTTCTTTGTTATTTGGAACTGTGGCTATTCGCACCCCACTCTGGTTAAGGGGACACATCTTCTCCGTTTGAATTAGGAATTTGGCGAGAAAACATGTTTCAAAACTGTCAAAATTAGGGTTTGAGAAGTAGAGGTGTTTGAGTGAGAATAAATCGCTGGAATTCATGGGGAAGCTTTGATTCGTCAAGACAGAGATAACGTGAGCTTCAAAATCAGTTAACTTTGGCTGGAAAATCTAAAAAAAATTGTTGCAGTCACCGGGAGAAGTTAGGGTTCAATATTTGGAGTGTTAGAGGGAGACTCGATGGATCAAATTAATTGGGTTTGTTCTTAATGGCGAAACAGGGATGGTAATGGTCTCAGATTCGTTTAGACTGGGCTGGATAATCATCAATTGAACAAATATCTGTCTCGGGTTTACTTGGTTAGGAAAGTTTTGTTTGGATTCTCGGAATGGATTTGATGCGACTTAATTCTTTGGAACCGATTGGTTTGGTCTGGTTGATCTAAATAAGATCTTGGTAAGTCCTTCGGATTCTAAAGATGTGGCTACATCGTTGGGAATTACAGCACACAGGGAGAATAGATTACACGAGCTTTTCTGTGATTTCACATGGCTGCAGTGAAGATAACTCAATATCTGGTGTGTTGGCAGCGTGTATGGAATGTGTTTAATGATCGTAATGATGTGATTAACGCGTGCGAGAGGAATGGAAGGAAAAGAAAATCGCGTGAAGAATTTAATAAAACTATAAAGAATATTGAATTGATGACGAAATAATTTGGAGATTTTGTGCATCTGTGAAGTATATAAGGGGTGCTTGAGTGTCAGAGAATGGGTATCGAGTAATTGGGGTGGTTGCACTAAGCTGAAGACGAAGAAACGGAAGTTGCAGAGTTGTACTCTGCACTTTCAGGTGAAGAAGACGAAGAAGAATAGACTACTCCTCTGGTCTGTCGTTTTAAAACTGTGGTCCACATTTCTTCTACGACAGTTTCCAAATATAGTTTTCTGTAACATCTCATTTGCAACAGAGATTAAATTGTAACGGTGAGTTTGTAACGGCTGACAATCGTTGCAAACTCCCGGTATAACTTATTTTTACTGTTTTTTTTTATTGTAAACACGATTCGAGCCATCATTTTTTTTTAGAGTGTCTACAACATGAGGAGTTAAACCCCTGTACTGGGTCGACGGATGAATCCAAATTCATACATGGATGAATTTATTTTATTCTTTTTATGACTTTTGCATTTATTTTAAATTGATTTATGATTTGAATTAAATAGTTATTATTTTGTTTGATGGGTCATGCTTGCTTAAATGTTTGATGTCCCATGCTTACAATTTATAACTAATATTTTGAGAATCTAACTTGGCAAAAATAAGAGTTCATGTTTTTATATATTGAGTGATAATTGCTGAAGAATAAATAATTGAACCTATTGATATGAATTCGGTGAAATCCTAGTCCCAATAACTCTCGCCTTTGTTTATCATTTTGTTTAAATCTTTAAATTTAATCTTCACAAGTCTTAGAGTTCGAATCTTATTACTACAACAACAACAATTAAAAATCACATTATTCAGCCGGGGAACATAGCATATAAAGTATTCAAAGAAACTTATATTAAGTGAATATGGGCAAGGCACCGAAATTTACTGAACATCTGGGATGGGTGCTACATGCGCCAGTCTGGATAAATTTCATGTAAATACATTGAAGGGCTCAATAAATATGCCAATAGAGAGGTTAACACTCATGGCGCTGTTTCCTTACAGAGTGACGTCACATCAGATGCAAGGTTTTACGATTTTAATCCCGAGCTAAAAACCACCATCAACACACTTATATATGAATTTTAGTATGCTTGAGTTGATACTCGTGTACAACAATTGGAATTTCGCATCAGGGTACTTCCTCCTGTAGTCAATAAGTATGCCAACCAAGGAGATTCTTTAGTGTCTTTTAAGGTACTTCCTCCTGTAGTCAACAATTGGAATTTCACACATCGAGTTGTTACCATTGCTAGAATGAAATAGAGTGATTGAGTTGCTAAAAAAAAAAAAAAAAAAAAAAAAGAAGAGAGAGACCAGACCAATCAGACCAAATTGAATAATTCTCAAAAATAAAAATTAACACTTGGACAAAAGAATATGTGTGTGTTCTCCTGTCTCCGTCGCCTAAACAAGCGTGGAATGCGGGATCCACGAGAATTACCATGTAATGGTGACCGAAGCATGCGCTTGGATCCACAAGATTTAATCATGTTGTTGAAAAAAATGTTAATTGTTAATGTTTGGGAATAAATTGACCGCTGGTTCTCTTGTATATGCTGAGCGAGTTGATCTAGAATTACGATTGTCGACCACTGGTTCCCTTGTATATGCTAGTTGCGTTGATATTAGTCAGACGAATATCTCAATCAGTTAGGATAGGTTCATCTTGGCAATGGCCTTCAGACAGATATGGGAAACACCGTTCACCTAGTCAACATCAGAACCATCTATGTTTTTCTCTATATCCATTTATTAATCTATCCATGTGATTTGTTGACTCCGGATATTGATGTCCATAGTGTGACTATCTGAGTAGAGCTTTGTCACTTATATATGAATTTTAGTATGCTTGAGTGCAAACTTGTGTACAGCAATTGGAATTTCGCATCAGGGTACTTCCTCCTGTAGTCAATAATTATGCCAACCAAAGAGATTCTTTAGTGCCTTCTAAGGTTCTTCCTATATAGTTGGGGTCTGGAGTGTAAAGGTTTTGTGGGTATACCTCTTGTAAGCCCTCCCGAGACTATAACTCGGCCACTAGGGACACCTAGGGGTTTAAGGCTTGTTGCATACGCTAAATGCAACCGAAGATGCCTGCGACAATGAGTTAGGATTTTATTTTCTAGATTTGATTTGCTCGAGGACTAGCAAATAATAAGTTTGGGGTATTTGATAGACACATTTATGTGTCTATTTTGATCTCGATTTACCATATTATTAGTACCCATTTTTTTACTCATTATGGTGTTTTGTGTATTTGTAGGTATTTTTTGGAAATAAACATTTTTGGAAAATTCGGCTCGAAAAGTTGCTAAATACACCTCCAAAGGACATCTGCTAAAGGGACTCTCATTTTGGATAAGGGCAACCAAACTTTTAAGGGCCACCCACCTGCTATTCACACCCCAACAGTGGATATGGGGCTACCCATCTTCCTTGTTTGAATTCCTGGTTTTGGCGGGAAATTTTGAGGTTCACGGCAGATATTAGGGCTCGATTTTTGGGTCACTTGTGGGAAGATTTAATAGCCAGAATTCAATGGACCTGTTTGGGCTTAACAGGGATGGTATATGCGTTTAACTCGGCTAGATTGGGCTGGATCATCGAGTTTGAAGATAAAACATAGTAACAAATATACTCGGGATTATGTTCGAGTTACAAAAACATTTGGTGAGACTTTCTCGGTGATTTGGGTTTGTAATAGTCTGTTGAGATTAAATAGGGAGAGTGACGTGTTTGGGAGTTAAGAAAAGGCATCAAATCTTCTCAAATTTGGTTATCGAAAATAGGGGAGGTGTCATTCTTGGGTTGGTTTTGTGAAGTTTTTTTTAGAAGTTACGTGACCGAAACGAGAACATAAACTTAGCCAGGATCCGTATCTACTAAACAGAAGACGCATTGAATGGAAAAGAAGAAAGAAAAGTTGAGACTTCCGGTAAAAGAAAAGAAGATTTTAGGAGAGTTTTATTCGGCCTGTGGTGTATATAAGAGGTGTTGGAAATCACAGAAAGGGGTATCGAGACCTTGGGGTAGTTGCATAGAAGTTTAGGAGGTTGCAGCAACGATTCACAACTTACAGAGAAGATACATACAGTCAAGAGGACGAAGAAGAACACAGAACAACAGAGAAAGAAGGTCGCAGAATCTTTGTAACAGTTTTTCCAACAATTAGTTCGAGTTTGCAACAGTTAGAATCTGTTTCTTTTTGTGATGATGGGTTACGTAACAATTATAACTGTTAGAAACACACTCCTTTATACCTTTTCTTTAATAAAACACCTTTTTGAGCAATGAATCAATATTTTGAGTGTGTTTTGAGCATGAGGAGCTGAACCCCAACATCGGGATGACGGAGGAAGCCATGTTTCACGATTATTTGGTAATTATAATTCTTATGACTTTTTGCATTGATTTTTTATCGAGTTATGATTGTCATTGATTATTTGTGATTTTGTTTGATAGTGTATGCTTAGTCTAAGAACTTTTGATGCACTATACTTATGATTTACATCTAATGCTTTATAAAATCTACTTTTGGCAAAGAAATAGAGTCTAGAAAAGAGCTAAATTGTTATGAATCATTGTATGAACCAATTGATTGTGAAGTTTGGTGGAATCCTAAGTCCCAGTATCTCTCAACTTTGTTAAAATCGTTTATTTGTTTTTAGTATTTTTTTTGTTTATTATATCTGAAATCAAATCTCTACAAGTCTTTGAACGAACCACTATTCTTACCACTTGAAAAACTATGTCAATTTTTGGCGCCGCCGACGCGGACTTGTATTTAGGTTTAGGTTTTAGGTTTTTTTTTTTTTTTTTTTTTTTTTTTTTTTAGGTTTTTTTTCCATATATTTTTATTATTTATTTATATATATAAGTGGGATTACACACTACTTTCTGAATTTCAGTCGCAATGGATCGAGCAAACTGTAGCTTGCACTTGGCTGGAACACTGTAAACCGTTGGAATTTGGCATTGCATAACTTTGTCCAATAATTCGAAGGTTATGGGAACAACAGCAGCCCTCCCATCATCTCCATTCGGAACAGAAACAGTGTACCCATCGGAAATACAAGCCACAACAGGGCATTAAACACCATGAATCAAGAAGTCAACACACCTACCTTTAAGAGGCGATGGCGTAGGCTCGCCACTGTGCAATTTACAAGATTTGTTCCAAGCATGAATGTGCATACAAAGAAAACATAACCACATTCGCATACCTCTCAAGAAACTCTCCCAAGCTCTGTAAATAGAATTATCACTACTAGTTAGAGCACGACACCAAACCTTGGCTTCAGCTGTAGGATAGTGCTTGTCCCGAAGGTGAGTGAGCAGGTAGCCTTTCATGTAGCCCCTCCCTTCTTTCCCATTTTTGCAACCATCGAAACCAGCAAAGGGGCTCACCATTATCATCAGTACAAGGGGAACTGTGTGTTACAATGGACGCTGCGGAAAGATGGGAACCAACAGCATCAGGGTTAGCATCAGACGCTTCAGAAAGAAGAGAACCAACAGCTTCAGGGTGAGCATCATCTGGGGATGCAGAAGATCGAATTCCAGGATTCCCAGACGAATTAGCAGCTACAGTAGGCCTACAAAGAGTATCATCTTGGCTAGGTGTTGATGCGTCCAAGAGCTGAACGCATGCAGACGATACAGAAAATTTAAGTGCCGCAAAGGAAATTGCAGGGATTATCGACGTAGGAGAACGCCTGGGAGGTCTGGGTGCAGTTGCAGAAGAAAGAACCCCGTAGTTGCAGAAGAATGAATCAACGAAGACCTCCTACTGCCAACCATTGATAGTCATACTGAGCCAAAACCCCACCTTGTAACGAGTAGCAGAGAACTGAAAAACTCGAAAACCCTAGAACTGTTGGAGAAAATGGTATTGTAAAGCAGCTAAAGAGGAGAGGAAATCAAGGAAGGAAGGATGCATATCAAAGAAAACAGTGAAGAACTGAGTTGATCAATTGAAAATCAAATTCCTTCACCATTTTTTTCAATCGCACAAAATCGCCCAAATCGCCTCTCCGTTTTTTTATTATTATTATTATTTAGTTTTTTTTTTCTATTTTACGTCTTTGGTATTTTTGTTATTGTTGTGCAGGATTTACTTGAAGCTAAAGGTGGAAAGTTGAACTTGCCAAAAAAGGAGGAAACCGAAGATATTATTTTATTTGGACTTTTATTTTTGTTAGTTTCTTTATTTATTATTTTGGATTTGTAATTTTCTTTTATTTTGTTGCTTGTTTATTATTATTTAAAAAAAAAAAAACACGCACACACCAATTGCATCTTCGTCAGGCACCGATTTTAGGAAAACAAGTGGTTTAGTACGGTGAACCCTCTGGGTGTTATCATCCGAAACACCACAAACCTCGGCCTCGTACGTTCGGGTATATTTTGATGTGGTACCAAGCCTACCTAAATTAGTTAGCCCAGCATTTGCATGTGCACAGTTTTTGGTTGAATTCTTTTATGCCAGAACGTAAGAGAGACGCTCTAGGACGGTTTATGCGTGAAAAACCTAGAAGTGATATTTTAGGAAACAAGAATGTTGACTACCTTAATCTAGAAAATCCTATTTTTGGACGTTCTTCTCACGGTGAGGAAAATATCCTTAATACTCCTATAGTGCCAGAAATGACAACTGTGAGAGATTATATGTAACCAACTAGGTCCACTCAACCATCGTGCATAAGATTACCAGCCTCTTCAGCTAATTATGAGTTGAAACCTAGTACTATTCAGATGATCCCTGTATTCTTAGGGAAAGATGAAGAGAACCCATACTTTCACGTAAGGGACTTTGAGGAAATTTGTGGAACAGTTAAGATTAAAGACCTTAGTGATGAAATTTTAAAACTTAAAATTTTTCCTCTTTCCTTAAGAGATAAAGCTAAATCTTGGCTAAATAATTTACCATTTAAGTCCATAACAACATGGGATGAACTCACTGCTGTGTTCTTCCAGAAGTTTTACCCAAAACATAAAACCGCGTCTATCAGGCAGAAAATTAGTGTCAGTATGGAACAAGAAGGAGAGTCTCTTTATAGGTTTTTAGAAAGATTCAATGATCTCTTGGCGCAGTGTCCCCATCATGGGTTTAAAAAAATGAAATTGGTGCAAATTCTTTTTGACGGGTTAGACTACTCGACCAAATCCTTGGTTGAGTCATTATGTGCTGGAGGGTTCTTGAATAAAACTGCTGATCAAGCTTACTCCTTTTTAGAAGAAGTATCCGACAAATCCCAACAGTGGGAATCATGTGTAGAACCGCCTAAAACACTTTTGGTAAATAGGAATAACACCAATATGGTAGACTCAAGCTTTGAGTAAGATGCTAAGTTTGTTGCCTTATCTTGACGGTTAGAAGCTTTGGAATTAAGTCAGTCTAAACATAAGTCTTTTGTTGAAACTGATAATATGATTAGAAACTCTCAAATCTATAGTTTTAGAATAGAGCCCAATAACTCATTTTGGGAAGGACATATAAGTGAAGAGCAAGCCCATGCTCTTTATAACAACTCTAGATTTGATAACCGTCAAAGGTTTGATCCATATTCAGAGACATATAATCCCGGTCCCAGGGTTAAAATCAAGGACAGACTAGTAATTTCCAAGATCCACCAGGGTTTAGTTACCCTAAGAACCCGTTAGAGACAACTTACTCTTTCGATAACAGGATGAGTCGCTTAGAGGATTCTTTTAGTACGGTAACAAAGACCCAGGAAATGTTAGCAATGAGACATAATAGTTTTCAAAAGGAAACCGAGCAGAATTTTCAAACTAATGCCAAGACTCTTGCTAAGTTAAAACTTCAAATAGGTCAAATAGCTCAGCTTCTATATGAGAGACAGAATAGAAAGTTCCCTAGTCAAACCAATCATAATCCCAAGGGAGATAAAACATATACTCAAGCGAATTACGACAAGGTAGTCGAAACTAATAATGGACATATTATAGATCCATCTTCAAGTTCCCATGAGGCCCATGAGGAGTCGCTAGTTGAAGAAACTGACAAAGTTTCTAGTGATGCCAATGTGATTCCTCATAGGTCCGACTTTATGCCTAGAGCCCCATATCCACAGTTGTTAGCTCCAACAAAGAGAGAGTCGACTTTCAACGAGATAATGGAAACATTTAAGCAGGTGAACATTAACATCCCATTATAAGAAGAAATTAGGCAAATGCCTACTTATGCCAAGTTCCTTAAGGACCTTTGTACACGAAAGCGTAAGCTTAATGTCAATAAGAAAACGTTTTTAGCTGGTCAAGTAAGTTCAATCCTTCTGAACCAAACAACCCATAAGTATAAAGACCTTAGATGCCCCACTATATCTTGTGCGATGGGTAATCACTCAGTTGATAAGGCATTACTTAACTTAGGAGCTAGTGTAAACTTACTCCCGTATCATGTTTATAACCAGCTAGGTCTTGGTAAGTTGAAACCGACTAAAATGACCCTACAGTTAGCTGATAGGTATGTCAAAGTACCTCGTGGTGTCATAGAGGATGTTACGATTGAGGTTGATAAATTTATTTATCCGGTGGATTTCGTTGTTTTAGATACTCGGCACATTCGGGACCCTAGTGCTCAAATTAGATGATTTTAGGTCGCCCATTTTGCTTTGACTAACGAGTCATCAACTATAGGACCGGACTTATGAACATATCCTTTGGTAATATGACCACTGAACTAAATGTATTTAATGTTACTAGACAACCTTCTGATGAATTAGAGGAAGTGAATATGATTAGCACTTTAGTTCAATATCTAGTTCAGGATAATTGGGACGACACTTTATTGGATGATTCTTTGGATGAATTTGATGGGATTCTCTTAAGTTAGCTAGGTGACCAAACTGTTGAACTAGAAGAATCTCTCGAGTACTTTAAAAACTCTACAGACCCTGAAATTCAATCCATAGTGCTAGGTCTTACGGAGAGTAGTGTTGAACCTAAGTTTGGGGGTAATGAACTAGAAGAAGCTCTTGAGTATTTTAAAGACTCTGAGGATCCGGAAATTCAAGCCATAGTTAGAGGTTTGTCTGAAAATACTGACTACCCTAAGTTTGGGGGTAGTGACGGTCAAATATCCATACTAAAAGTCCCTAACTTGGGACTCGAGCCTAGTATGCCTGAGGTATTACTTGAGTCTCTTCCGACTCCACAACCTGATCCTCCTGATATTGTCCAGGAGGAAATCCAACCATTAGAGACCCATTGTTTGGATAAATATATTTTTCAAGACACTCATATGAAGCCCAAATGGGCTCCGCAGAAAAATCCAGTTATCTTGCAAGAAATTTTAG
This sequence comes from Papaver armeniacum, assembly GCA_023531295.1. Lineage (NCBI taxonomy): Eukaryota > Viridiplantae > Streptophyta > Magnoliopsida > Ranunculales > Papaveraceae > Papaver > Papaver armeniacum. The sequence continues at coordinate 136,234 of JAJJWW010011140.1, forward strand.
ATCAGTTTGTGCTTCTAATCCAGTGCAGTTGTCTCATAATTGTGGCAGTTTTATTTGGTATTGTTGACCTACAGTTGTTTCGACTATTGATATATGATATGAAAGGTAATTAGCCATTTTGTGGTACTTGATGTCTGGTGACGACTTTAAACTTAGCACTTCTTGGGAGCTAACCCATGCTCATGCAACACGGTAATATCTTTCCTTAACTCCTTTGCTTCAAATGGTAACAGTTTCTCCTTGTTCATGCTTTTAATTTTATCTTTAGAACATTGAGGACAATGTTAGATTTAAGTTTGGGGGTATGGGAGAAACTTTTTAGTTGCAATAAATAAACTCCAGAGCCTAGAAATTTATGCCTATTAAGGATGGCACTAACCAATCTAAGTAGATGGAAACATCTTGGTTGTAGGAGTTGAGGAACCAATCTGATTAGATGGAAACATCTAAAGAGTCTATTCATAAAAGCACAGAGCTCAGGTGTTAGAAATAACATGGTAGTTTCGCCATATCTCGTTGAGTCCTTTTCATCTTCTGTTTTTATTTTATTTTCTTTTAAAATATGTTTCTAAGTGATTTAGTGGGGCTCACACATCGAGTTGTTACCATTGCTAGAATGAAATAGAGTGATTGAGTTGCTAAAAAAAAAAAAAAAAAAAAGAAGAAGAAGAAGAAGAGAGAGACCAGACCAATCAGACCAAATTGAATAATTCTCAAAAATAAAAATTAACACTTGGATAGCAATATGTGTGTGTTCTCCCTGTCTCCGTCGCCTAAACAAGCGTGGAACGCAGGATCCACGGGAATTACCATGTAATCTGCTGACCAGAAGCATGCGCTTGGATCCACAAGATCTAATCATGTTGTTAAAAAAAAATGTTAATTGTTAATGTTTAGTGAATAAATTGACCGCTGGTTCTCTTGTATATGCCAGACGAGTTGATCTAGAATTACGATTGTCGACCACTAGTTCCCTTGTATATGCTAGTTGCGTTGATATTAGTCAGACTAATATCTCAATCAGTTAGGATAGGTTCATCTTGGCAATGGCCTTCAGACAGATATGGGAAACACCGTTCACCTAGTCAACATCAGAACCATCTATGTTTTTCTCTATATCCATTTCTTAATCTATCCATGTGATTTGTTGACTCCGGATATTGATGTCCATAGTGTGACTATCTGAGTAGAGCTCTGTCACTTATATATGAATTTTATTATGCTTAAGTGCAAACTCATGTACAACAATTGGAATTTCGCGTCAGGGTACTTCCTCCTGTAGTCAATAAGTATGCCAACCAAGGAGATTCTTTAGTGCCATCTAAGGTTCTGCCTAGATAGTTGGGGTCTGGAGTGTAAAGGTTTTGTGGGTATTGATAGGTGTAGAATACACCTAATTTACTATCTAGTAGTTTATGCTTTCTTTGCTATTTTTCTTGTAAATTATGTATTTTATGTTTGTTTTTGAGTTATTAGGTACTCTGGAGTCGCACGGAGGAAAAGAAGCGGAAATCACCCAAATTGAGCAAAAGGGCGAAATTGTCATCTCACATGCAAGTGATATATGGAGCTGACCCAAGGTTAAGGGACAACTTTCTTTTGGAGAGGTATTAAATGACAGCCACCACATGTTATGGGGCATCCATTTGGGTATCACTTATCTGATGTAGAGGGGTGGCTATATCCACCATCATTTTCCTACACCAAGACCTAACTTGAGAGATGTTTTCTCTCGACCATTAACTTCCTCACTGAAACCGTAAATTGAAAAGCACCCATTGTCATTTGTCGGATCCAAGAGAGCAAATTGAGATTCGAGAAGGTAGTGGTGATGAGTTAACGAAGTCGAAGATGGCGATGCTGGAAGATTTGAGCAGTGAAAGATTGGAGGTGCTGTTATTATGAAATCGAGTAGATGAAGTTTATGGGATCTGTTGCTGCTTGAGAGAAAAGTAAATCGATGTTGTTGTGGGTGAGGAATTGCTGTTGCCGATTGATTGAAGAAATGAAGGTGATTCAAAAGGGTTTGTGTGTGCTGCTGCTATTGAATCTGAAATTGATGAAGATGAATCCATAAATAGAGAAGGAACGAGAGCTCGAGTTTGATTCAGAGTTGGGGTCTCCGCGAGTTTTGTTGCTGCTCTCGATTGCAGCCAATGGAGGAGAAATTGCAGCTCTATAATAAGCAATACTGATGAATTTTGAGTTGGGTTTCTCCTGAGAGACTCATGGGGTTTGAAGTTTGATGGGACTCTAATGGGTGAATTGGTTGTTGCTGGTGGAAGATGGCTGATTGGTAGTGAGACAATGTTGTGAAGCTCAACAGGTCGATGGTCTTTTGGTGGTTCAGGCATGGTTACATTATTTTGGTCTTGAGATGTAAAGGAGATGGTGGCATTTTACATTGGAGCCATGGTTGTGGTGGTTACGGCGTGAATGGTTACATTTGGGATTTTGGTCTTGAGATGTAAAGGAACTGATGGTTATGCAGTGAAGGCATGTTGCTCTGGAGTTGCAACTGGTGGAGATGCTGCCATGGTCTGGTGGAGTCATGAGCTGAGTCTCAGGCAATGACTAGATGGTGTTGGCTTTCTCTGTGTGTGTGTGATGTCTCAAGAATTGGACAGGGGTTATGGTGCTCTTGGAGCCAGGAGATGAGAATGGATGTTCTGATGATGGCCTGATGCTGTGGTTGTAATGATGGTGATGTGTTTGCTTGCCAGGGAGTTCAGTGTAGTGAGGCAATGTTTGAGTGTGGAGTTGGAACTGAGCTGTTGATAAAGTTCAGTAAAGGTGATGTGCAATGAAGTAAGTGGAAGGTGTTGAAGTTGGCGATTTCTGGTGACTGAAATGAGAAGCTGGGGATTGCTTCTGAAATTGGAGGGATTCTGGAGATGTTGCATAGTCTGAGATGGATGTTGGCAGTCAGCCAAGAGATGGAGCTACAGATGTTGGTTTTGTTGAAGCTGCAAAGTGAAGTTGGGACTGTGCAAATTCGGGTAATTTGAGATGGGTTGTGCTCAAGCTGAAATAGCGAGATGGATGAGTCAGAGGTAACAAGGAGATTGCATAATAAAAAGGGTTTTGGTTGGATACGTGGATGAATTGACATGTGCACGGAGTTGGAAGTAGAAGTTACGGGAAGGCAGCCATCATGGTCGAAGCACAATCATTGTGCATCCCAAGATCGGTGGCGTGCAAGGTTGTAATGGCTGTGCAAGGCCGAGTTGGATCATTGACTCGTTTTGACTCGGCGATTGACCCGAGTTGGATCGTTGACGTTTCTTTTGACCGTTAGTCCTAACGGAGGACGACGGAATATTCCGTCGAATATTCTCTCGACGGAGAAATTTTCAGTGGCGGCGGTGGCGTTTCGCCAAATTTCCGGCCACAATCCCGATTTCCGGTGAGCCAAAAATTCCGAGAATTTTCTATGGATTTCTCTCATGGGTGTGAAGACTTGGGCTTGGAATTGGATGGAGAATTGGACTCAAATTTGGAAAGAGAAGGTGGAAGAGTTGAGAAAAGCTTGGATTTGGAAATTGAATTGCAAAAGGAAAAGGATTCTAATCCTTAGAAGATTTGGAGAATTTTGAAGCCTATAAATAGAGAAGTTTTCTACAACTTCTACACATATCTCTACACACATATCTCTACACACACATCTCTACACACACAATTCTTTTCTTTTCTTATTCTTTGTGTGAACTCTTTTAACATGAGTAGTTAATTTTATTGATTGAGGATGAATTCCTAGTTCTTAACATATGATTTAAGTTTTTGTTTTCAAATTCTATCTTGAAGTTTTTCACATAATTATCGTTTGTTTTTACTAATAGGAGTGATCTTAAAGACATTCATGATTGATTGATAGATTGTTTGGGTGGCCAACTAAATTGATTTGTTAATTCGATCTAAAGCTAGTGAAAGTTAGGGGATAAGTAATCGTTTCTTGACTCTTTACATAAGTAGCAAACACGAGACCTTGCGGAGGGATTCCGTGGAGCAATTGTGTGTAGAAACAACGTTAGCAAGTAGACCTTGAGCTAAGAGTCTAACTACTAATATCAACCTAAGAAATTCACAAAACCTAATGCATGAGCCAAGTTACATCTAGGTTGAGCTAATTCTAGGTGGCTTGGTGATTAGAATAGTAGTCGAGAACTTCCGTGTCCAGGTGATACAAGGGATTTAGGGGTTTAGGCTAGCTGAGCTAGCTGCTTTACCTACGGTTGGTGATAATTTGTGACTAATAACAAGTAGAAAAGAACATAACTTGATTCATTGTTTAAGTAACGAAGAAGGATTCCTTGATCTTGTCTCTCTTATTGCTTTCAATTTTATTTTTAATTGCTTTGTTTATTTTCTTTTGTTTTTTACACCCCCCTTTTCGTGACAACTTTTACAACTAGAATCTCGTGCTCCTCGTGGGATCGACCTTGACTACCCTATATTACTTGTTAATTAGGTAGTAAAGTATTAATTAATTTTTTGTGGTACGACACGCATCAAATTTAGGCGCCGTTGCCGTGGAGCAGCGGATGATTTTAGTTGTTTTTATTTTTCTTTTTGCTTTATTCTTGCTTTGTTGGATTCTATTCCGTATCTAACTTGGTTTTTTGAATCTTATTTCAGGTGCCGGTTTTCCATGTACGGTGGACAAGAGCAAGCATATTACAACAATCAATACGGTTTTCAACCTCAACATTATGACAACTTCCAACCATCCTTAGGATACAATCAAAACCAATATTTTGGCTATGATAAATTTTCTATAGAACCTTATGGATATTCTCATACATATCAACAACCTTATGACGGGTATGTAAGTGGACAAACACACGGATGGAAGGATAGTTATGCATCTAACAATTTGTTTTCTAGTAATGTGCAGACAGAGAATTTGGAATATACTCCTCTTCATCGTTTTTTTCCTTCACTTTTTCCAAAAGAGGAGATGCCGTCTAACGGTGGTAAGCGTGTGAACGTGGGGAAACTTGCACGCAGAAATTATACAAATTGGAGGATGATGGAGACTCGGAAGAGCTTGTCGTGAGAAATTAGTAGGACTATTCATATGGAACTTAAACGACGTCGGGATAAAGGTTATGAAACCGATGAAGATTCTTATTATGGTGAGTCCGAAAATGAAGATGATTGTGTTGAAAAGGACCAACCTTTGGATACTTTTGATGACGATAGTGTAGCTTACTCGAGCCTTGATCTTAATAATGATCAAGCACCTATTCAAAAGGAAGAGCTTGAGGAAGATGCATTTATTGCTTGGAAAAATTTTCTTAGGGAAAGATGGGAGTCGCGGAAGTGTATGAATGTTCCGACAATGAGGAAGTTATTCCAACTCCGGATCATAATAACGATCCTTCACCTATTCAAAAGGAGGAGATTGGGTGTGACTTACCTATTGTTGTAAACGGTGTAACACCCGCACAAGAAGATTTTACAATCTATACCGATGAAGAATCATTTTACTGAAGAATGGCCCGATTCCGATGATGAGAATGTTGAAGAGATGATGCTAGAGGATGAAACCACATTCATTGATTTTTTGGAAGACCCAATTGAACTTGCGAATGATTTTAATGATGCCGAGACTTTGGTTAAGGTAGAAAACGACGAAGAATGGTTGCAAGGTTTGATAGAGGACCACAATGAACAAGAGGTAAGTATTTCACTCGAATTTTTTAAGGATGAAGAGGATTCTATAATACAAGAGATTGTGCAAGGTTTGTCTAACCCTTTGCCTATTGATTCTTCTCCTTTACCTCTTATTGGTTTGAATGTATGTGCTTGAAAGTATTTTTGGATGATTTTGTTTCTAAATATCCACCATTGGAAACACTTGATGCTAACACTATGCAGGTTTGCCAAGAGGAATACATGGAAGTTCCCAAATTCTATGTTCTTTATACACTTCCGAGTGTGGAAGAGAATAAGTGTGGGGGAAATTTCTATCGAGCGATAATTTCACTATTATTTTCTTGTGCTAACATTTGTATGGAGTTATTGTTTGCAAAACAGGTATTATGGGTGGATCCTCAAATTTTCCGATTGTTAGTATATGGGGAATGCATCTTGCAAGAGCCAAGTCGGGCCGTCGACTTTAAAACAAGCGCTTAATGGGAGGCAACCCATAGGTTTTGTATTTCTTATCTTTTTGCTTTTTGTTTTTTTCTTTTTCTTGTTTCTTATCATGTTAAAATTTCCCACCTTGATTTTACTAGGAGGATTCAATTACATTGAGGACAATGTAAGGTTTAAGTGTGGGGGAGTGGTTAAGCATGTTTTTAAAACAAAAATTACAAAAAAATTAAAAAATTTTGAAAAAAAAAAAAAAGTTTTACTTAAAAATTCCAACTTTTAAAGATTTTAGAGTCACTAGCATACTTCTAGGTATGTTTACATAGAGATTTTGACCGACATAATTGAACTTGGAAATGTTAGAGAACTACATTCGGATTTCTTGCTTGTTTGAGTGTTAAATAATGGATTTAATCATGCCGGTGATGCGAATTTGGTGCAGGGAGAAATGCGTTATTAGAGTTGCTGATCAATCATTAGTGGAGACTACCCGTATTCATATCATGAGAGGCACCGACCAGAAATTTTCCATCTACTAAAGAGCTTCTTTTGAGTGTGTGTCACCGTACGTTAATTCCGGGTAGAATGGTGAGCTACCCAACCTCCCACCAATAAAAGCACTACTCTTTGATCTCTTGAGTGCTAATTTTGTCAATCATGAGGGTGACGTCTATAGATGAAAGCTTCCTTCTTGTAGTTCGATTTGCAGTTAGCACCATTCTCTCTCTCAACAACAACGGATCCATAGAAACATTCTCATCATCAACAAGGAGCGACATCAAAATCTACAAGGAAAGTTGGAAAAGTTCAAGGTTTACGAGCAATGGAATAAAAAAAGAGAAAAAGAGCAAATTTCAAATATAAGTAAAGCAACATACAATGAGAGGATTTTACATATATGTTGAAGACTTACAATACAATGAGGTAATTTTATATTCAAGTATGAAGACTTATTCATGAAAGCGAAGAAAATTAAAAGGTGAGAATTTTTGAAGTTTATGATTTCAAGACGATACAAGTTGTGAAGAATCAAGCGGTAAAATACTTCTTCCACGGCCATGGTTTATTTTGTATTTAATTTTTCTTGTATTAAAAAAAAAAAAAAAAAAAAAAAAAAAGAGAGAAAAACAAGAGAAATATTTGTTTTGTTTTTATAAGCCGTGGGGAAGGAAAATTTATAAGGAAGTTTCAAGCGACAAGGTTTTAAGGTAAAGAGTTATAAATTGTCAAGGATTTATGAAATTTGAGGGTTTATCATCAATAGTTGAAACCGAAGACGAAGAAGATCAAGCCGAGGAGCGGAAGACGTTTCTATTGGATGCCGTGAGAGTGGTGTTATCATAATTGGCGATCGGATGTGAAGGTGAGTAAGTAATCTCATCCTCGGTAATATGGTTGATTTCCTTTCTTAGAGATCGTCAGAAAAATGGTTTTTCAAAATATTAAAAGATGTGGGTTTTTAAAAATATTTCGGAAGTTCTCCTTCCCACCATTCAACGTGTCGCAGGATTTCTCTCTTCATTCCTACCTGCACACATGTGAGAACCATAAAAAAGCCGTCTTTTTGAGTGCAATTATCATAAAATCCTATTTGGTGAGGCAGAAGTCGAGGCGAAATGCTTATTGATCGTTTCTCAAACACGCATTCTCTCATTATGGTGTGGTTATTTCTCACTCAACATTTAAGAATGAGAATATGTTCTTTAGTATTTCTAACTTCTTATTACTAGCATGCGAAACTCTATGTCCTCATAGCTCTTTGGATGCTTGAGACGCTTGAATGCTTTGAAGTTGTGAGTTTTTAGTTTGATTTGCTCGAGGACTAGCAAAGTCTAAGTGGGGGGGAATTTGATAGGTGTAGAATACACCTAATTTACTATCTAGTAGTTTATGCTTTCTTTGCTATTTTTCTTGTAAATTATGTATTTTATGTTTGTTTTTGAGTTATTAGGTACTCTGGAGTCGCACGGAGGAAAAGAAGCGGAAATCACCCAAATTGAGCAAAAGGGCGAAATTGTCATCTCACATGCAAGTGATATATGGAGCTGACCCAAGGTTAAGGGACAACTTTCTTTTGGAGAGGTATTAAATGACAGCCACCACATGTTATGGGGCATCCATTGGGGTATCCCTTATCTGATGTAGAGGGGTGGCTATATCCACCATCATTTTCCTACACCAAGACCTAACTTGAGAGATGTTTTCTCTCGACCATTAACTTCCTCACCTGAAACCAGAAATTGAGAAGAAAGCAGCCATTGTCGCTGTCGGATCCAAGAGAGCAAATTGAGATTCGAGAAGGTAGTGGTGATGAGTTAACGAAGTCGAAGATGGCGATGCTGGAAGATTTGAGCAGTGAAAGATTGGAGGTGATGTTATTATGAAATCGAGTAGATGAAGTTTATGGGATCTGTTGCTGCTTGAGAGAAAAGTAAATCGATGCTGTTGTGGGTGAGGAATTGCTGTTGCCGATTGATTGAAGAAATGAAGGTGATTCAAAAGGGTTTGTGTGTGCTGCTGCTATTGAATCTGAAATTGATGAAGATGAATCCAGAAATAGAGAAGGAACGAGAGCTCGAGTTTGATTCAGAGTTGGGGTCTCCGCGAGTTTTGTTGCTGCTCTCGATTGCAGCCAATGGAGGAGAAATTGCAGCTCTATAATAAGCAATACTGATGAAATTTGAGTTGGGTTTCTCCTGAGAGACTCATGGGGTTTGAATTTTGATGGGACTCTAATGGGTGAATTGGTTGTTGTTGGTGGAAGATGGCTGATTGGTAGTGAGACAATGTTGTGAAGCTCAACGGACTATGGAGTCGATGGTCTTTTGGTGGTTAAAGGAGCTGGTGGCATTTTACATTGGAGCCATGGGAGTTGGAGATGGAGTGAGACTTGTTGTGTGGTGGTTATTACGATGGGGAGCAATAATATGAATGGTTACATTGGGGATTTTGGTCTTGAGATGTAAAGGAAGGCTCTGCAATGGTTGCGCAAGACAAAGATGGATGAAGGCATGTTGCTGAAGGCATGTTGCTGGAGTTGCAAGCTGGGTGGAGATCTCTGCCATGGTCTGGTGGAGTCATGAGCTGAGTCTCAGGCAATGACTAGATGGTGTTGGCTTTCTCTGTGTGTGTGTGTGATGTCTCAAGAATTGGACAGGGGTTATGGTGCTCTTGGAGCCAGGAGATGAGAATGGATGTTCTGATGATGGCACGATCTTTGTGGTTGTAATGATGGTGATGTGTTTGCTTGCCAGGGAGTTCAGTGTAGTGAGGCAATGTTTGAGTGTGGAGTTGGAACTGAGCTGTTGATAAAGTTCAGTAAAGGTGATGTGCAATGAAGTAAGTGGCAGGTGTTGAAGTTGGCGATTTCTGGTGACTGAAATGAGAAGCTGGGGATTGCTTCTGAAATTGGAGGGATTCTGGAGATGTTGCATAGTCTGAGATGGATGTTGGCAGTCAGCCAAGAGATGGATGAGATGTTGGTTTGTAGGTTGCAAAGTGAAGTTGGGATGTGCAAATTCAAGGGGTAATTTGAGATGGGTTGTGCTCAAGTGAAATAGCAGATGGATGAGCGTAGGTAACAAGGAGCTGCATAATAAAAAGGGTTTTGGTTGTATTTTACGTGGATGAATTGATTTGTGCCCGGAGTTGGAAGTAGAGAAGTTCTGAGGAAGGCAGCCATCATGGCTGAAGCACAATCATTGTGCATTACAGTCTGCAAGGTTGTAATGGCCTGTGCAAGGCTGAGTTGGATCATTGACTCGTTTTGACTCGGCAGTTGACCCGAGTTGGATCGTTGACTCTTTTGACCGTTAGTCCTAACGGAGGACTGACGGAATATTCCGTCGAATATTCTCTCGACGGAGAAATTTTCAGGTGGCCGGCGGTGACGTTTTCCGGCCAAATTCCGGCCACAATCCCAGTTTTCCGGCGAGCCAAAAATTCCAGAATTTTCTATGGACTTCTCTCATGGGTGTGAAGACTTGGGCTTGGAATTGGATGGAGAATTGGACTCAAATTTGGAAAAGAGAAGGTGGAAGAGTTGAGAAAAGCTTGGATTTGGAAATTGAATTGCAAAAGGAAAAGGATTCTAATCCTTAGAAGATTTGGAGAATTTTGAAGCCTATAAATAGAGAAGTTTTCTACAACTTCTACACATATCTACACACATATCTCTCCACACATCTCTACACACACAATTCTTTTCTTTTCTTATTCTTTGTGTGAACTTTTTAACATGAGTAGTTAATTTTATTGATTGAGGATGAATTCCTAGTTCTTAACATATGATTTAAGTTTTTGTTTTCAAATTCTATCTTGAAGTTTTCACATAATTATCGTTTGTTTTTACTAATAGGAGTGATCTTAAAGACATTCATGATTGATTGATAGATTGTTTGGGTGGCCAACTAAATTGATTTGTTAATTCGATCTAAAGCTAGTGAAAGTTAGGGGATAAGTAATCGTTTCTTGACTCTTTACATAAGTAGCAAACACGAGACCTTGCGGAGGGATTCCGTGGAGCAATTGTGTGTAGAAACAACGTTAGCAAGTAGACCTTGAGCTAAGAGTCTAACTACTAATATCAACCTAAGAAATTCACAAAACCTAATGCATGAGCCAAGTTACATCTAGGTTGAGCTAATTCTAGGTGGCTTGGTGATTAGAATCCGGTAGTCGAGAACTTCCGTGTCCCAGGTGATACAAGGGATTTAGGGGTTTAGCACTGAGCTATTTGCTTTACCTACGGTTGGTGATAATTTGTGACTAATAACAAGTAGAAAAGAACATAACTTGATTCATTGTTTCGTAACGAAGAAGGATTCCTTGATCTTGTCTCTCTTATTGCTTTCAATTTTATTTTTAATTGCTTTGTTTATTTTCTTTTGTTTTTTTACACCCCCCTTTTCGTGACAACTTTTACAACTAGAATCTCGTGCTCCTCGTGGGATCGACCTTGACTACCCTATATTACTTGTTAATTAGGTAGTAAAGTATTAATTAATTTGTTGTGGTACGACACGCATCAGGTATACCTCTTGTAATCCCTCCCGAGATTATAACTCGTCCACTAGGTCAACCTAGGGGTTTAAAGGCTTGTTGCATACGCTAAATGCAACCGACGATGCCTACGACAGTGAGTTAGGATTTTATTTTATGGATTTTATTTACTCGAGGACTAGCAAATAATAAGTTTGGGGGTATTTGATAGACACATTTATGTGTCTATTTTGATCTCGATTTTATATATTATTAGTACCCATTTTTGTACTCATATTGGTGTTTTGTGTATTTGTAGGTATTTTTTGGAAATAAACATTTTTGGAAAATTCGGCCCAAAAGATTGATAAATGCACCTCCAGAGGACATCTGCTAAAGGGACTCTCATTTTGGATAAGGGCAACCAAACTATTAAGGGCCACCCACCGCTATTCGCACCCCAACGGTGGATAGGGGGCTACCTATCTTCCTTGTTTGAATTCCTGGTTTTGGCGGGAAATTTTGAGGTTCACGGTAGATATTAGGGCTCGATTTTTGGGTCACTTGTGGGAATATTTAATAGCCGGAATGTTTTCAATGGACCTGTTTGGGCTTAACAGGGATGGTATAGGCGTTTAACTCGGCTAGATTGGGCTGGATCATCGAGTTTGAAGATAAAACAGAGTAACAAATATTCTCGGGATTATGTTCGAGTTACAAAAACATTTGGTGAGGCTTTCTCGGTGATTTGGGTTTGTAATAGTCTGTTGAGATAAAACAGGGAGAGTGACGTGTTTGGGAGTTAAGAAAAGGCATCAAATATTCTCAAATTTGGTTATTATCGAAAACAGGGGATAAGGTTTTCCCAATCGGAATTAAGGTTTTGAAGCCTAACTTTCTTTTCAGTGGTATTTCCTTCGAATACGGTTTCTAAGATATCCCAAGCATCTTTAGACCTAGTGCACGTAGTCACATGGTGCTGAAGATCTGGGGTAATGGCATGTATGATGGCATTTAAACCGTCGGGGTTTTTCTTTGCAGCAAGTATCTCTGCAGCATTGTATTCACCAATGTTCTTTGGAACGATCGCATTCCATACTGCCACAACGGGAGCATCATAGCCATTAACTACATTAACCCATGATTGAAAATCATGCGCTTGATGAGAGGCACGCATAGAAATTTTCCCAATCGGAGGTAATTTGAGCCATCGAAGACTGGGGGTACGTTTATAGAGATAACACCTTTGTCCATATCAGATCGCTACAAACACAGACTTATGAGGTCTTTAATGTGTTTGCCTGTTCTGATACCAATTGAAAATATGGGGGTCTAACAACCACACCCAACAATTCGTTTGCCAATCTGAGAGGACTTACTCCAATACACTTTCTAGAGAATCAACTAGACAGTCAGACTCAATCTAGAGTAAAGTATATCAAAGAATTTTAATATCTCTATTTCACAATGTAATCAGCAAATCAAACAGATAGAAATCCGCGAGCCTGATTATTATGTGAAACAACTTGAACGGTACCAAAGACCAATGTTCAAGTGTCAATCAATTTAAATCAACAACCAAAGGTTGGATATTCTAATTGATTGATCTAAATGCACAACTTATGATATTTCAATTATATAACAAAATCTAATGCGGAAAAGAAATAACACAGAAACCAGAATTTTGTTAACGAGGAAACCGCAAATGCAGAAAAACCCTGGGACCTAGTCCAGATTGAACACCACACTGTATTAAGCCGCTACAGACTCTAGCCCACTACCAATTAACTTGGATCGGGTGTAGTTGAACCTAATCAATCTCACACCGATTCAAGGTACGGTTACGCTCCTTATGTCTCTCGATCCTGACGGGATACTACGCACTTGATTCCCTTAGTTGATCTCACCCACAACCAAGAGTTGCTACGACGCAAAGTCGAAGACTTGATAGACAAATCTGTCTCACACAGAAAAGTCTATAAGGTTGAATAAATTTGTCTCCCACAGAAATACCTTAGAGTTTTTGTTCCGTCTTTTGATATATCAAGGTGAACATGAACCAATCGATAACCCAGACTTATATTCCCGAAGAACATCCTAGAATTATCAATCACCTCACAATAATCTTAATCGACTAGCGAAAGAAGATATTGTGGAATCACAAACGATGAGACGAAGATGTTTGTGATTACTTTTCTATCTTGCCTATTTGAGATATAAAATCTCGAGTCAATTATTCCAATTGTACTCAACACGATAGAAATAACAACATCATATCACGCAACTACAAAGATAATAGTTGGGTCTGGCTTCACAATCCCAATGAAGTCTTCAAGTCGTTAACCTACAGGGTCCCGAGAAGAAACCTAAGGTTAAAGGAGAATCGACTCTAGTTATGCAACTAGTAACACACATGAGGTGTGGGGATTAGGTTTCCCAGTTGCTAGAGTTCTCCTTTATATAGTTTTCAAATCAGGGTTTGCAATCCAAGCTACCTTGGTAACAAAGCATTCAATATTCACCGTTAGATGAAAAACCATACCTAAACATGTACACCATGTTGGTTTATGAAACCGTACCTAAACATTTGACGATGTACCCTCATTTAGGTTTATGAAACCGTACCTAAACGTGTACACCATGTTGGTTCACAAATAGTTAACCGAGGTTAGCCATATGATTACTCTCATATCAACCTTATTCATCTTAACCATAACTAGTTCAAGTGACTCAAATGAAACTAGTTAAAGAGTTTTTCAATTGCCATATTCTCATGGATTAAACAAGAACACAATTGAAGAAAAATCGGTTTGATTCACTCGAATCAATACATGAACATTATAGCCACGGTTTGAAAAGATTGCATTCCTTATTGATAAATGTTTAGGTTCATGTACAACCGATTTTAGAAAAGTAACACACTTAAGTATGCGTACGGGTACGCGTACTTAAGTAACCGGATTTGAGTTTGGTTTAGGTTTAATGCTTAACTAAGAGTTTGGTTTTGGTTTTCAAACCGGATTTGAGTCTGCTGACATAAGTTATGGATTAGATACTCAGTGACTCATTTTGTACCTTTAGCAGTGTGTTGGTGCTTTTTTGCCACAAATGTCATTTTAGCTCTTAGTTAAGCCGTTTATTCTCCGGATGATCGGATTTGTTTGTGTTTCCAACAAAAGGCTTAAAACAACATTATTAATCCAATAACGAGTCCTAGCTAGTGTGAATATGGGTATAACACACTTACGTGCTTATCAATCCACTATTTCTCAACTACATTTCTATCCTAGTCCGAGACTTAATTAATTGTAGACCATAAATCAAGATATAGTTTTGACAACTATATTTTACAACAAGATTGAGATAGAAACACTTGTGAGTTAGACCGAGCAATGCTCTAACAATATCAATACATATTGGTAAAAACTAAAGCTTCGACAACTTATTGAATCCAACATGTCTTGATTTCCTTGGCATCTTCAACTCCTTGAACTCTTCGTAATTTCAAGTTGCAAGGATTCTGAACGTGTTCAACACAACGTCGTTGTTGTTGAAGAACCGATTCCATAGCGATAACAACTTTTGAAAACAAATATTCTCAATCGTCATTATACAGAAACATAATATTATTCCTTCTCCAAAGTTCAATTGTATCCCAACTCTGAAGTAATACTACGATGATATGTTTTTCCCCCCTTAATCAATACTTACATCTTTTGCATAATAGGTAACCTATAGATTATTGATTCACTCCCCCCTTAAATAATGATCCGTAAACCAAATATATGTAGTATGAAACTACATTATAACAAAAACATACATGGATCATTCTTAAAAAGTGTGATCTAAGTATTGGTTGTCTGTGATCTTTGCCGGTATAATCTAAAGGGTGATATATAGATAAAAACTCTCCTGCAATGAAAAGTGTGACCTTCCCTTATGCAAAAAACATAAAGTTTTGAAAAGTTGAGATCTAAAGACAAGGTTTTTAAAAAAAAGGTTTTAAAAGTTGTGATCTTTCCTCTAAGTTTCCAACCCAAATTTACCCTATACAACAGTATATTCCATTGCATTTATGCACCTGTAATCCAAATTCAAAACTAATATAAACACAATCCAAAAGGCTAATAGAAAACAGTATATTCCATTTCATTTGATTGTTGTCCAAAACAGACACATTTCTGTCTACTAAATCGGACCAAATATACAAAGCTCATTACATAAATAATGTTCTACTATAGAAGGGGGAAATCTCAGTCATCAACCAAAAGAACAGGGAAAGGAACGCTTCAGGGTGAAATCAAGCTGTGTGTACCGAACAACCTGCAAATAATTCACTCAACATATTCAGGAATTCCCATATTTTCTAAACCCAACATAAGCTTTAGCTGTGAAATGAATGCTCAAGAGAATCATCTTAGCTTAACAGAGTCTCAATCCCAGGTCACCATCAATTAGACATAAGTAAACCAAATACATGACGTATGCATACTTTTCCTAACATTTGACCAAATATATGGGAAGGTATATTCCTAATAGATCACATACATCAAAAAGTCAATCATCTTTAAGTTTTAACTATAAAACGATAATAGACTTTCATAAATTGTGATCTATGGTATGTGATCTAAAGCATATTTTGTTGTAGTGCTACTAATTAGTCTACCCCTTTTGCCAATAAAATTAACAAAGGTACGAAAATCACGGGATCATAATGAATATAACCAAAACATATGTCAAGTTTTAAGGTAGTTTTGATATTCCACTTATAAAATAGTTAAAATGCAACCCCTCATATCAATTTTTTTGGATGATATCACATAGTAAGAAAATACTTAGCGCTCATCTAGGAAATTTCAGATACAAGCATTCCCTTTCAAATATCACAGCCACACTCCCCACAAAGATATAACAATTAAGCACAAGTTCATTTAAGAACTCTCCCCCATTTGATGTCATCCCAAGAGAACAACATGAATGACCTTGCTTTATAAAAGAAGGACTTTATTGGACATTAACAAATCACATATGGATTTGTATTCGGAAATCGACTTAAAGTAATCTCTACACCAGTTACGGACAAAAGATAATTTTGATCGATATGACTCAACATAAGAGAATCTTACGGAGTGTGCCAAGCAGTAAAAACATAGAACTGTGATCACGAGTAGAACAATACTGCAAAAAAAATCTTAAAGAGTTTTTTCTATTTTCCGTTTATCAAAAACATTATAGATTTAACTTCTGAGCATATATGAAATATCAGCTCGATTCACGAGAACGTAAAGGCACATATATTTTATAAGACTTTTGCAATAATTAAACCAATAATGATTACATACTGCAAGTTCATCTTCCAAGAACTCTATAATTTAAATAAATAAATTTAAAACATGCAAGATCACAATTTTGTTATACCAAACCCTAGTTATCTTTCAAAAATAAGAATAAATTTCGACAAGAAGTTTCCTAGCATTTAAAATCTTTGAAAAATTCTTTGTCATCTCCAAACTCTTTAGAAAACCTGGTAGGTTGTTGATAACAAAAGCTTCTTGTAGTTTGAAAGATTTCTGTAGAATCTTCTTCAGCCCCGCACCTCCTTCTTGGTTTTCTTAAGTTCATCAAAAAGATTTTCAAACCTTTTATGATTGGAGTAATACGCTTTAGGTTTCTTCTGATTCTTCATTTTCCTTTTCAGGGATAATATAAAAGGAAAGGGCATCTCTTCTTCCTTTTAGTTGGATAAGTATCAACAACCATTGGTGAAAAAGAGGGGGTACAATGACCACACCCTATATTTCGATTAGAAATCTGTATGGGCTAACTCCAATATACTTTCAAGAGAATCAACTAGACTCAATCTTAATAAAGTATATCAAAGAGTTCTAATATCTCGATCTATCGATTTAATTCTTACTCAAGCAAATAAAAATCTGCGAGTATAATTAAATATAAGAGAGATAACTTGGATGGTACCAAAGACCAATATCCAAGTGTCAATCAATGTAAATCAACAACCAAAGGTTGGATATTGTAATTGCACAACCTGTGATATTTAAATTATATAACAAAATATAATGCGGAATAGAAATAACACAGACACCAGAATTTTGTTAACAAGGAAACCGCAAATGCAGAAAAACCCCGGGACCTAGTCCAGATTGAACACCCATTGTATTAAGCATCTACAGACACTAGCCTACTACAAACTAACTTGATGCAGGACTGTAATTGAACCCCAATCAATCTCACACTGATCCAAGGTACAATTGCGCTCCTTATGTCTCTGATCCTAGCAGGATACTACGCACTTGATTCCCTTAGCTGATCTCACCCACAACTAAGAGTTGCTACGACCCAAAGTCGAAGACTTTAATAAGCAAATCTGTATCACACAGAAAAGTCTGCGATAATAGACAAATCAGTCTCCCACAGAAATACCTACGAGTTTTGTTCCGTCTTTTGATAAATCAAGGTGAACATGAACCAATTGATAACCCGGACTTATATTCCCAAAGAACAGCCTAGTATTATCAATCACCTCACAATAATCTTAATCGACGCGATGAAAGAAGATATTGTGGAATCACAAACGATGAGACAAAGATGTTTGTGACTACTTTTACATCTTGCCTATCAGAGATATTAATCTCAAGCCAATCGTTACGATTGTACTCAACACGATATAATCAGCAAGATCAGATCACACAACTACAAGAAAGTAGTATCGGTCTGGCTTCACAATCCCAATGAAGTCTTCAAGTCGTTAACCTACATGGTCTCGAGAAGAAACCTAAGGTTAAAGGAGAATCGACTCTAGCTTATACAACTAGTATCACACAGGAGGTGTGGGGATTAGGTTTCCCAGTTGTTAGAGTTCTCTATTATATAATCTTTCAAATCAGGGTTTGCAATCAATGTTAGCTTAGTAACAAAGCATTCAATATTCAGTATTAGATGAAAACCTGATTATATTCAAGCTAATATCTTTTAACCGTTGGATCAAAAACTTAGCTTGTTACACACAAATGAAATGCACGATTTTAGGTTTGTGTAACCGTACCCAAACATGTACATTTGTTGGTTCAACAAGAGTTAACCAAATGGTTAGCCATATGAGCACTTTCATATCAACCATATTCTTCTTCACCATAAGTAGTTCAAATGACTCAAATGAACTAGTTAGAGAGTTTTTCAATTGTATAAATCTTATAGAAGTATACAAGACACAATTGAAGCAAAAAGGATTTGATTCACTCGAATCGATTCATGAACTTTATAGCCACGGTTTGCAAATTGCATTCCTTAGTTTATATAAATATAAGTTCAAAAAATAATCGTCTTTAGATATAACCAACTCAAGTAAGTGGACTTAGTTCGCGGACTTAAGTTCCCGGAAGGATTTCACAAACTCAGACAGATATTCTCGGGATGAGAACCTCCGCCAGTTCGCGTACTGAGTTCACAACTCTTGTTCCGGTTTTCCTGATCAACAAAGTACGCATACTTTGGTTCAAGGAATAAGGACTTATACATATATGTGTTGCCACACAATGCTTATATCCGTCATTGGTTATATAATCTAAACTCTCATTTCAATCATTGAAACATTCTTAGAGGACGTTACATAGTTGTTATTCACAAACCATTTTTCGTCAAAGCCATTTTCAAAGTGATTGAAACATAACATGACTTTCGTCACTAGGTAAAGATGAACTTGGCCAAAGCAAAAGCTTACCAACATATATTTCGAGAAATAGATAAGCGAGATAAACTCGGCTCGAAATAGCAAATGTGTATAATCAAAGTCTATATAGCAAAACAACTTTTGTCTCAAGATAGGAGATAGAGTAGATAGACTTTTGAGTGATAGATAAGTTCAAGTCTCCACATACCTTTTTAGTCGATGAAGTTCCACTAGTTCCTTGAGTAGTTCTTCGTCTTATATGATGATCTCCATGGAGTTCTTGAGCTCAACTACACTTTCTATCCTAGTCCGAGACTTAGCTATAGTAGACTAGAAATCAAGACTTATAGTTTTGATCACTAACATTGACAAACATGCTTGAGATAACAACGCATGTGAGTTCGACCGAGCAATGCTCTAACAATCTCCCCCTTTGTCAATTTTAGTGACAAAACTATCAATACATATGGAATACAAAAATAAATGAATAAACTTTTGTAGCTCCTATTCCACATGCCTAATCTTCAACATTACTCGAAATCTTCGTCACTTCCAAGTACTCCAATGATCCCAAAGGTTGTAAGTTCAGCATCATCATTGTTGAAAATCCGTAGCTATAACAATATGAAAACAAGTATTCTGAATCATTGTTATACAAAGGTGTCATAGTATTATTATACAACATCAAAGTTCAAATGTATCACAACTTCGACAACAATACTATAGTGATATGTATCACTCCCCCTTAGTCAATACTCCATCTCACATGGAAACCACTCCCCTTACATAATGATCCGAAAACCATATGTATTTGTAGTGTGAACTACATATTGATTCTCCCCCTTTTTGTCAATAAAATTGGCAAAGGTACGAAAACGGGATCCTAATGAAATTTTCAAAGAGACATTTCATGACCAAAAGAAAGCACATATCAACTTATTTAGATGCAATCATATAGCCGAAGCTAAATGCTTTCATCAAGGAGTTTATAAAGATAAAAGATAACCCCTATAATATTCCACAGCCGCACTCCCCACATAGATTTGGCAATTAAGCACAAGTTCAATTAAGAACTCTCCCCAATAATATGTCATTCCCGAAAGAACAACAAGAGCGACCTTAATTTCAAAACAAAAGAAGGATTTCTTTGGACATAACAAATCACATACGAATACGAATTTGAATCCAAAAATACTCAATTAAATTAACCACAAGAGAACCTGATCGCTGTCGTATGCGTCAAAAATAATTTCACTTTCCTAAAGTATATGATAAGAAAGAGTTCGTTTCCACAGAGAGGCGATTGTAGTTATTACGTATTCAATTTCTTAAAGTAACCAATTGGGGTTTCGAATTTTATGTAAGCAATAAAAACAAATTGAAAGCAAAGTAAATTGTAGAAAGTAATCAATACAGAGAGATATTGGTCAAGGAATTCATCTTCAATCTTAGACATGTGCTTGCATATATGATTAGAATTACAATTTAATCTCTTATATTATCAAAAGCCTAGAGAATGAAGAGAGCAAGATAATCTATTAATTTCCTAAGTTCATCAACACACACATTAGAGCTGCGTATGTGAATTCTACCTAAAGAATAACCTAACGCCTTGCGCTAATTAAGTTCAATTCCTAGGAGCATTAAGTTTCAGAAATCGGCTAATCAATGCAATTATCATGCGTTGTGCATAACAATTCTGGACAATGGTCAAACTCTACATATGATTACGAGAGTGTATCACTACAAACCGTAAACATATCATGCTACTCGTATTCAGGGTTATCGCTCGATGAAAAACCCTAAAATAGCTATGGACTAGGATGCAAGTTCAATTAATTGGCCACTTAACTAATCAAACATCATAATCCTATCACAATACATCAATCATGTGATTATTAAAAACAGTAGAGATATGAGCGATAATTAAGAGAGAAAACTAATACATAAAGCAAACACAAGTTCTAGAAATAGGACTACATCCTTAACCAATAATATAGAATTTAGCTACTCATAGCTATGGAGTTCATCAAAAAATATCAATTGAATAAAAGAAGAAGATGAACAAAAGCAAACCCTAGTTCGCGTAAACAAAAGCGGCTCTCCAAGTTCCCAAGAATAAAACGTGATCTCCAAAAGTTGTAGGATTTCTCTTTTATAGCTCCTCTTGTTCCAAAATTAGGTCTAACCTTCAAAGTCCATTAGATAAGAATCCACCAAGCCCATAAGAGAGAGAAACCCATGTAGAAAATATGTCCAAAAATACTAATAGGAAAATCGGTATTATGGCCGGAAATCGGCGGAGAGGTGGCGGAAAATAGCCTTAGTGACCGGCAAAGTCCACCCGGTCACCGGTCAACGGGTCAACTCGGTCGGGTCAACGAGTCAACTCGTGTCAACTCGGTCAGACCGAGTCAAACCGAGTCAGATGGAATCAGGTAAGTCAGAGTCTTGAGTCAGAACCGAGTTAGATCTCTCTGGCTGATTGGGCTGAGTTGCCAGGTCATAAGCCATTTGCACTGGCCAAACTCTGCAGTGCAATCATTGCACTTCAGCCATAATGGCCCCTTCCCTGCTGTAACTTGCAACTCCAGAAACAGCCAATTCATCCACAGACTGCAACCATTTCAATCCCCTATACATTCTCAACTCAAACAATACCACCTGCTTGCATTATTCAACCTGAGATCCCAAAACACCAGCTCCATCATTTCATTGCTATCACCAGTCTGTGCCCATTTCTTGTTCTCTTAACTGCAATAGAACTTCCCCTGCAATTTCAAGCTCCAACACAACTAGCGCACTGCATCTCAGCTTTCCATCCTTCCTGAACTGCACGCCATCACCAGAACAAACTCTCTCCATCTGATCTACAGCTGCACCTCGATTCCCTGTAACTCTCCACACTGCAACACCAAAATTCCAACTACAGCTGCATTCCCCTTAGTCCACTTGCCCTGAGCTTCTCAATACAGCTTCAAAACAATACCTGCAATTCTAACTCCTAGCATACATCTAAGGAGTTCATTCCTCTATTCATACATATCTTCAATACCAGTACCAGCTAAACCTGCGGCTCGTTCAACCTCGCAATTCTGATTCAACACCTCCACAATTTCCATGACCAGCTTCTGCACAATCCTTACAACAACAGTTTCATTTGCTGCTAACCCAAATGTATGCTCCACTGCATCAGTATCAGCTGTAACTTCCCTCCTGCGAGTTCAATCCACCACTCCATCACTAATCCCAGCAACACCAGCTTCAACTAAAAACTACAGTGACCAACATCCCTGCACACTACAAAATACGGCTGCAACACGCCCATTGACCTAGCCATTCGCATGTAATTCAATCATCATTATAGCTTCACCACCTGAGACAACAACATTAACTCCACTGCCTGCACCTGCAATTCCACAGCAAGACCACCCCCCTGCAATTCACACATATACAGGTATAGCCACAACATTCATTCATTTACCACTGACATTGCACCCAGCTTCAACCACCATGAGCACAATCATCTCCAATTCATATTCATTCCCCTAGACTCCCCTCTACAGCAAATGCATCTTCCTTACTTTGTAAACAACAACATCACTGCTGTTTCAGCTCCATTCACCACCAGAAATTGAAGCGGGTTCACATCCTAATTTGCACACTGCCTCCATTAGCACTGGCCATAACTCAGGACCACCATCTGTAATAGCTGTTCTTCTCTTCAATCAAAACCCTAACTGTCTTCTCAATTCAACATCACCAGATGAATCCATGGCTAACACCCACAAATCAGACGTGATTTCCAACACAAACCCATCTCTAATTCATCACAGCTGCAGCAATTCCAGTTTCAAGTCTCAGCTCAAAGAAACCCTAACTCTAATGATTCTCAACAGCAGCAAACCTCGGTTTGAATTCCTGCTCATTAACCCTAAACAGCAACATCAGATTCAACCACAAAACCCTGTAATTTTCCATGAGCAACTCAATCAAACCATGATTCTTTCTCGATTCGAACACAAACACCACCATTGTCACCAGATCCCCTTTCTTCTCATAACCCATTCTCCATTACTCCACCTGATTCCACTTCTCGATTTGCCATACTTAATTCAGATAAAACCCCTTGATAATCTCCTTTGACTTTGAATCACCATTTCCGATGAATCGATCGGAAATATCAACCTAAACCCGTCCATCATCTTCAACCAAACTACCAGAAACCTGTACTTCTCGATTTTCTCTCAATCACCAGCAGCAACCTCATCTTCACGGCAACTGCAACAATCACTTTCACTAATCTCTGAAATCTCATCCTTTCTCTGATTTTTAGATGCCACCACTCATACAGACAGAGAGAAATAATGAGAGAAATGATTTCTCTCTGAATCTTAGGTTATGTGTAGGAATTGGAGTTGGATATAACCGCCCCAGCTCTGAGAACCCCAGAGTGTAGGCACCCAGTAATTGGATTAAGGGCCACCAAGGTTCTTTGCCCATGCTTCTCTAGACTAAGCTGCGGTGGTCGTCTCCTATCGCTGGCTAGGCTCGGCTCTCAATAGCAGTGCACGTGAGAATTGACACCTTTTCTTCTTATTTTGTTCCAAATGACTCCGAAATACCTAATCTACTCAAAATCAAACATAAGATACATAATTCACACGAAAAATAGCAAAGAAAGCATAAACTCTAGACAGTAAATACGGTGTATTCTACACCTATCAAATTCCCCCACACTTAGACATTGCTAGTCCTCGAGCAAATCAAACAAAACAAAACTTATTCTAACGAATATATACAACTCCGTGTCGTCGAGGCTACGGTCACTTTTAGCATAAATAACAAGACTTTAAACCCACAGGTGTCCCTAGTGGACGAGTTTTAGTCTCGTGAGGGTTTACTAGAGATATACCCACAAAACCTACTTTTCCAACTTACTAGTTCTTCGTAATGATAGTATCCAACGCGCTAAGAAGACATAGAGATTCTGCACACTAGTCATAAGAAGTTAGACACATAAATGAACACAATCTCATTCTTAAAAGTTGAGAGAGAAATAACCATCCCTTCTCGAAAGAAATTCGGGTTCGGAGTGCTCGAAAGTCTCGACTCGCCTCACAAGAAAGGGTTTTATGAAGTTGCTCTCAATAATAAACAACTTTTATGGGTCACACATGTGTCCAGGTAGGAATGAAGAGAGATCTGCGACACGTTGAATGGTAGGAAGGTAAAAACTTCCGAAATATTTTGAAAACCCACATCTTTTATTCATTTTTGAAAACCCATTTTTCGACGATCTCTAAGAAAGGAAATCAACCATTTAACGAAGGTGGGAATATGCTTACTCACCTCGTTATCCGTTCGGCGTGCAGCCTAGCACCACTCTCACAAAGATCCATAGAAACGTCTTCGGTCTTCAATCGGTGTCTTCATCTTCGTCTTCGGTCTTCAACTCTTGATGATAACTCTTGAACTTCGTAGAATCTTGACAATGTGATTCTTTCCTTTAATTCCTTGTTGCTTGAAACTTCATTATAGATATTTCTTCTTTCCATTGGCTTTATTGAAAGAATACAAAACTAAAAACAAACTATACAAACCCAAATTTTTTTTTTTCTTTTTTTTTTATCCATTTTTTTTTTAACCAATAAGAAATAAAACAAATACAAAATAAAAACTATTAACGAACCTAATTTTTTTTTTTTTTTTTTTAATTTTTTTAATTTTTTTTTAAGACAAGAGAAAAATAAAATACAAATAAGATAAAAACGTAAGTACAAAGGCCATGGTGTAAGTACTTTACCGCTTGGTTCTTCACAACTTGTATGTCTTGATATCATAAACTTCTCGAACTCTCATCCTTGATAATTTTCACTCTTGTACAATAGTCTTCAACTGATAAAAATTCTGCTCCTTGTCTTGTTGCTTTACTTGAATCTGAAATCTGCTCATTTTTGTACCGTTGCTTGTAAACCCTGAACGTCTTCAATTTTCCTTCAAATTTGTGATACTCCTCTTGTTGATGATGATGGTGTTTCTATGGACCTGTTGGTGTAGAGAGAGATAAGTTGGATGGTGCTAACTGCGAACAAGATTACAAGTGGTATGTAAGTTAGCAATTCGATGTCACCAACATGGTTGATAAAAATAGCACTCAAGAGATCAAAATAGTGCTTCTATGGTGGGAGGTTGGACAACTCACCATTCTCGCCGGAATTTACGTACGGTGACACACTAGTCTAAAAGCACAAATTTAGACAGTACAAAGAATTGAAGGTTGGTGCCTCACATTATGTAACATGGGTAGTGTCCACTATAGGGGATCACTACTCTAATACCGAATTCATCCGCACCTTATTTTCCACTAGCATGGTTAAATCCAACTTTAACTCTCATACAATTAAGAAACCCGATCATGTTCTCTCGTCATCTCTAAGTTCGGTCACTCTTATGAGATTCTCGATGTAATCTTAGCGACATGTATACTATGTGACTCTAAACTAACTACAAGTTGGAGTTTTCTTATTCACTAATTACACAAAAGTTGAAAAATTTGAAAAATTTACAACGCAACGCAAACCACTCCCCGCACTTAAACTTTACATTGTCCTCAGTGTAAATTGAATCTTCCAACGAAAGTCAAGGTGAGAAATCCTAACGGAAAAGTGACAAAAAATCAGAAAAAGTAAAAACATGACAAGAAAAGAAAATAAAGATAAGAGATACAAAACTGATGGGTTGCCTCCCATTTAGCGCTTGGTTTAAAGTCGTCAGCCCGACTATCTCCTTGCTTTCTACGACTCCTCCAGAGGGAGTACCTCCACAAGATTAACTCCTTCCACGACATCCGAAGAGAAGTTCTCATAATATGGTTTCAACCGGTGCCCATTCACTTTAAGTTCATTTCCCGTAGCTAAACTACGAATTTTCACTGCACCATGAGAAAACACATTAGTCACAACAAAAGGTCCAATCCAACGTGACCTTAATTTACCCGGAAATAATTGCAAGCGAGAATTAAACAAAAGCACTTTCTGCCCAATGCAAAATTGTTTCTTTGTAATCATATTATCATGAAAAGCCTTCGTCTTTTCCTTGTAAATCCGTGAGCTTTCAAATGCATCATTGCAAATCTCCTCTAGCTTTTGAAGTAGTAACTTTCTTTGCCTTCCAGCACCATCCAACTCCATGTTCCATTGCTTAATAGCCCAAAACGCCTTATGCTCAATTTTCACGGGTAAGTGACAAGGTTTACCATAAACAAGCCTAAAGGAAGACATCCCTATAGGTGTCTTATATGCGGTTCTATATGCCCACAAAGCATCATTGAGTCTCAAACTCCAATACTTCCTTGTTGGATTCACCGTCTTCTCTAGAATGGATTTCACCTCTCGGTTGGAAACTTCGGCTTGTCCATTTGTTTGTGGATGGTAGGGAGTTGCAATCCTATGCGACACATTGTACTTCCTTAACAAGTTTTGCAAAAACCTGTTTTTGAAATGTGAACCTCCATCGCTAATTGTAGCCTTGGAATGCCAAACCTTGCAAATATATTAGCTTGCACAAAATCTGAAACAACTTTAGAATCATTAGTTGGGGTGGCGTTAGCTTCCACCCATCTCGAGACATAATCCACAACAAGCAAAATATAATAATTCCCACTAGAATTGACAAAAAGGCCCATAAAATCAATTCCCCATACATCAAAAACCTCCAAAAATTGAATAATAGTTTGTGGCATTTGATTTCGAGCACCTAGATTGCCGGTTCTTTGGCACCTATCACAAGTTGTACAAAATATATGTGCATCCTTAAACAAAGTTGGCCAAAAGAAACCACATTCTAGTACCTTGAGAGCGGTTCTCTTACTCCCAAAGTGTCCTCCACAAGCATATGAGTGGCAAAAAGACAAGATAGAATTAAATTCAGATTCGGGAACACACCTACGTATTACTTGGTCACTACAATGTTTCCATAAGTATGGATCATCCCATATGTATTGGTTTCCTAACTTCTTAAGTTTGTCCCTCTCAAGGACGAGACAAGTTCTTTGGGATTTGTTTAGAAACTAAGTAATTAACAATATCAGCGTACCATGGTTTTCCAAGGCAATTGAGAATAGTTGCTCATCCAGAAACTTTCACGCAACGGGATAGTCTCCTTGTCCACAGCAGCAAGACGGCTCAAGTGATCCGCAACGGTGTTCTCAATTGCCTTTCTTGTCCTTGATTTCAATATCAAACTCTTGCAAGAGTAAAATCCATCGTATGAGCCTCGGTTTCGCCTCTCGTTCTTTGTAAGCAAGTATCTAAGTGCTGCATGATCAGAAAAAACAACAACTTTTGTACCAATTAGATAAGAGCGAAACTTTTCCAAAGCAAAAACAATAGCTAATAACTCTTTTTCAGTGGTTGTGTAGTTTTGTTGGGCCTCATTTAACATTCTAGAGGCATAATAAATGGCATGAGGTATCTTCCCCACACGCTGCCCAAGCACCGCACCAACCGCATAGTCACTTGCATCACACATGAGCTCAAAAGGCTTGCTCCAATCCGGTGGTTTAATGATAGGGTCTGAAATCAAAAGTTCTTTCAAACGATTGAATGCCGCCATACACTTTTCATCAAAGTTAAATACCACATCTTTTTGCAATAAGTTACAAAGTGGTGATGCTATCTTGTAAAAGTCCTTGATAAATCTACGATAGAAACCTGCATGACCAAGAAAAGAACGTATCTCCCTCACCGTAGTGGGAGGGGTTAGAGCACGAATAAGGTCTATCTTAGATTTATCGACTTCCAAGCCTTTAGAAGATATTATATGGCCTAAAACTATGCCATGAGTCACCATGAAATGGCACTTCTCCCAATTTAGCACAAGATTTGTTTCAACACATCGTTCAAGGATTAGAGACAATTTGTTCAAGCAAAGATCAAATGAATCACCAAAGACACTAAAATCGTCCATGAAAACTTCGATTATGTTTTCAACATATTCCCAAAAGATACTTACCATACACCTTTGAAAGGTAGCTGGAGCATTGCACAAGCCAAAAGGCATCCTTCTATAAGCAAAAGTACCGAAAGGACAAGTGAAAGTGGTTTTCTCTTGGTCCTCCGGTGCTATCACAATCTGATTGTAACCTGAATAGCCATCAAGGAAGCAATAGTAAGAGTGTCCAGCTAAACGTTCAAGCATTTGATCAATAAAAGGCAATGGAAAGTGATCTTTTCTAGTAGTGGCGTTCAATTTTCTATAATCAATACAAACCCTCCAACCGGTTTGCACACGAGTTGGGACAAGTTCATTCTTATCATTCTCCACCACTGTCACACCCGATTTCTTTGGTACCACTTGCACCGGGCTTACCCACTTGCTATCGGATATGGGGTAGATAACACCCACGTCCAAAAGCTTGAGTATCTCCTTTTTCACAACTTCCATCATGGGAGGATTCAAACGACGTTGCGCTTTCCTTGTAGGCTTTGTATCATCCTCCACACGAATCTTGTGCATACAAACGGCAGGGCTTATACCCTTGATATCGGCGATTGTCCATCCTATGGCCGTCTTGTATGTCCTTAGCACCCTTAGAAGTTTTTGCTCCTGTAATTCATTAAGCTCGTTAGAAACAATCACGGGTAAATCTTCATTGTCACCCAAGTACAAGTAATTTAAGTGACTTGGAAGAGGTTTGAATTCTAAACTTGGAGATTTAACAATAGATGGCACAAGTTTTTCATTATTGCAAGGTAAAGAAGCATATGAAATATTCTTAATTGCTGATTTTTCCGGTAATGAGTCAAGAGAACCAATGGTTTCTTTAATCTCATCACTATACTCATAACCATCGTCAATAGGTGTAGTGAGCACGGTTTCCAAAGTATCACCACCATTCAACTCAAACATTTGTTGCGCCAATGTGTCCATCACATCAATGGAGAAACAAGAGTGGACATCACTAGGATATCTCATCGTCTCGAAAATGTTGAAACGCATTATTTCTCCATCGAACTCCATAGTTAGCGTTCCCTTGTCAACATCAATAATGGTTTTCGCCATTTTCATGAAGGGACGCCCAAGTAGCAATGGAAGAGACGAGTCCGGTGAACCTTCATCCATCTCTAACACGCAAAAGTCACTGGAAATACAAGTTGATTAACCCGCACAAGAACATCCTCAACAATACCCATTGGGTAGACATTAGAACGATCGGCTAATTGCAACACAATTCCGGACTTTTAAGAGGACCAAGATCAAGTGAATTATACATAGACGCAGGCATAACATTAACGGATGCACCTAAGTCCAACATAGCTTTATTAAATGTGGTGCTACCAATTGTGACGGGAATGTCAAAGCTACCGGGGTCCTTGCACTTAAGTGGGAGTTTGTGTTGTAAGATTATCGAAGCATTCTCCCCCACACTAAGCACTTCATTACCTTTGAGCCTTTGCTTATTGGTACACAAGTCCTTCAACGCCTTTGCATACTTTGGAACTTGCTTGATTGCATCTATGAGTGGTATGTTCACATGGATCTTCTTGAGAATGTCTAAAATCTCCTTCTCTAGTTCCGCCTTCTTGAAATTTGCAAATCTGCGATGGAAAGGTAAAGGAGGAGCATAAGTAGAAACCGGAGTTTTAGAGTTAGAAATAGGTACCTCAGAAGTTTGGGGAGAATCCTCGTTTTTCTCCTCCAAAACAGGTTCCTTTGGTGCTTCCACCGCGCCCGAATCAGTGACTTCGGGTTGCACAAGTTGTGTACCGCTTCTCAACGTAATTGCATTGACACCATCTTTTGGGTTGATAGGTTGAGAAGGGAGTTTCCCACCATTTTGTGCCTTCAATTGATTCAACTCAATAGCCATAGAACCAACTTGAGTTTGCAAATCCTTAACCGTACTCTCCGTTCTTTGCATAAAAGATTTCAAGAACTCTTCCATATTGGACCCCATATTTTGAGGTTGTTGTTGTTTTTTGAAATTGTTGTATCTATTTGGAATTGTTGTTGTTGAGGTTGAAATCCACTCGGGTTGTTGAAACTAGATTGTTGAATCGCTCCTTGCTTATTGGCATAGCTAAAATTGGGGTGATCCCTCCAACCCGGATTGTAAGTGTTGGAGTAGGGATCATACCGTCTTTGTTGATTTGGAAAGATTGCATTAGCTTGCTCGTCTTCATAAGCTTGAGTGGAACTCGGTATCACCGCGGCTGCAACTTGTTGAAGCATTGCGTTCATGTTACCCATTTGTTGACGAAGTTCCTCAACCTCGCTCACCTCATTCACCCTTCTTAGAATCACATCCGAACCACGACTCGAGAATTGTTGTGAGTTCGCTGCCATGTTTTCAATCAACTCTCTAGCTTGTGCCACCGTCTTGTTCACTAGTGCACCACCACCCGCAGCGTCGAGGAGATTCCTATCACTTGATTGGAGTCCTTTATAGAAGTATTGGATGATCATAGCGTCACTGAATTGGTGGTGAGGACAGCTTGCCACCAATCTCTTGTAGCGTTCCGAACATTCATATAGGGATTCTCCCACATTTTGTTTCATCCCACAAATCTCCTTGCGAATTTGAGTAGCCTTTGATGCGGGAAAATATCTCTCTAAAAAGAGTTTCTTCAGCCCATTCCATGTTGTGACACTTCCGGGAGTTAAATAATACAACCAATCCTTAGCACTATCCATCAAAGAGAAACGGAAAACTTTCAACATTGCACCATCCGCCGCAACATCCGCTGGAAGCATGGCCGTGACAATGGTGTGGAAGTCCATAAGATGTTTGTTTGGGTCTTCATTCACCATGCCATGGAATTTTGGTAATTCTCTAAGCAACCCCGGCTTTATCTCAAAAGTAGAGTTTGTTTGAATACACCCCTGTTGTGTATAAAGCCTATGAGAAGCTAACTCCTTGAGTGAACTATTTGCATCACCCATTGCTTCTTCTTTTTCTTCAAAAGGTGGTTCGTTCACCCGGAACCTCTTGTTCTGAAACTGCTTCTCCTTGTTGGAAAGTCTCTTCTTTCGTTTCCAACTCTTGTTCTTCCGTTGTATCTTTGCTTGGTTGGAGTATTGTGCCTCTTCGAGTAGCTATCCCGCACCGTGGATAATTTCAATCTTTAGAAGCCAGGGATTAGGTACCTGAAAACAATTCTCGCAAACAAGTGAGAAACAAGACAAGAAAACAAGAAGCAAAGATAAAAGCAAAAATAAAAATAAGAAACTAAAAACTTAATAACTAGCCGTATGCCTCCCCGGCAACGGCGCCAAAATTTGATCGATGTCGTATGCGTCAAAAAATAATTTCACTTTCCTAAAGTATATGATAAGAAAGAGTTCGTTTCCACAGAGAGGCGATTGTAGTTATTACGTATTCAATTTCTTAAAGTAACCAATTGGGGGATTTCTGAATTTTATGTAAGCAATAAAAACAAATTGAAAGCAAAGTAAATTGTAGAAAGTAATCAATAGAGAGAGATATTGGTCAAGGAATTCATCTTCAATCTTAGACATGTGCTTGCATATATGATTAGAATTACAATTTAATCTCTTATATTATCAAAAGCCTAGAGAATCAAGAGAGCAAGATAATCTATTAATTTCCTAAGTTCATCAACACACACATTAAAGCTGCGTATGTGAATTCTACCTAAAGAATAACCTAACGCCTTGCGCTAATTAAGTTCAATTCCTAGGAGCATTAAGTTTTAAATCGGTTAATCAATGCAATTGTCATGCGTTGCGCATAACAATTCGGACAATGGTCAAACTCTACATATGATTACGAGAGTGTATCACTACAAATCGTAAACATATCATGCTACTCGTATTCCGGGTTATCGCTCGATGAAAAAACCTAAAATAGTTATGGACTAGGATGCAAGTTCAATTAATTGGCCACTTAACTAATCAAACATCATAATCCTATCACAATACATCAATCATGTGATTATTAAAAACAGTAAAGATATGAGCGATAATTAAGAGAGAAAACTAATACATAAAGCGAACACAAGTTCTAGAAATATGACTACATCCTTAACCAATAATATAGAATTTAGCTACTCATAGCTATGGAGTTCATCACAAAAATATCAATTGAATAAAAGAAGAAGATGAACAAAAGCAAACCCTAGTTGCGTAAACAAAAGCGGCTCTCCAAGTTCCCAAGAATAAAACGTGATCTCCAAAAGTTGTAGGATTTCTCTTTTATAGCTCCTCTTGTTCCAAAATTAGGTCTAACCTTCAAAGTCCATTAGAAAATATGTCCAAAAATATGTAGAAAATATGTCCAAAAATATGTATCCACCAAGCCCATAAGAGAGGGAAACCCATGTAGAAAATATATCCAAAAATACGTCGCCGGAAAACTGGTATTATGGCCGGAAATCGGCAGGAGAGGTGGCCGGAAAATAGCCCAGGTGACCGGCAAAGTCCACCCGGTCACCGGTCAACGGGTCAACTCGGTCGGGTCAACGAGTCAGCTCGTGTCAACTCGGTCAGACCGAGTCAAACCGAGTCAGATGGAATCGTAAGTCGTAGTCTTGAGTCGAACCGAGTTAGATCTCTCCGGCTGATTGGGCCGAGTTGCTGTGTCATAAGCCATTTGCATCAAGCCAAACTCTGCAGCGGCAATCATTGCACTTCGGCCATAATGGCCCCTTCCCCGTCAGTAACTTGTAACTCTGCATGACCAATTCATCCGTTCACGCAACCATTTCAATCCCCTATACATTCTCAACTCAAACAATACCACCCGTTTGCATTATTCAACCTCGAGATCCCAAAACACCGGCTCCATCATTTCATTGCTATCACCAACCCGTGCCCATTTCTTGTTCTCTTAACGCATAGAACTTCCCCCCTGATTTCAAGCTCCAACACCGGTAGGCCCGAGAAAGGGTTTATTTTATAGCCTACGAGTGATACCGCAAGTGCACGGTGGTCCAAGTATGAAGCACAGTGGCAACACGAGTCGAACCACGAGACTTGTGGTGCTAATGTTGATCTAAGGCTTACTTGACTGAATTTAGTGAAGTAACAAGTGACAGAGCTAATGTTTTGTGTCGTAGAAACGACCAAGTTGTTTTAGTGACTCTAAGCTAAGGCAAAAGGCAATGTGGAAAGCACTGAGGGTGGTGAATCCACCTCTAGTTTCATGCTCGTGCAACTCAACTAGAATTGTATTCTTGTGCCTTCATTTGAAGGTCTAAAGTTGATCTTTGGTTAGATAAATCCCTAACTCTTCCCTAGTATAGGATGTCTTTCTACAAGACACCCTATCACGTAATTGTTGATTCATTAACTAAGCATTAATCCTAACAATTCAATCATAACAAGAACACATGAAGATTGATATGCTTAACATAGAAACTAGGGGTTTCATCAACTTTGGAATGAATGAAATTAAAACATTACAAAGAAATAAAACTACAAATGAAACTAAGTGAAGCACTCGGCTAGCCAGTGCATCCTTTCTATCAACCCCTTTGGTTCTATTTATACATGCCACTCAAAACAAGTCCCAAACCCTAATTGATTTTAAAACAGAATAACACAAACCCATGCTCTATTCGGCTCTGAATCACTGTCTTCTCTCGCCTCCCGTGACTCGAGAACGCCATGCATGGGTTGTTGTGACCTAACCCTAGTTCTTATCTATATCTAAATTAGCTTCTAGGTTTATGGAGAAGCTAAGAGAGAGATAGCTAAGCCTAAAGAAGAGGTGAAGGATGGTTCGGCTGTGGTTGTTGGTGGCTATGGAGGTGACGGGAGATGGAGGTGGTCGGGAGATGGGTTTTGCGTAAGGAGAAGAGTTTGCAGAGGTGAGAGCGACGGGAGAGGAGGAAAGAGAAGATGGAGGAGTAAATGGGTATGGCTCGATGGGTATAGGGTTAGGTCATTTCGTTGTGGGGCGGAGACATCGAAGCTCGATGAGGAAGGTCTCTCAGCGAGCGTAGGATCTAGCAAAAAGATCCGAACGGGCCGAGGATATAAACCGGTGATTCTTTTGTTGAGCGAGTGCAGCGAGGTTCGATGTGTGTGATGGAGCGACCGTTGGATGAGGGAGAAAGAAATCTCAACGTCTCGTAAGAGACGGGCTCGGATCCCGGTCGCGGATCGGGTCTAGCTCAAGCCCAAGTCTTGTAGATAAGTTGCTACTTGTTGGGTTGCAACCATTGCGCGCGGCTTTGGCTTCGGTCGCTCCTGGGCACTTGACTCCAATTCTTCGCTCTTTTGGCTCCTCGATTCTCCGAGCTTTATTTATTACCTAAAAACACAAAATTAATTAATACAAATATTTATTCTTGAAAACAAGGAAAACATTAAATCCGAGATAATATCCGATTTCTCGAGCGCAAAAGATGAGTAAAATGCCAATAAAAAGGTGTATAAATATGCACTATTTGGCACTCTTCAAATACCCCCAAACCTGAATTTTACTTGTCCTCAAGTGAAAAGAAATTAACAAATCCTAACTATACCCCTGTCGCAGTCTCTCGAATGCATTTAGCGTATGCACTAAGCCTTTAAACCCCTAGGTGTCCCTAGTGGACGAGTTGTAGTCTCGTGAGGGTTTACCAGAGGTGTACCCACAAAACCTTCTCTAACTTCGTAGTGTAAAAGAGTCTCAAGCATCCAAGAAGCTATGAGGACATAGAGTTTCGCATGCTAGTAATGGTTAGAACTATCGAAGAACGCATTCTCATCCTTAAGTGCTGAGCGAGAAGTAACCATACCATATGAAAGAATTAGGATTCGATTGTGATCATAAGTCTCAACTTATGCCTCACCAATAGGGTTTTATGATAATTGCACTCAAAAAGATCGCTTTTAGTCTCTCATGTGTGCGGGCAGGAATAAAGAGAGAAATCCCGCACACGTTGTAGGTAAGAAGGATAATCTTCCGAAATAATTTCGGAGACTCCACAGAGGTGTGGACAAAAGAATCTTTTTCTGATGATCTCTAAGAAAGGAAATCAACCATTAGCAAGGGGTGGGAGTACTCACTCACTTCTCACCCGATCGGCAATTAATATGACTCTCTCATAAGAACCATAGAAACGTCTTCAATCTTCGGTCTTGGTCTTCAAATGTTGATGATGAACTTCTAAACTTCACAAAACTTGACAAATTTTAATTTTTCTACTCAAATTCCTTGTTGTTTGGATTTTTCTTTTTGAACTCTTCTTTACCATGGTGGTAGCAAAAATAAACTACAATATTTTTTTTTTTTTTTTTTGATTTTTTTTTTTTTTTGATTTTTTTTTGATTTTTTTTTGATTTTTTTTTTTTACATACAAAAAGTGAAAATAAAATACAAATAATGAAACAACTAACTCCATGGACAAAGGACTCAATTTTTCCACAACTTGTATTGTCTTGATTTTATAAATTTTATTAATTCTCATCCTATTTTCTTTTCTTTGTTGCACATAAACCTTGGACTATATCAATTTTTCTTTCCATATTCTGATGATGCTCCGGTTGCTGACGATGATGTGTTTCTATGGGTCTTGCGATTGAGAGAGAGAGTGATGCTAACGGCAAATCGGTATTTAGAAGGAGTTTTCATCTTTAGACGTCACCCTCATGATTGACAAAACTAGCACTCAAGAGATCAAAGTAGGCTTTGAAATTGGTGCGAAGTTGGGTAGCTCACCATTCCTACCGGAATTTACGTATGGTGACACACACTCTAATGACTTTTCTAGAAAGTTGCAAAAAATTGAAGGTTGGTGCCTCACTTGATGTAAAATGGGTAGTCTCCACTATGGGTGATCACAATTCTACTACCGAATATCTAATAAAGACCTAATTCGCCCTCCAAGATGGTTAAATCCAACTTTAACGCTCTAATCAACTAAGAAACCCGATTGTGTTCTCCGGTACTTCTAAGTTTCGTTATTTCGATCGATTCTCTATGTAAACATAGCTAGAAGCATGCTAGTGACTCTAAAATCTCTAAAAGTTGGAGGTTTTTACAAAAAGAGTTTTTTTGAATTTTTGAATTTTTGAATTTTTGAATTTTTGAATTTTTTTTTTTTGTTTTTTTTTTCTTAAATTGAAATAAAAGGTTAAAAAGACTAAAAACTCTAAATACAAAAATATGCAAATGCACCCCCAAACCTAAATCAAACATTGTCCTCAATGTGTCGACATATAGAAAAATTTTAAAAATCACATACCGAGAGAACTATCTTTGATAAGAGAAAAGGGAAGAGATTACCTGGATGTCGGCGTGAGCACGGTTAAGCTTCTTTAGTCAAGGCTAGAATCCAACATTCTCAACGGAGATCATATCGGATTAGCATAATATATGCGCATGAAGACTCAACCGATTCAAGAAAAGAAAATTTAACAAGTCCTCTGATGGATATATACAATGAAAATTCACCATAAACTAACAATCTAAAGAGTTGAGGATCAACCCAATACAAAATATGTACACACATTAATGACCTTCCACAAATATAATATGATAGTGCAAGTAAGACTCGCAGATGTGAAGGAGTTTCCCCCAAACCTAAACTTGTGAACAGTGTGTTTGTGAGAACAAAATCTTGCAATTTTAAAGGTACATCATGCAAAGGGTCTAACTCAAAATGAGTTTTGCTAATTACAGCATACATACACATTCCAATTTGTGGTTCCATAAAGGTGTCATACTTTGATGCAAAATAGTCCAAGAGGACTTGGGAAGCACAAAGCTCTAAGCCTAAGTTAGGCATTTTTAGAAAAGTTGGTTTTGCAATTTTGTTACAAACTACACCTAGGTTTGGTGGAGGAGTTTCAATTTGTGACTCAGGAGAGAGGTTAGGTACATCTAGGTTGTTTTCATTTTTAAAATCATTTGTACCATCACACACTTTCCTAAAGTCAAAAGAGGGTAAATCATGTTCATTTTCACAGGATAATTGCACAGGTTCCACATCATCATCACATATATGAATATTAGAAGAAGCATCATTCATAGGGTTCTACACGTAAGAGACGTCTAACGTCTCTCGAACCTAAAGATTCTACTACATTTTCAAAATACACATGCTCTTCATATTCATCATCATCATCATAGCAAGAATTCATTTCTCCATTCAAAATTGTAGTATTTCTAGTGTACTCATTTACCTCTAGATTAGGTTCATATTCAGTGTATGTTTGTGCAAAAGGTTCACTAGAGAAGGGATGCTCAGACATGTTGCTATGTGGATGGTCATGCATTGCATTCATTTCAAGCCTAGCCTTTTCCTCCATGAGTGTTTCCATTATTGATTGCAAACTAGGAGTTGGGGGAGTATAAAATTGTTCATTTCCCCATTGTGGTGAATGATGCATGTGCGGGTTGATTATGGTCCCAATAGTCACTTCTAGACATTTCGTACATTGGATTATCATGGTTTTCCCTAGACTTGTCTAAAAGCATGCAAAATATAACAAGTACTCAGCGGGGTGGTCTAAGCCACCACATAAGGTGCAAGCATACATTTCATATTGCCTAAGGGAATTAGATTTGACGATTGCTTTTCTAAAGCAGATTGCCTTTCTAAAGCAGATAGTCGAGCTTCTAATTGATCTAAAAGTGATGACTGGGTATGAGAAAAGTGTTCATTTTCAACCTGTGATGGATGATACATGTGCTCATAATGATTAGGGTATGTGAAATCAGGGCCCTGAGAAGGCTCATAATAATCCCTAAAATCACTATGGTATGTGGGGATTTCATCCTGTGAAGCGTGCCCGTAAGCAAGCTCTCTAATGGATTTGGTTCCATCCCCTGATGCGTACCAAAATCCCGACATGATTTAGCACTCAAATTGAACTCAAAAAGAAACACCCAAAGGTTATGGAAAGTGGGCTCAGTTTTGGTTTAAGAGGGTTTATTTGGTTTTTTCTGGGCTTCTGTTTGGTTTTGTTGGGAAAGTTTGGTTTATTGGGTTTCATTTGGTTTTTGTGGGAAGCCCAGTAGTTGTGGGCTCAATTTGGTTTTTAGAGTTTTGGTTTGTTTGGGATTTGTTGTTTGAAGCCTGTGTTTTGTGAAAATAAAGATACCTGGGTAGTGTGCACAACCAATGAGATGTGGGCTTCATTTAGGTCAGAAGTTAGCCAGGCTTAGCTATGCACTGACCCAGCTGATGTGCGCTACCAAGACACGGTGGGTCTCAGTTTTGGTTTAAGTGGGTTTGAGCTTGGTTATGTGTAACTTGACTATGTGAGCAGAGCAAGTTGCACAAACCCCATGGTGGGAAGAGGTACGGCCCAAAGAAGGTGGGTTTTCAACTTGTGCACGAGATCAAAGACACCTTTTTGCGGCTAAGCACGCCCTAGTGCTTGCACGTAATAATGCAACTTGTGCTATCAACTCGTAACAAAGTGCAAACCTTCGTAAAAGAAATGACACAAGACTACCTATGCACTCGCGCTCACAGAGTTTAAGCAAGACTTAATGGTAGAGCTTAGTGGTTGGGTTGTGTGGTCGGGCTAGGCACAAATTTGCAATTGAACACACAGGAGACCCGAGCAGCTTGTGCACAAAGTTGTGTTCACAAAGACAACTCTAAGAGTAGTGCTCTTTGTTGCTATACACCACAGGGAAGTACAATTTGGCACCTAAACTCTCAAAGTTAAACACACAAGGGTGCTTGTCATTGCTGGTAGTGATTACTCAAAGACAAAGCTATGTCAAGTACACAAGACAAAGCTTAAGTGCAGCTCAAAGACACAGGGCTAACTTGCACAACACAAGTTTGAGAGCAAATAATGTATTTTCAAATGTCACAGATCGTGATCAGGCAAACAAATGCAAGGATGCACCGGATGGCTTATGCACAACTCGATCTGGTCGTGGAAACACAAACTCTCAAATTGACACAAAGATCGGTCGTGCAAAGATGATGCTTCGTAGTTTTAAACAGCATACATACTATCATTCATTCAATCATTCAAGGTTTTAGCATGCATTCAGTGGTTGTACTCGCTTGCACACAGATCATGCGTGGTATAGAATATAACAAAAATTGACCAACCGGTTTAGCCACAATGGCTGTGTTATTCCGCTCCCCGCCTTCCCTTTCTTTGGTTGCTCAAGAAAGAAGAAAGACAAGAGGTTCATGCAAGACAACGAGCTCTGTGTACCTTACGAGTCGCAGTGGCTTGCTCACTTGCACCTTACTCTTGTCTCCTTGGGTTGGATTTTAGAGCACGACCAGTAAATCTCAACTAAGAGTTTTAGTTCCTAGGGAGTGTGCAGCGAAGCAAAGAGAGTATTATAGAGAGAATGCAAGGAATGCAAATAAGACAATGCAAACCGGCTATTGATGAAGTCATGAGAGTATGGCACATCGCAAATCTCAGCTATTGATGAAGCTGAGCTGACCACAGCATCAAACCAGAGAGAGAATGTAAATAAGAAAATATGCAGATGAGTAAATATACAAAGAAGATTAACTAAAATGCAGAAATGGTTACAAAGAGAAGTTTGCTCAGATGTCATTCAAAGTGCAATGCAAGATGCAAGATGCAAGATGACTAAGGTATGTTACAGATGCAAATGTGCACTAAGAGACTGCAAGGAGTGAAGGAACTAAGCTACAGATACAATGCAAGGTGTAAAATGAATATGTAACACAAGTTATACTAAGCTACAGCCTAATATGCTAATATGCTAAAACAATATAATACCTAATATGCTAAAACAAGGTTGTAAGCAAAAATGTAAGTGGATATGTACAGGATGAATGAACTGGTGAAGTATTAGCCAAAATCAGCAAGGCACGCGCAAATCCCAAGCAACGGCGCCAAAACTTGGTAGGCCCGAGAAAGGGTTTATTTTATAGCCTACGAGTGATACCGCAAGTGCACGGTGTCTTATGAAGCAAGTGGCAATACTTAGCCGAACCACAGAGACTTGTGGTGCTAATGTTGATCTAAGGCTTACTTGATGAATTTCGGTGAAGTAACAAGTGACAGAGCTAATGTTTTATGTCGTAGAAACGACCGAAGTTGTTTTAGTGACTCTAAGCTAAGGCGTGTGGCAATGTGGAAAGCACTGTGGTAGTGAATCCACCTCTAGTTTCATGCTCTGCAACTCAACTAGAATTGTATTCTTGTGCCTTCATTTGAAGGTCTAAAGTTGATCTTTGGTTAGATAAATCCCTAACTCTTCCCTAGTATAGGATGTATTTCTACAGGACACCCTATCACATAATTGTTGATTCATTAACTAAGCATTAATCCTAACAATTCAATCATAACAAGAACACATGAAGATTGATATGCTTAACATAGAAACTAGGGGTTTCATCAACACCCCAGTGAATGAAATTAAAACATTACAAAGAAATAAAACTACAAATTGAAACTAAGTGAAGCACTGGCTAGCCCAGGCATCCTTTCTATCAACCCCCTTTGGTTCTATTTATACATGCCACTCAAAACAGTCCCAAACCCTAATTGATTTTAAAAACAGAGAATAACACAAACCCATGCTCTATTCGACTCTGAATCACTGTCTTCTCTGCTCCATGACTCGAGAATGCCATGCATGGGTTGTTGTGATTAACCCTAGTTCTTATCTATCTCTAAATTAGCTTCTAGGTTTATGGAGAAGCTAAGAGAGAGATAGCTAAGCCTAGAGAAGAGGTGAAGGATGGTTGGTTGTGGTTGTTGGTGGCTATGGAGGTGAGGAGGAGATGGAGGTGGTCGGGAGATGGGTTTTGCAGAAGGAGAAGAGTTTGCAGAGGTGAGAGCGACGGGAGAGGAGGAAAGAGAAGATGGAGGAGTAAATGGGTATGGCTCGATGGGTATAGGGTTAGGTCATTTCGTTGTGGGGCGGAGACATCGAAGCTCGATGAGGAAGGTCTCAGCGAGCGTAGGATCTAGCAGGTAAGATCTGAACGGCTGAGGATATAAACTGGTGATTCTTTTGTTGAGCGAGTGCAGCGAGGTTCGATGTGTGTGATGGAGCGACCGTTGGATGAGGGAGAAAGAAATCTCAACGTCTTAAGAGACGGGCTCGGATCCGGGTCGCGGATCGGGTCTAGCTCAAGCCCAAGTCTTGTAGATAAGTTGCTACTTGTTGGGTTGCAACCGTTGCGCGCGGGCTTCGGCTTCTCGCTCCTTGGGCACTTGACTCCAATTCTTCGCTCTTTTGGCTCTCGATTCTCCGAGCTTTATTTATTACCTAAAAACACAAAATTAATTAATACAAATATTTATTCTTGAAAACAAGGAAAACAGAAGACGGGATAATATCGATTTCTAAGCGCAAAAGATGAGTAAAATGCCAATAAAAAGGTGTATAAATATGCACTATTTGGCACTCATCAAACAAAACTAGCGCACCGCATCTCGGCTTTCCATCCTTCCCGAACCGCACGCCATCACCGTAACAAACTCTCTCTATCTCGATCTACAGCCTGCACCTCGATTCCATGTAACTCTCCACACTGCAACACCAAAATTCCAACTACAGCTGCATTCCCCTCAGTCCACTTGCCCTGAGCTTCTCAATACAGCTTCAAAACAATACTCGCAATTCTAACTCCTAGCATACATCTAAGGAGTTCATTCCTCTATTCATACATATCTTCAATACCAAGATTCACTAAACTCCGGCTCGGTTCAACCCCGCAATTCACGTATTCAACACTTCCACAATCTCCATGACCAAAACTCGACAATCCTTACAGTCAGCTAGCTTTCATTTGCCGCTAACCAAAATGTATGCTCCATCGCATCGCACGTTTGTAACTTCCCCTCGCGAGTTCAATCCACCACTCCATCACTAATCCCAGCAACACCAGCTTCAACTAAAAACTACAGTGACCAACATCCCTGCACACTACAAAATACGGATGCAACACGCCCATTGACCTAGCCATTCGCCTGTAATTCAATCATCATTATAGCTTCACCACCTGAGATAACAACATTAACTCCACTGCCTGCACCTGCAATTCCACAGCAAGACCACCCCCTGCAATTCACACATATACAGGTATAGCCACAACATTCATTCATTTACCACTGACATTGCACCCAGCTTCAACCACCTTGAGCACAATCATCTCCAATTCATATTCATTCCCCTAGACTCCCCTCTACAACAAATGCATCTTCCTTACTTTGTAAACAACAAAGATCACCGCCATTTCACTCCATTCACCACTCGTAACTTGAAGCGGGTTCACATCCTAATTTGCACACTCGCCTCCATTAGCAGCCATAACTCGGGATCACCATCTCGTAAAACTGTTCTTCTCTTCAATCAAAACCCTAACTGTCTTCTCAATTCAACAAAGACCTGAGATGAATCCATGGCTAACACCCACAAATCGAC
The DNA here is from genome assembly GCA_023531295.1 of Papaver armeniacum. Classification (NCBI taxonomy): domain Eukaryota; kingdom Viridiplantae; phylum Streptophyta; class Magnoliopsida; order Ranunculales; family Papaveraceae; genus Papaver; species Papaver armeniacum. The sequence continues at coordinate 178,347 of JAJJWW010011140.1, forward strand.
GTGATTTCCAACACAAACCCATCTCTAATTCATCACAATTGCAAAGAATTCCAGTTTTCAAGTCTCGCTCAAAAGAAACCCTAACTCTAATGATTCTCCAACAAAGAACCTTGGTTCGAATTCCCGCTCATTAACCCCAAACAAGAATATCAGATTCAACCACAAAACCCTGTAATTTTCCATGATCAACTCAATCAAACCATGATTCTTTTCTGATTCGAACACAAACACCACCATTGTTACCAGATCCCCTTTCTTCTCATAACCCGTTCTCTATTACTCCACCTGATTCCACTTCTCGATTTGCCATACTTAATTCAGACAAAACCCCTTGATAATCTCCTTCCCAGCTTTGAATCACCATTTCCATTAATCGATCGGAAATATCAACCTAAACCCGTCCATCATCTTCAACCAAACTACCAGAAACCTGTACTTCTCGATTTTCTCTCAATCACCAGCTGAAGAACCTCATCTTCACGGGCAAGAATCGCAACAATCACTTTCATTAATCTCTCCAAATCTCATCCTTTCTCGATTTTTAGATGCCACCACTCAGCATGTACAGAGAGAAATAATGAGAGAAATGATTTCTCTCCGAATCTTAGGTTCGTGTAGGAATTGAGTTGGATATAACCGCCCTGACCTCCGAGAACCCGAAGAGTGTAGCACCGCATTGGATTAAGGGCCACCAAGGTTCTTTGCCCATGCTTCTCTAGACTAAGTCATGTGGTCGTCTCCTATCGCCGGCTAGGCTCGGCTCTCAATAAAGTAACGTGAGAATTGACACCTTTTCTTCTTCTTTTGTTCCAAATGACTCTGAAATACCTAATCTACTCAAAAGCAAACATAAGATACATAATTCACACGAAAAATAGCAAAGAAAGCATAAACCCTAGACAGTAAATACGGTGTATTCTACACCTATCAGAATCCATGATTAATTTAATCGGAATATACAATCAAATTTACCACAAAAAGGTGATTAATTTAATTGGTCATGCTCGACATAAGAGAACTTACGGAGTTACGACTAAGTTATTCATAAGAAAATGATCAACTCAGTCGATTAAGCTCAAACATAAGCAACTTTACGGAACAACACATTATATACATAAAATATGGATCAGTAAAGATCAATACTGCGGAATAAACAAGGATTCATTCTATTTTCCATCATTATTCGCACAATGACATACAATAGACATAATCCTTGTCAACAAAAGATTGTAACCTATCTTCCATCAATAAATGACATAATAGGCTTAACTTTTGTATTGTCAAAAACTCATTCATTCTTTTATCAATACATGCATATCGACATATGAAAGACTTAACTTTTGACAAGGTATGGGACAATCATAGTTCACGGACGCAAACACACATATCCCATAACAAGTTGCAATATATAAAACCATAAAGATTAATACTGCAAAAATCATCTTCCAAATAATTTTAGAATTTAACCAAATAAACCTAAAAACATGAAGATGAAAATTTTGGACATAGCTATGTGTAATCACAATAATGGCTATTCCAAACTCTAGTTATTCTTCCAAACAAAACAAGAAAATGAACTTCTTATCTAAAGACATACTAGATGTTAAGACCTTTGAAGAATTCTTTATTGTCCCCGAACTCCTTGTCGTCAACAGCCATTGGGACATAAGGTTCATAAACATAAGAGTTAATATCAATAAACCTTCTTGAATGATGTCGAACCAAGGCCTTCTGAATCTCATGAGTCTTAAACATAAAAGCTTTTATTTGTTGAATCTCCTTTTGCGTCTCCTTCAAAATTTCAAGAACATCAGAAAACTTATGAGAATTTGTAGGAACAACTCTAGGCTTCCTCACATTCCTTCCTTTTCTTTTCAATGTCGGAGCCAACAAAGATTTCTCTTTTTCCTTCATGATTGATGGCTTGACAATCATATTAACATCTTTTCCATCAGAAGACATGATACTTGGAGTATCCATAAACGTATGGGTTTGTGAGAGGAAATCACAATCTCAACAAGCGGTCTTAAGATAAAAAGAGGTTTTAAGGAAGGAAAAGGGAATGTAGGGTTAACCTTTAACAGGTTTGTGCACGCACAATTCTGAACCCTAAAGAGAGTACAATTGTCGAGAATAACCCCCCTTTATTGATAGACAGGGATTCCAAAAACAAAATTAAGAAAAGAAGAGAGCAACCTTTCCCTAAAGCCTGAGAGGTACATAATCTTGTATATTTTGATAAGGCTCATGAGACAAGATTTACAAATCAACACAATCAAGTTGCATTGTGGTGAACAACAATTTGTCCATCATTTTCCTTTTGAGAGGAATCCACATACCACTGTCTATCAAAACGATTTGACCATACTTTCTTCTCTAATGGTCTTGTTTTATTCTTGGAAACTAACTTCTTAGACAAAGATAAAATCCTACATACCTCAGCGGTCTTCTGAGCAAGTTTAAGCTTATTTGCTAATCGATTTGCTCTTCATTGAAGTTTGTTGACATGCCTCAATTGGTGTTTGTACTTGTAACACTTTGATAGTTCATGACCCTTTACTTAACAATATGATCATGTCAATCTTGGATAAAAATCTGGCATTTGAGATGTGCAAGTAGCTAGACACATAGTGGAACCTGAAACATTACATATAGAGTTTCCAAGGAAAGGGTCAATTTTTTCTTCCAGATTGGTTGAGTTTTCTTCTGAAAGAATATCAAGATTGATGTATGTATTGCTACAATTATCAAAATCAATATTTTCACCAAGAAATGCAACACTTGATTTCTCGTTTTCATTAGAATCATAGTTGTCAGACATTTCATCAAGAGTTGCAGCAAGACCTTTGTTCCTAGTGTATTTCTTCCGATTTGGGCACTCGTTTGCAAAATGACCAAATCCCTTACACTTAAAGCACTAAGGCATATCCTCGTCATCAGTTTCATCTGTGTCCATATTTTTAGGAGGAATACGATTATGAGGTTTGACTGATGCTTTAGGCTTATCTCTGGAGAACCGTTTACTTATCTTCAATAGAAGATCCCTAAACTGTCTTATGATCAACGAAACCGATTTGTCAAGATATTCTGATGAATCAGTCTCAGAGTGATCGTCTTCAGAGACATATACACTTTTTTACTTTTATCAAGTAATTTTGTGTTTTTTAGTGCTTTGAACGTAACATCCTTAGATTTGGATGAATGCTCGTGATCAAAGATCTTAAGCTTCCCAACCGGCGTATTCCCGGGAGAGATTATCAAGGTTATTTCCCTCAACGATGGCATGCTTCTTAGAGTCGTATCTAGATGGCGGCGATCCGAGAATTTTCATCACAATGTCCTTTTCGGGAATAGTCTTACCCTATGCAAAGATGCGTTAACAATTTCGAGACACTTTGTGATTAAACTCATCAAATGTATCTTCATCTCGCCATACGAAGGTTTTCCCAATCAGAATTAAGGTTTTGAAGCCTAGCTTCCTTTTCACTGGTATTACATTCGAATACGGTTTCTAAGATATCCCACGCATCTTTAGACTTAATGCAATTTGACAAATGGTGCTGAATATTCGGGGTAATGGCATGTATGATGGCATTCAAACCGTCGGAATTTTGCTTTGCAGCAAGTATCTCGGCAGGGCTGTTGTTGATGGTGGATTTTAGTTCAGGGCTAAAATTGTAAAATCCGGCATTTAATATGTCGTCACGCTGCAAAAGAGACAGAGCCATGTAAAAGTGATGAGTGGTCAACCTCTTCACTGGCACATTAATTGAGCAACTCAATATTTTCTTATGAAATTTATCGAGAATGGTGCATGTAGCAACAATCCCAGATATTCGTAAATTTTGGCACCTTACATATTCACTTAATATAGGTTTCTTTGAATGCTTTTTGTGCTTTATGTTCCCTATTTGAACCCTTAATGTTGATATGGCATGACAATTTATGTTCACCGCAGAGTAGCACTAATTTCAAAGTATCAAGGATAAGGTCTTTGCATAAGGTATTCAATCGTAAAAGCATCTTGCTCTCGGCAATGAACTTAAAAAGAACTCTACGTCAACACATAGAATTCAATCAATTACCTTGACTAATTTGCAAAAGTTAGGGTTTTGCGCCTTGCTAAAGATATATCGAACCTTGCTTGTTGAAATTAAGCTTTAGGCAAACTAGGTGATTAATACGCCATGGATTAGTAGGTGCAAAATCTTGCCCGGGAATCGAGAAAACAAGGAGCATGGATGGGAGAAGCGACAAAAGGCGTGTCCATCCTAAGCCCGGTAGGCGCCATTGCCATGGGCCACGCCCCCCATCCTAAACCGTCCCTATTTCCTCGACCAATCGAGTCACCTTAAACTCGCCAACGCACATAAGTTAAGTTGGGCCCACGCTTGTTGGCCCCATTTCCCATCGACCAATCGGGAATTCGCTCTAAAGTCGCCACACTCACACCGGAAGTGTAGCCACGCCCATGCTTGGGACCTCTTTTCGATCAATCAAAGTTGCTCTAAAATTTCACAAGTGTTAAAAGTGGAAGCTGCACTGAGATGGTCACGAAGCCAATCGCTTTCCAAAAACCGCGCCAACATGCCAAACGTGCCATGTTGCGCCAATGAGACGAGCGATTTAACATGCCACTTTGTGGCGCATGCCAAAACATGCCATAAATAGCGCCTGCGTGCTAACCTACCTCCGTTCGTGGCCAACGTGATAAGCTTAAATTAGGTTTTCTAGTCGTAAACACGACTCTACATTAACCAAAGCCCTAATTTCCAGTCGTGGCATAAATTATGCCACTTCGACCCCACAACATACCACAAGCCGTGTGGGACCCAGGAAGCCCTAAGAATGGCCCCGTATCATAGCCACCCACGATAATCCTTACTCCTGTGGCCGTTCCACACCATGGCCTTGCTATAGTTCCTTTGGCACCTCTATGGCACCGTTTGCACAAAAAGTGTCTCCATGTCGCGTCCGCATGCCACACACACTAATTAGGGTTTCAGCATGCCAAACCCTAATTTAGGCAAAGCTGCTATGAAAACCAAGCCAAGTAACGTTCCCCAGAGCATTTGGATTGATGTGGCAACAAGGCCAATGTTGCCACGCCACATTTCAGGTCTAACACTAATGTGCCAAAATCTAGCGGCCATGGCTATGCCAGACACTACTTGCATCATCGTGCCACTGGCATGCGCCGGCTATGTCAGCCACGGCACCGTGCCGCAGCGCACATGATAATTAAGGTTTCGATACGCCAATTCCTAGTTTAGCTAAAGTCGCCATGCCAACTAGGTTAAGTGATTCTCCTAAGGCTTTAAGTTTAAGTTCGCAACAGGGCCAATGTTGCCAGAGCCATATTTGGGTCTAACACCAATACACCAAAACAGCTGCCACGGCTACGCCACTGGCATGCCGCTATGCCATGGCTACGCCAGATGCCACTACGCCTATGGCGCCACGTTCTATCTGACAAGATATGGCCATAATCAATGGCCATCCTTTCTCATGAGATGCAATCTCAGCCATCCAAGTCGCCTTTAACCCGACAGACTTGTGGCAAGTTTTAGGCGACCGGCCGGCAAATCTCGTGGCCATGGCTACGCCGGGCGCCACTTATACCACCGTGCCACTGGCATGCACGAGCTATACCAGTCATGCCACAATGCCATTGGCATACACCAAAAACACCACTGTGCCATTACCATGCACCAACAGAAGGTAGCCATAATCAACGGCTACCCTTCCTCATGAGATTTAATCTCGGCCATCCAATTTCTCCACCGAACCGACTGGACTTGTGGCAAGTTTTAGGCGACCTCACCAAGACGTGCCTAATAGCATCATATGCTATTTTCCCCGCTAAGTAGACTCTTGACTTTGACTTGCTACACATAGCAACTTTGCTACATGTTTTCCACAAAAACACCGAGACATCAAACATGTCACAAACCTGGGATACTCGTAGGGGTATTGAGTCGGCGGTTTACAGCGTGCATCGTGCAATACACCCGTTATAAGAAAGTGTCATGAAGCGGGATAATTAGTGGCGACAAGAAGTAACGGGTGTAAGCGGATCCACTTCCTTCATCATGGAAGCATGGTTTTCTGACGGTTATACGTTACTCTACTCTTCCATCACCCAATCGTTCCCACTTCCTACGAGACCAAGGTACGTTTAAATATGACTTTTATAAATAGGCTTCTCCTATTTCCACCAAACAACAAGTTTTTGGTCGGCAACAACATAATATCCAGAAATCACCAAGAACTGATAGCTTTTCACTCTGCAAGCTAGTTTCACTTTCTTATACAAGTCATAAAACAAGCCACATCTTCTAATTAACCATTCTCGGTCTCAACACTTTCTTTTCGCTTCCCTCCTAAGGCCAACCCTTCTCCTTCACTTTGTGACCAAAGAAGATCGGAACAACCATTTCTTGGTTTAGGCCAGGATTGTGCCTGATTGATCTCTCGAATCAAAAGTACTCCGAAGTAGTGCATTGTTTAGGGTTTAGATTTGTTTCTCATCCACACACCCAAAATTACCAAAACCAGCAGAAATAGTTTTCACCCACAAACAATTGGAGACCACAGTGGGAGATTAATCTCTCGGTTGCAATTTCAATTTCCAATTTCCAAATTTCATTTTTCAATCCCGATCTCAAGATGGTAGAACTCGGGTACGGATCGCAGACATAAACCTGAAAACACTAGCGGCCGAAATTACTCTCGCTATTAACGTTCCTTCCGGTGGCATTAACATGCCACTGTCAACACCGGCGCGGAAAATATTCCTTCAAGGCGTTACACCTCACGGTCACTGAGCGAGCCGCTTCCGCCACCCCCAACGTTTCTTCAAGTGTGACACCTCCAACCGTCACCAGAGCCGATGCTACTCCACCATCAGAACGAGAAACTGGGGGAGCCAGAGAAAGCCGATCCCATATTACCATTGTTAATTTGATGGAAAGACATGAAATTCTCGCTAGAGCTCAGACGGATATAGCTTCGACTCAGAAAGAGGTGCTTATTTTCCTCAAGACACTAACAGAGCAGCTACCACAGGCATCACGCCAGCCAGAGCCAATGAGGAACACCTTCAATACTCTGGCGTCGATACCTCGGCAAATAGAGCGCACCTTTGTAGATGAAGAGACTCGTTCGGGAGCTCCGGTAAGGATGAATCAACCATCGAATTTTGTCACACGAGAAGATTTGGAACGACTTCTTCGAAACCGAGACAAAAGCGATTCTGCGGACATGCATCAGCATCAACCCCCCTGTATCCTCATGAAGTACAAAGGATTCCTCTTTCGAGAGGATACTCTTCTCCTCAATTCTCCATGTATGACGGCACCGGTAATGCGCGTGAACATGTCTCTCGATTTTTGGAATCCTTGGGCGAGCACGAATACAATCATGTTCTCCGTTAGAAGGAATTTTTCGAAGTCACTTACCGGAAGAACATATACATGGTTGTTTATGGGTGAAAACTACTCCTGCAGAATTTGGTAATTTGGGGTGTGGATGAGGAATGAATTTAAACCTTAAAACAAACGCACTTGCGGTGAGTGCTTGTAGATTCGAGAGATCAATCCGTGCAAGTCCCACCTAAACCAAGAAATGTCCAGACTTGTTTCGGTCACAAAGTGAAGGAGATGGGGTTGATCTTAGTGAGGGAGGCGAAGAAGGTGTTGAGATTGTGAAGGTGTTGGCTTGCTTATGACTTGTAACGAAAGGTAAGCAGCTTGTGATTGATGCAAGCAAGCTCGGGTGTTTGAACACGTTTTTGTACTAACACTTGGTTTTTTCTGTCTCGTCCTGGACTTGTGTTGTTGTTTGAAATAGGGGCGGAGAACCTATTTATACAAGTCATTGAGCCTTATTCACGTCTCTCGTGGGAAGTGGAGGAAGTGGAGTGATGGAGTAGTGGAGTTGTGCGTCGGTGCCACACCGACCGATCTTGCCCACTTCTCCTCTGTTCATCTCTAACCGTCCATGACTTCGACACGTTCTTGTGATGGCGTGTTGCACGCCGCACGTCAGTAAACCGCGGACCAATACCCAGTATGTATCCCCCGGTTGTGACATGATTGATGTCACGGAATGTGTGGATCGTGGATCCACGAAAGATAGCATGTAATCTTTGAATTGAATAAGTCGATACTTGTGAAGTAGTACCGTGTGTATTTTATGCAGTGCTTGCATCATGGTGGTAAAGTGATGGGTAATGACGCCTCATCGACCAATTAACTCTCGACCGTGGTTGTATAACCAGCTGGTGAAGTTGAACGGATGAGATGATCTTTGAGACACTCATCTACGGCCCGTTAATGAATATTAGGTTTTTGAAGAGGCGCGCAAGCATCACTCTTCACTTGGTCAAAAACCGAGCATGGAAAGAGATTTGGAGAGAACCGACCAGGGGCGTGCATGTAGATAGCATGCCGGTGTACACGTCCATGTCTCATTTTGTCCCATGAAGGTGCGATCTAGGCCACTCAATTTGACCAAGCAAAGAGGAGTGGTTGAGATCAATTTTGCAATAGAAATTGATGCCGCAAAGGCGCGCGCATCATGCTTTTTCCGGCGCGTTCCAAGACGACCTAATTTGGTCGGTCTTGGCCGATGGGTTTGACGTGAAGATGGCGGTGTGTGGTGTTCATGGCTATACACGAATATCCCATGAAAACGTGATCTAAGCCACTTAAATCATCCTGAAGTTGAGCGGTCGAGATCGGTTTGTGGTTTGGGAGGCGTGGCCATGCTAGTTTGGACACGTTTGGGATTAACCGAGGGCATGATATGCCTTGGCCGAACACATGAGGAGGTAGATGGGCCCACGGTGGTCATGGCTTTGTATGACGCCCGCTTGATCTAATCTCGTGACTTCGCATTCGTGCGGGATAAGATGGACGCGCGTGATGTCTTGAAACCTAATTTTGGCTTTCAAAGCCGTGCGCCATCTCTTGTTTGAGTGACGATTTTGTCACGGCCAAACATTGTTGGTCTTGACCGATTGGTCAAGTGTGTAGGCGGTCCCACGGTGATCGTGTTGACATGCTCACGGGCCTCTTTAAGTCTACATCTACACCCTCCATCTATACTGCGAAGATGGATGGTTGAGGGTGACTTTGCAACACATGTAATATGCCGCAAATCTAATTTAGGGTTTTCCAGTCCATAATGCTTGGTATGAACGGTTTCTTGGCAAGCTAGGCCAATGACCGACCATGCGGGGTCTCGTAGTGGGTATTCCATACCCGTGGGGGTGATGGAATTGATCCGGGGTCATCAATCATGCTCATGGAGTTGGATGACTGCTGTGTCATCATATCAGGAATGATACGGTCGGTCTAGATGCTCAATCGGGCTAGTATAACACACCGAGAGGGGCTCAATCGGGCTAGTATAACACACCGAGAGTCGGCACTGTACGGGTATTTTGTACATGATTTCATTATAGTGCTTGGAGGTTCGTGTTACTCTCGTAAGAGTAACACTCGGTCGTCATGCCACATCGATAATGAGTGCGAAAAATACAAGGGCCGATATGAAATTCACGGGAAGGGATTGTTGCTACATGCTCCAACTCGGAGGAATTTCATGTATTCCGAGAATGGGATTGTTCTTTACATGCTCCATTCTTGGTGAATTAAGTGAGGGAGTATCAACACTTATAAATGGCTTTATCTTTTACAAGATGTCGTGCGCATGATTTTTCGGTTTTTACAAATTTAACCTTAAACGAAAATCCACCATCAACATTAAGTCCCTTGCCTAGCACATAATGGTTACACTATTGTGTGGTAGGCATGAGATGGTGACATACATATATCGAAATGACCAGGCTAAGGAAGATACATATTTCTGCCCAGGATAGTCGGGCGTTGCCCGGAACCGGTTGGTTCGATTAAGGATGCAAAGAAAACGAACTTGATCGGTGAGTCGCTTTGGTTCCTCTTGTACATATTTGAGCTCGGGCCGCTTCTTCGAGTGTACTTCCTTCATCATACACGGCTTTCCTTAGTATATCCGATAAGCCTCGTCGATTGTTATCCCGGATTAGCGACCTTTCATAGGTGGCAAGTAAAGGCTTCCTTTTCCTTACGGGATTAGTCGACTTGTGAGATTATAAAGAATCGTCTCACGGGTCGTTTATTCCATATCTCGTCTTGCTCGACTTTCGATTAAGCGATCGATGGATTTGATGATCTCCTCTTCTTTTTTTTTTTTTTTTTTTTTGTGTGTGCTCATAACTCCCTCTCCTTTGCGGTTTATCATAGAAGCGCCGACGATCATTCTGTTTGCTTCCCGAGAAAGAAGTTTCAAAGTTGACAAGCCCGAAAACCAGTGCACACGAAGATGTAATGGCTAAGATCGATCTTCGCTTTCGCGAAGTCGGCCGTCTTATACAGGGGATGTCTATCTCCCATCTTCGTATTGCTAGAGGACGTATCTGTGTACTTTCGGTGCGATTGACATGGAGGAGCGGTGGAGGCGCGAGGAAACTGGAGACACTAGTAGCGCAAGGGCGAGAGATTTGCAGCGAGGTTGAAGAGGCGGAGAGTTGAGCATGAACAACCTCCGAATGAAGGCAAGTGTGATTACCGGTTGGGACGGCGTGATAATTCTTGACTCAGGCACGGAGGAACTGTGAACATACGAAAGCAATTGGTACGGCTCCTAATGTTGATGCGCTTTTAATGCTCCCTTGGTGATGTTGGGATGGAGTGTCTTTGCTGCGGAGGTGCACGATGCGGAGTTGTTGAGGTAGATCGGAGGAGGAGCATCAACAGTGATGGAGGCCCGCGGTAACCCGATAAAGTGGTGTAGGCGATGTCGATCCTCTTGACGACTAAAACCTCTTTTCTTTTTTCTTCTTTCCAAGTATATTTTGTACACTCGAACATCTTCCTTGTACTCGGTGGCGGCGGGTTCAAGGTTTTTTCCTCCATTTGATTGTTTGAATAAATTTTTTCTTTTATAATCCTTTGTCAAGACTGCAACCGAACCTTCTCAGGCGCAAGGGTGCGCCTTCACACATAATTCTTAGTGATAAAAGAAACAATATTATAATGGAATATCCACGGACCTGTGCTTCTGATGCAAGATTTTCTTGGCTTTGCTGGGGCAGATGTCTCAAATCATTTTCCTTTTGTGCACACGTTCTATTCCCTTCTTCCCGTGAGATGTTTGCTTAGGGTTCCTTTTCTTGCTCAAGTGAGTTGATTTAGGCTGACTCAGGACTTTGTGTTTTTAGGAGTAAAGAGGTTCTCAGATGAAAATAGTGCTTCAATTGAAAATTGAAAATTGAAAATTGAAAATTGAAACCTTAACTATGAATACAAGTATTGTAATCATTTTTACGGAGGAATTACAAATATGATATGAAATTGTAAAAGGAAATACGCTGGAAAGAATAGCACAACGTTTTAAGGTGTACGGGATACTGTGAAGTGGCAGCACAGTATCTTAAGTTCGGTAGGGTTTGAGCCATCGTGAGTGAATTGTTATGCCTTCTAGTTTATCAGCGTTGATGAGCTTGCGGTGCCGCCTAGGATAACATCTGCTACCAAGTACGGTTCATATTCTCTTTCGGTGGGTGAGTCAGGTGGAGTGGTCATTTTCACCATCATGCTCCCAACTTTGAATGTAGTCGCCTTCTTCACCAGGTCTCCAATTCCAAACGGGTTTGGTCGTGTAGATACTTGGACCTTGGCCTTATCGTCTTTGACCAAGACAGCCTCTACGCTCTTGATAAAACGTTTAAAAGGGCCGGCTTCCCATTCACATCTCCTAGCCGGGGGGTTGGTTCGTTGGTTGGAGTCGGTCCCGGGACTTGTCGAACGAGGCGGTAAGTTGTAAGGAAGGTTGCGTGACGAGACTTACTTGAGATCGGAACTTTTCAACGTATCTTTGACGAGGCTTTCTCGGAAGTTGTGTCACATTGGTAAGTTGTTTGGTGCGGCAATAGACAGCCATCGGGGAGGTCTAGAAGGCGTGTTGGAGATTCTTTCAGGTATCGAAACCGGCGCAGAGGACGAGACTCCTAGTATTGCTTTGTTTTCGTGCATCCAAGGGCGTCCCGGGATCATGCGTAGTTGGGGTGATCTTTGACTATGTAGAACTTTGCTTGTGTCGAGGCATCACCTAATTTGACTTCCCGAGATCAATATATCCGTATGCATCTCACGGGCTCTCCCGCTGAATCTTTAACCACGGTCGGGTGACGAGTAGCTTCTGCTTCGAAATCTTTGCCGCTCTCGAGTCTTGACGGTAATGATGTTAAATTCGGAGCCGTATCAATCAACACGCTATCGAATTCAACGTTTCTCAAACGAGTGACGGTTAGGAGTCCCTAGTTTCCATTGCTCATGTCCTTCAGGAAAGACTGGGGTTCCTGGACTGCTACTGGATGCAAACGCCTTCCTGACATGACGTGGTTGAGGGCCGCAAATATGTCTTGACGCTGTCCTTTGGAGAAGTACAAGATTTCACATATGTGCTCCATCATAGATTGTACGGTCTTGCGAATAGAATCCCCAGAAATCATGCAGTTCTTGATAGGTAAAGGGTCTCTATGAACACCCTCGTTTCCAAGCTGGAGTTCCCCTGTTTCTACCTTTTCCTTGAATATTTGTTTCAACCTGTTGCAATCTTTGGTTAGATGATGGACGAACCTGTGGTAGCAATAAAAGATATCGGGATCTGCCATTTCTTCCTCGGTTGGAGGACGTCTGATAGGGGGCAGCTTTACGGCGTCATCTTGGATCCACGCTTCCAAGAGCTCTATCACTTCGTTCATGGGAAAAGGAAATCCCGTGTCTTTAATGTTTTGTGCAAGAGTTTTGTCTGCTCCTTTTCGAGACGAAGTCTTGTGTGCCGGGGATGTCCGCTTGGTTTGTTGTTCCGTCCTTTGGAGCTTTCCTTTTCTCTCCCTCCACCCACTACACTCCACGAAGGACCGGTGTTGTATTGCTTGTTCGTGAGGCGCTTGCTCCCTCGACTTTCTCGTGAATCTTCACTTCGAACAACGGGTTCTTTCTAGTAGTGCCGGTGCGATTGTTCGAACGTTTTGCGGCCTCGTGGAGTTCGAGAACGTTTGAAAGCCCGAGTTCTCTAACGGAGCGCGGTATATGGGTATCATCCCGTTGATGCACAACTCCACCAATTGTCGTTCGGTGACGTTCGGGTCATGACAATCCAGCGCTTGAGTTCTGAATCTTTTGACGAAGTCGTTAGGATGCTCGTTGTTCCGCTGAAGAATTCTTCCCAGATCAGGTGTATGCCCTCCCCGTAAGTGATTTTGAGAATTCTTTCAGGCGCAAGACATGATTGTATTCATGTTCCCCCAAGGATTCCAGAATCGAGAGACATGTTCACGAGCATTACCGATCGAGTCGTAGAGGAGGGCGGGAGAGGTGTAACCTCTTGGAAGAGGGATTCGTTGCATATCTTGAGGGTATGGAGGTTGGTGTTGGTGTGCATCCGTCGATTTCCTTTGCCTCGGCTTTGAAGGAGTCGTTTTAGATCTTCACGTGTGATGAAGTTGGGTGGCTGATCCCTTTCTCTTGAACATTTAGGAGCAACACGAGCTTCTGTCCAAGTGGAAACTCCTGCTCCGGGTGAATTGAAGGCATCTCTTGTTGGCTCCAAAGATTGACGTGAATCTGCGGCAATCGTTGTCCAAGGTCTTGAGGAAAGTGAGTACCTCCTTCGAGTTGCGGCCATATCTCTGTTTGAGTCTTAGCAAGAACTTCTGTTTCTCCATCAAGTCTGCAACGGTAATAGACGGTGGTCCTCTCTTGTGCCTCCGGCTCCTCGTCTGATGGGGAGTGAAAGTTGTTGCTCCGGTGACCACCGGAGGTGTTACACTTGAGGAGATGCGGGATTTGCGGCTGCCGGCTCGGTGATGGGGGTGTTACACCCTCTTGGGATGTCTCTGCTCCGCTAGTGTTGGTGATAGAGGTAACGGCTCCTCGAGATGTGTTGGCTACGGTAGCTCCACCCGGCAAGTACTTCGACACCGGGAATGGTACCCACACTAGCCCCATCGAGTTGATTGCGATCGGACCTTAATTCCACCATCTTGAAATGAATTGTTAATTGAATTGATTCTAAGATCTACCCTTTTGAAATTGATAAAATTGAATCGGATTTGAAGAAATTGACTTTACAACCGAGAGATTAATCTCCCACTTGTGGTCGCCAATTGTTTATGGGTGAAAACTACTCCTGAGAATTTGGTAATTTGGGGTGTGGATGAGGAATGAATTTAAACCTTAAACAAATGCCTTTCGCGGTGAGTGCTTGTAGATTCGAGAGATCAATCTGTGCAAGTCCGGCCTAAACCAAGAAATGGCCGTTCCAGGACTTGTTTTGGTCACAAAGTGAAGGAGATGGGGTTGATCTTAGGGAGGGAAGCGAAGAAGGTATTGAGATTGTGAAGGTGTTGGCTTGCTTATGACTTGTGAGAAAGGTGAGCAGGCTTGTGATTGATGCAAGCAAGCTATGGGTGTTGGAATACGTTTTGTACTAACACTTGGTTTTTCTGTCTCGTCTGGACTTGTGTTGTTGTTTGAAATAGGGCGGAGAACCTATTTATACAAGTCATTGAGCCTTATTCACGTCTCTCGTGGGAAGTGGAGGAAGTGGAGTGATGGAGTAGTGGAGTTGGGCGTCGGTGTCACACGACCCAGTCTTGCCCACTTCTCCTGTTCATCTCTAACCGTCCATGACTTCACGACACGTTCTTGTGATGGCGCGTTGCACGCCGCACGCCGTAAACCGCCTTGAGACCAATACCCCAAAGTATGTATCCCCCCGTTTGTGACATGATTGATGTACCGGAATGTGTGGATCGTGGATCCACGAAAGATAGCATGTAATCTTGAATTGAATAAGTCGATACTTGTGAAGTAGTACAGTGTGTATTTTATGCGAGTGCGCATCATGGTGTGGTAAAGTGATGGGTAATGACGCCTCACCGACCAATTAACTCGACCCGGGGTTGTATAACCGGGGAAAGTTTGGTGAAGTTGGACGGATGAGATGATCTTTGAGACACTCATCTGCGGCCAGTTAATGAATATTAGGGATTTTTGAAGAGGTGCGCAAGCATCACTCTTCAGCTTGGTCGAAACCGAGCATGGAAAGGGATTTGGAGAGAACCAACCGGGCGTGCCTGTAGATAGCATGCCAGTGTACACGTCCATGTCTCAGTGTCCCATGAAGGTGCGATCTAGGACACTCAATTTGACCGACAAAGAGGAGTGGTTGAGATCAATTTTGCAATAGGAAATTGATGCCGCAAAAGGCCGCGCATCATGCTTTTTCCGGCGCGCGTTCCAAGACGACCTAATTTGGTCGGTCTTGGCCGATGGGTTTGACGTGAAGATGGCAGGCTGGTGTTCATGCCTATACCTGGATATTCCATGAAAACGTGATCTAAGCCACTTAAATCATCCTGTGAAGTTGAGCGGTCGAGATCAGTTTGTGGTTTGGGAGGCATGGCCATGCTAGTTTGGACGCACGTTTGGGATTAACCAGGCATGATATGCCTTGGCCGAACATATGAGGAGGTAGATGGGCCCACGGTGGTCATGCTTTGGTATGGCCGGCCCTTGCTTGATCTAATCGTGACCCTCCATTCGTGCTTAGGAGAAGATGGACGCGCGTGATGGCTTGAAACCTAATTTTGGCTTTCAAAGCCGTGCGCCATCTCTTGTTTGGGTGACGATTTTGTCACGGGCAAACATTTTTGGTCTTGACCGATTGGTCAACTGTGTAGGCGGTCCCACGGTGATCGTGTTGACATGCTCTGGGCCCTTTAAGTCTACATCTACACCATCCATCTATACCTGCGAAGATGGATTCTTGAGACTGCTTTGCAACACATGTAATATGCCGCAAACCCTAATTTAGGGTTTTCCGTCCATAATGCTTGGTATGAGCAGTTTCTTGGCAAGCTAGGCCAATGACCGACCATGCGGGGTCGGTAGTGGGTATTCCATACACCTTGGGGGTGATGGAATTGATCTCGGGGTCATCCAATCATGCTCATGGAGTTGGATGGCGCGATCGAGATCATATCCGGACCGATACGGTCGATCCGGATGCTCAATCGGGCTAGTATAACACACCGAGAGGGGCTCAATCGGGCTAGTATAACACACCGAGAGTCACACGTACGGGTATTTTGTACATGATTTCATTATAGTGCTTGGAGGTTCGTGTTACTACGTAAGAGTAACACTCGGTCGTCATGCCACAATCGATAACGAGTGCGAAAATACAAGGCGATATGAAATTCAAAGGAAGGGATTGTTGCTACATGCTCCAACCTCGGAGGAATTTCATGTATTCACGAGAATGGGATTGTTGCTACATGCTCCATTCTTGGTGAATTAAGTGAGGGAGTATCCAACACTTATAAATGGCTTTATCTTTTACAAGATGTCAGCGTATGATTTTTTCGGTTTTTACAAATTTAACCTTAAAAGAAAATCCACCATCAACAATGGTACAACAACATTGCACCAAACAACATATCCAACTAGGGTGACATGGTTACAGCTTTCTACAAGAAGTATTTCTTTGTGTCTGAGCAAATTACCTTCTCAGATTTAGGAAGGATGTTTCAACGAAACAATGAACATCAAATGATTATGTCAAAAGATTGAATTCAAGCTACTGGATTGTCACGACCCAAATGTGACCGAACAACAATTAGTGGATTCTTGCATCAATGGCATGGTTCCCATCTACTGTGCCTTACTGTAGAATATGCGATTCCAGACATTCTTTGAACTTCATGAGGATGCTAAATGGTCGGCCACAACAGCACCAGCATTGTTGAAAAGAACCAGGCCAGCCAAGGTTGAAGACGCACGCGAAACTCGATGAAATAAACGCCTCATCAACAAGAAATATAACACTAACGAAGGCTCCAGCGGCAGAACAACAATCCAAGCGCGCAATGCCAGCACATCAGGCAGCTCCACCGCGAAAGGCTGCAGCTAAGGCTCCTGCGCAGCATCAAGAAGCCGGAGAAAAGGCCTTAGATTTCCCGTTCCCAATCGAAGAAGTAATTGAACTCTTGGAAGCATGGATCCAAGATGACGCCTTCAAGGCCGCCTCTATCGGGCGCCCACCAATCGAAGAGGAAATGGCAAATCTAAATCTTCACGCTGCCACAGGTTTGTCCATCACCCGACCAATGACTGCAATAGATTAAAGCGTATCTTCAAAGAAAAGATGGAGGAAGGGGAACTTTAACTGGCAATGAGGGAGTTCACAGAGATCCTCTTCCAGTCAGGAGTTGCATGCTCTCTGGGGAATCTGTTCACAAAACCGTGCAATCCATGATGCAGCATGTATGCGAAATTCTCTATTTCTCCAAGGCGCCGCGTCAAGATATATTTGCAGCCCTTAATCGCGTTGTGTCGGGCAAGCGACTTTTTCCTATTGAAGAAATCACGCCAGAATCCCAAGCTTTCTCAGGAAGCGGTATTGGAAAATACAACTAGGGACTGCTTACCACGGTTTATCTGAGGGACGCTGAGCTTGATAGCACATTGATCGATGCGGCCTCTGACTTCAACATCGTTACCATCGAGACTCCGAGAGCTGCGGGAATTTTGAAACAGGAGGCTCACCTTTCCCCAAATGTGGTCAAAAACTTGGAAGGAGAAGCAATAGACGCATATGGCTACATCAACCTTGAAATTAAGGTGGGACATGCTCTGACACATGGCAAATTCCATATTGTCAAAGAACTCTCAAATTACGACATGATTCTGGGGCTCTCATGGGCACATGGCAACAAAGAAAAATTAGGAGTATCCCCTCTGCCGGTGTTGATGCCTGAAAGAATTTCGAACAAGCCATCCAACCCTGAAGATCACATGTTGTCGTATCAACAACTTACCAATGTAACTCAATTACCTGGAGAAGGCCCGTCGACGTTCGTCCGTAGATTCCGAACACAAGTAAATCTTATTGGACAATCCTTTCTCCAACCAGTCACTTCTCCTCTCGGTCAAGCATGGGGACTCGGTCCAGTTATCAAACCGGGCGTCACTAAGAGATGTGAATGGGATGCTGGGCCTTTCAAGTGCTTTGTCAAAAATTTGGAAGCTGCCTCGGTCAAAGATGACGATCTCAAAAATCAAGTGGTTGCACAACGCCCAAACCCGTTTCAAATTGGAGATATGGTAGCCAAGACGACCACGTTTCAAGTTGGAGATGTAACAGTGAAGGTAGCCGCTCAACCTGATTCGCCTAAAGAAAGGGAAGACGATCCATATCTGGTGGCAGATGTTATCTTGGGTGGTTACTGCAAACTCATCAATGCCGACAAATTGGAAGGTGTGTGTTTATGGGTGAAAATTATTTCTGCCGGTTTTGCTAATTTGGGGTGTGTGTGTAGTTGCAGGAAATCCTACACTACACCCCTCACAATATTCCACACAACTAAGACATTTTAAGATGAATAATAATGATTTTATTGATTATTTCCTTGAAGATTCACAAGATAAAATAGAAAAGAGTTAAAGAAATTACAATCACCACCAACTTTCTCTCTCCTAATGACTTGTCTAACACTTTGAAAAGAATCCTCTCCTTCACCAGACTTATTCGACTCTTTATATAGGGTAATATACAATGGATGACTAAGCTAAGCTGTCCTTTATTTCGGGAACGACTTGCGAAATATCGCAAGTGTACAAGTATACAATCTCGCAACTCTCCTAAACTTCGCTAGATCTTCACACTTTTCTCATGTTTTGGTTGTCGTCATTCATTGCGTCATTAATGTCATTCTTCTACGACGCTCTCGCAATGTCATTATTCATTGATTTCGCGAAGTATTGATGTCGCGATATTCTGATCCTACATCTTGCCTCTTCTCATGTCTTCTCTGCGAAGGAGAGAATGTCATGAGAACCAATATTTTGAAATCATAATTTGTTCATCTTTATCTGTTTCAATCAGTACTTTTACACGAATTTATTACGAGATGTTTCTTCTTCTACTCTTTTCTTGACACGTCTCTTTCAACCGTTTATTCTTGACCATTCGCGTCCCATCTCGCATTAAATGCATTTATTTTCTCGAGAATTCTTCTCTCTATATATAGTTTTCTCACCCTTCTCTTCTTCTCTTTTATTTTCCCTCTGCAACTTTTCTTCAATTCTCTTCCTCCGCAATTTGCGCTTCACTCTTGTAAATCTTCCTTTTCTTCTTTCTCTTGATCTTGATTCTCTAATCATTCCCATACTCTAAGAATGGCTCCCTACGTAGTAAATATGAAAACCTTTTTGATGAAACTCAAAAGAAATTACAAGATAAAGGTTTCACCTTATCTACTATTCCCAATCAAGAATCTTCATCTATTCTTTCTGCAAAATTGTTTATTGATCATCAGTGTGATGATCAGAAAATCATAATCTCGCTAGGTCAAATCCTCGCAGGTCTTCCTATTCCTTTGTACGATCCCGAACTTCCCTTGTTCTATGAAATTCTTGCTCATGAGAAATTCTCGCGAGCTATTTACCAATTAAGTGGTGATTGCATCCGTCTAATGCTTGAATTCGCCAATCGCGGCGCTGGTAAGAGATCTCTATATCCTGATAACGTTAAAGATCCTAACTTCGCAAGTTTAGAGATAGTCGTCGCGAAATACACTGTAGAAAACTTCTTTGAAAATTATGAAGTAATAAACATGAGAAAATAATAAATCTCCTTTGGGTGCCGATTGAAAAGAAAGAGAACGTTTAGATGATAAGATACTCATGCTAGATATTGAACAACGTTCCTCGATACTCTAAAGATGAGAGGTGGTTACTGTCTTTCCACTATTTTTGAGCGGACCTTATATTTCTCGGTTCCAATACACTCCCTGCGAATCTCGCAAATTATCAATAACCTTGGGTATTTAATTGGCCCGAAAAGGCAAAAGAGGTATACTTCTAATTTTTACTTATTTTACAATTTTCACCCCCTTTTATATCTAATCTTGCGATTTTTTTTTTTTTTAGATCATCAAATTAAGAAAGAGCTACAAAAGATATCCAAAAGCGAATACTCTGGCGATACTTCGTTCAATCACGGATGAAGTAAGAAATATTTTCCCTTATTATTTTTAACAATATTGTTGCCTCTGTTTCTTATCTTCATTCGTGTGAAGGTTGGCGTTGAATAAATTGACATTCCTGAAGCTGCGAAGAATAAAGGCAAGAATAAAATCACTCTTCGCAAGGATAAATCTTCTGCTCCATCTTCTAAAAAACGGAAAATCCATCCTTCTTCTCATTTTAATCCTCAAACCAGCGAGAATTCTGATGAAGATGAAAATGAGGTTGATACGTCTTTTGCAAAGGAGAATCATTCAGTCGAATCTCTGATTCTATGCAAGGATTGGGAGATGATCATTTATCTGCTACTTGCGAAGCTCTCGCAAATATTTGCGATGCCCCTCTGCTAGTGGATAATGATTCTTTTCGTGGAGTTTCTCGAATAATGACTCCCAGTTTCTTAAATGCACTCAGTGCCTTGGTATGTTCATATTTCTTTATTTCTTTGTGATTTCGATTATAAACCTTGTCTTAACAATTTCTTTACTTTCCTTTACAGTCTTGGAGAGCTTCCTTTGTTGTTGCCTCAGACCTCGAGAAAAGATGCAACAATCTTGAAAAGAAAAATCTTCAACTTAAGGAGAAGAATAAAGAACTAGAAATTGAAGTTGCGACATCTCATAAGAAGGATGAAAAAATTCAAAGTTGGAAGTTGAGTCTTCTTCCCATAAGGACAAAATATCTACTCTTCAAAGTGCTAATCAGCAACTTTATGGTATAACACCCTCCTCTTTTCTTCATTTCTACTTTGTCATTTATTTTTCTTTGCCTGAGTTATCATTTTCGCAGATATTTATAATCTTTCTGACGAAGCCATCCTTCTACATTCATTCCCTGAACCTATGGATGATGATGCTCTTCTCGCTCATCTCAATGAATCTTTAAGTAGTTCTTCAAACAAGATTAATTCTCTCTCATTAAATGAACTTCAAACCAAATTTCGTCTTTTAGAAATTGAACATAGATCTAGTTTAGGTTTAGCCAACCAATTTAAACGTTTATATCTTAGCTCCCAAGAGAGTAACAATATTCTAAGGAAGAAAATTAGCAGCCTCATAGATGATAAGGATCGCATTGCTAATCAAGGTGCACAAGCATTAGCGAAATTCCAAAAAACTCTTCTTGAAGTCCAAATTTAACGAGATGAATCTCTTCGCCAAAATGCCATACTTAATGAGCGAGAAAATCAAATTCGTTCACTTCTTGTCATAAATAATGATGATGAATTCGCCTGGGCTGCGAAGGTTCTAGATAATGCAGAAATAACTTAGGTGTTAACGTCGGTCTTCATGCTTGAGCATAATGCCTTGGTTAAAGATATGATTTACGAGAGAGAAGGTTGTTTCTTGTTCTTCATTACTTTTCGGCCTCTTTTTTTAAACTGTTATTAAGTTGCTAACTCATTGTCATTTGTTCGCGAGAATGAGAAGAGGTTTCAAACTAGAATCAAGGAACTTGAATCCGAGAAAGCACAACTTGCAAAAAACTTCTCTCTTCGCAATGACAAATATTCTAAGCTGAAGAAGCAATTGCAAACTACTGTGGCGAATTTCAATAATGATGCTGTCCGTTTTCACAATCAAACTATTGAAACAGTTTGCAATAGCCACAACATTCCTCTTTCTTCATATCCTTGTCTTCTCGATGAAATTCCTGAAAACATGCCTTCCTCAGATGTCTCTAATAGTGAAGTAAGCGAAGAAGAAGAATCTGATAAGGAATCTGATGAAGAAGAAGAATAAGCTGAGAGATAGTTCCATTTTCCCTTTTTCTCTTCTTGTAATGCTTGTACATTTATCCTTCTAGCCTTCCATTTTTGTAATCTCCTACTATAAATCTATCATATGAAAATAAATAACAAGTTTTTACTCTGATCATTCCCATACTTGCCTCTGTTATTTATTTTCACATGAGAGAAATTAAGTCGATAATCTTTAAGTAATGATATTTCTTAATTTCGCAACTGCTGTTGCTAATTCTCCACAAATAAATAAAGAAATATAGTCGTATTCACAAGCTTATTTGCTTACTCAATTTCTTGTTTTATCTTATCTTTATTTATGTTGAGATTCATCATTGCGACAAGATCGCAGGACGTCTTTATATTTTCATGTATTGACCCATTGATCTTGTCTTATCATTGTATTTGTGTGGTCTTATTTTTCCTTCCTAGTTAAAGGTCTTATTTTGCCACCCCTCATATTGCGTCAATATGACAGGCCTAAATATTCTTGCGAAGATAAAGCCCCATGACATTGTCGTCTTGCGACAAAATCGCAGGACGTCATTACACTTTCATGTAACGACCCATTGATCTTGTCTTATCATTTTCTTAGTATTTTTTCCTCTGCAGGATATTTTTGTTGCGACAATATGACAGGCCTAAAAATTCTTGCGAACTTAAAGCCCCATGACATTGCCGTCTTACGACGAAATCGCAGGACGTGTTTACACTTTCATGTATAGACCCATTGATCTCGTCTTACCCTCGCGTTAGTATTATTTCCTCTTCAGGATCATCGCACAAATATGACAAGACTAAATTTTCTTGCGAAAATAGAGCCTCATGACATTTGCGTCTTTTGACACTTATCAGCTCCCTAATGGAGGGTGCCGCCCTTATCATCTCCCTGGTTGCCCCTTCAAGGAGGCGTACATCGGCCATACAAAACTAGCTCCTCCCATCCGGTCTTAACAACAACCGAGTTGTTTTCGCAGCCTCTTATCCCTTATACCTATAGGGTTTATGGTTACGAGACTACACCCTAAGTGGAGTTTTCTTCGGGCCGAGTGCGGCATGTGCCAAGACTTGCCAAGACTTGCCAAGAACAGAGACACTTCAAATGCCCCGAGGCACTCTTGGCTCAACCGTGTACCTCGCGCCTTGGTCATGCCGACTCCTTGGAAGAGACCCTCGGTCGTCCAACCGGGGTATAACCTTATATATATAGTTGGAAATCAAGGTATCTCCCAGGATAGGCTTTCATGGGCCCCAAATTTTCATGACTCGGGTTCCGGGCGGTGTAACCTTTTCCCTGAGCCATGTCAAGAGATACCCCCTTATATGACGCACTTTAGGTCTTACATTTTCCTCTTACGAAATATGATTCGTGAACTAGGGTGTACGCCATAAAGGTTCGTCCCATTCACTCACTCATTCATTTCTGTCAATTTTTGTAATCATTCATTGCTTTTTGATTGTTTCTTCTCATCTTATTTGCGAAATTATCACATAGTCTTGCTTCATTTTCTAGCGCCAATATGTAGTTGCAGGAAATCCTACACTGCACCCCTTATAATATTCCACACAACTAAGACATTTTAAGATGAATAATAATGATTTTATTGATTATTTCCTTGAAGATTCACAAGATAAAATAGAAAAGAGTTAAATAAATTACAATCACCGCCAACTTTCTCTCTCCTAATGACTTGTCTAACACTTTGAAAAGAATCCTCTCCTTCAACAGACTTATTCGACTCTTTATATAGGGTAATATACAATGGATGACAGCTAAGTTGTCCTTTATTTTCGGGAACGACTTGCGAAATATCGCAAGTGTACAAGTATACAATATCGCAACTCTCCTAAACTTCGCTAGATCTTCACACTTTTTTCATGTTTTGGTTGTCGTCATTCATTGCGTCATTAATGTCATTCTTCTGCGACGCTCTCGCAATGTCATTATTCATTGATTTGAAGTATTGATGTCGCGATATTACGATCCTACGGTGTGGATGAGAAATGAGTCTAAACCTTAAACAAATGCACTTGCACGGGAGTCTGCTGGTAAATACGAAAAATCAATACGTGCAAATCAGGCCTAAACCAACAAATGGCCGTTCCAGACTTGTTTCGGTCACAAAGTGAAGGAGATGGGGTTGATCTTAGGGAGGGAATCGAAGAAGGTGTTGGCTATGTATGACTTGTATCGAAAAGTCAGACCGACTTGCACGGGATATAAGCTATCGGTTCGGTGTTTGAATACGATTGTATCAACACTTGCCTCACGTTGTCTTGACTTGCCTTGTTTCTTTTTGGAAAATATGGAGAAGAACCTATTTATACAAGTCTTTAAGCCTAACCCTCGTATCTCGTGGGAAGTGGAGAAAGTGGAGTGATGGAGTAGTGGAGTCGAGTGTTAGTGTCATACGACCAGTCTTGCCCACTTCTCCCATCATCACTAACCGTCCATGACTTCCTGACACGTTCTTTTGATGGCACGTTGTCCGCTGCACGCTGTAAACCGCCAGACCAATGCCCAAGTATGTATCCCCCAGTTTGTGACATGATTGATGTCTCGAGTGTGTGGATCGTGGGACCCACAGAAAGTAGCATGTAATGCTAGATTAAATAACTAAGTTATTTAGGAAGTCGATACTTGTGAAGTATCGTGTGTATTCCATGCAGGTACTACATCGAGTATATTCGGTATGTATGAAGCATCTTGTTTGAGCGTCTCAAAATAGCCTCATGTCCAAATTTACTTCATGTGATGGTTTGAAGGTTGCGCAAGCAAGTCCTCCCTTGGCCGACCACATGTGTGGTAGAGTGATGGGTGGTGATCACCATGACGCCTCACTGTCCAATTAACTCCTCACCAGGGCTGTATAACCAAGCCGGTGAAGTTGGACGGACGAGATGATCTTTGAGACACTCATCTGCGACCATTAGTGGAATTAGGGTTTTTGAAGAGGTGCGCAAGCATCACTCTTCAGCTTGGTCAAATCCAAGCTTCGGATACGATTTTTGGCGGGCCGATCGTGCATGTGTGTAGACGGCATGACGGTGTAGGCGCCCATACCTCATTGTCTCGTGAAAGTGTGATGCGGGCCACTCAATTTGTCGGCGAAGTTGAGTGGTCGAGATTAATTTGCGACAGCAATCTGGTGCCGCAAAATCCGCGCATCATGCCAACCGGGCGCGTTTCAAGACGACCAAGCTTGGTCGGTCTTGGCGATTAGTCGGGTATACGACGGCGAGTGGTGTACACGTCCATACCTTAATATCCCATAGAAACGTGATCTAAGCCACTCAATTTGTCCGACAAAGTTGAGTGGTCGAGATTAGTTTGCAATTGGCAGGTGTGACCACGCCTAGTTTGGGCGTGAGAATCGAGGCAACCAGGTATGATATGCCTTGGCTGATCGAGTGTGGAGATAGATGGGCTCACGGTGGTCATGTTGATACGCATCGGACTGGTTAGTCTAATCCTGGACCCTTCATTCGTGCGGAGAAAATGGACGCTCGTGATGTTCAAACCCTAATTAGGGTTTCACCTAGCAAGTGCCATGCCTTGTTTTGGGCGCATTTAATCGAACGACCAACTATAGTTGGTCACGACCAATCGGTCATGTATGTAGGCGGGTCCATGGAGTTTGCTGGGGCCCTTTGAATCTACATCTATACCCTCCATCTATGCCTGCGAAGATGGATGGTTACACTGTTTTGTGACACATGTAATGTGCCGCAAACCCTAATTCAGGGTTTTTCGTCCATACTGCTTTGGCTTGGACGGTTTGGCAAGCTATGCCACCCTTTTGTAGAGGCCAACCATACGGGGCCGCGTTGGGTCGGTAGTGAATATTCCAATACCGCTTGGGGTCATGGATTCAATCTAAGCCATCCAATCATCTTTGGTGAAGTTGGATGGTCATGATCGTTTCTGAGACTGATATGGACAGTCCAGATTCAAATATGCTCAATAGGGCTAGTATAACACACCGAGAGATGTATGCTCAATCGGACTATTATAACACACTGAGAGAGTTGTAGCTGTACGGGATTTCGTACATGCTTCATTATTAATGCTTGGAAGTTTGTTTTGCTCTTGTGAACAACACTCGGTCGTCATGCCGCACAGGTAATGAGTACATGAAATACAAGGCTGGTCATGCATTAATTAATAATGCTGTAAATTCACGGGGTATATGGGATTGTTGCTACATGCTCCAACCTGGATGAATTTCGTGTATTTAATTCACAGAATGTTGGGATTGTTGCCACATGCTCCATTCTAGGTGAATTAGTAAAGTGAAGTATTCAAAGCACTTATTAATGGGTTTATATTTTGCAAGATGTTAGCACATAATTTTGGCTCTTACAATTTTAGCCTTAAATGAAAATCCACCATCAATATTAAGTCCCCTACCTAGCGCACAATGGTTATGCTATTGTGGGCTAGGCATGAGATGGTTACATACTTATGTGAAGAAGACGGGATAAAAAAATGTTTACCCGGAAGAATTTTGACCGACCGCTAGTAGTTGTCCATGTAAACGCCGTTGTGCAAGCGCGGAATCCTTTGGTGTGACCGGTTTCATTCCTTGCTTGTTTGAATCAAAAGACGAATCCAAGCAAAAGAGGAATTCAATTAAAAGAGGAATCCTTGTTCTATTTGGATTCTTCCGAATTTTTGTCTATAAAAGGGACCGACCCTTTTCTTTTTCTTCACACATTTTTTTTGTTCGGCCAGCTTCCGTTCGTGATCTCCATTGCCGCCGCCGACCGCCGCTGCCAACGCTGTCGGAGCTCGCCGTCGCCGTCCGTCCGTCCGCAGCAAGGTAAGACCTTTTTTTTTTTAAACCTTTTGCAAGATATATATTATGCTTAGTTCTTCCACCTAGATTGATACGCCAATATTTTCTAGGATTACTTAGTAAAACAAGCCGTGAATCCATGAATATGTTGTGTCCTGCTTCCTTTTTCATTGTTGCATGCAAAACCTAGCTTCTTAGGTTGTAGCTTGGAAAGAAATTCGGCTTGAATTTCGTGAACATGATACCCATGAACATAAGAGAACCGTGTTGTGCAAATAAATGTGGTCCTGCCATATATGCTCCATTGAACGTGGGTCCCATACCGTGTATGCCTGACTGAATGTCGTCTTTATACCAGCCTTATGCCTTTGACCAATACCAGACTTGAAGCTTGATAAATACCGGACTTGTGACTTGATCAATACCAGACTTGAAACTTGATCAATAACGGTATTTGGACCCAATCCCGGCCTTGTGTATTCCAACATGAATGTGTGTTATGTCGTGTGTGACTACACGTATCACGCGTTTTTATATAAGTACTGACTCATGTCTTTTATTGTAGAATGAAGAAAAGAACTCCCGTTGATATGTCTTACGGAGATAATCTTTGGTGCTAAGTCAGGGAAGTGTTGAAAGCTTCAAAGATATGCCGAACATTGTTGATGAGTTGTTCACCTTGCCTTTTCCAAACATTAGGAAACATCCCTCTCACAAGATAGTCTGCTCTCAGGTTCGTAAAATATGGATCTTTGATCCATCTTCTTCTTGGCACTTGTGATGAGGTTCTGTCTTCGAAGAAATGAATATCCGCTTTCTTCTATCGACTTTAAGATTTGTCATACTCCACCGGGTTCTTATGAAGGGTGGATGAGACGCATGTTGAATAATAAAGATGTTAAAGCTAATTTGACCAAAGCGCAAATCCTCAATGCGATCATGGCATCCGCTTCTCTTGAAATTAAGAAAGACGACGCAGCTTGATTACTTTCATTTCGGTGGAGCCCTTCTACTCATACAGCCATATTTAGATGGGGAGAGATGACTATTACTATGGAAAGCGTAGCTGCATTGATGAACCTGCCTATCGCTGGAAGTTTTTATTACGAGCTTTCTGACACGGAACAACGTGATTATGACGCTATACTCCAAAAGGTGGCAGAATTCGACGATCTGGACATGGAGGAGAAAAAATATACAAGATGCTTTTACACCTGGTGGGTATCGGAGTGGTTTCCTACAGACCCAGAACCGGATTAGGAGCTGGAAAACGAGCCCAGCGTGATTGCATTCTTGTCTTTGTGGCTATCCAGAGATATATTTGACGACGGTTCTGGAAAGAAGACCATAAGAGGTGTCCTTGTTAGGATTGCTATAAAGCTAGCAAAAGGTGAAGTTCTTCCTTAGGTGCCTTGTTCATTGGATGTTGTATTCTCATCCGGACGCCTTAGCAATGGACATGCATGTTTCCAACGGGTACAAGAAGGTGGAGTCGCACGTCCACTTCGCTTTCTTGAGCATTCTTGTGGGAACATTTCAAAAGTAATGCTCTGTTTACCAACTTCGCTCGGCGGTTTGTATGGTGGCTCGAGAATACTACGTTGGCGAGGAGGCGTCCTGCAATCAGGTGCGAAACTTCGTGGACATCTTTGATAATGTGTCTTCCGTGTAGATTTCCGTCCATGGGGGCCGATCCACTCTTCCATTGTTCAGTAGAAGACTTTTCTATTGCTTCGCGGTCCGATCTTTGTGTTGTGTACCGATGTCAAGACTATGAAATTTGGAAAACTTATTTATCCGCACAGATGCATTAGGGATATATCCCGTCTCTATTCAATGAAGCATTTCTTGTGACTCCATACAACATTGGGCTGCTTTCGTCAAATGGGATTTGACCAGGGTGTTCCATTTATCCGTCCGTCGGAGGCTTTGAAAGAACTTCTCCCGGGTATTTTTAATGCTGATGTGTTCTTGGCACTGCAGAGTCTTCCCTTATGGCCTATTGGGAGAAACCCAGTGGTAACAGATAAGTATAAGGAATTTTGGAGGAAGCAACTGTTGGCTTTCCAGGGAATTCTCGGAGGATGTTGGACAGATTCTCGTGGGGAGCCATCTTCGACGTTTTGAAGAAGCATTTCGGTTGAAGCCACTCTAGGAAAACGGACCGGAACCGATGATTGCGGTCCCCAAGCCGGGAGAGAGATCTAAAAGGAAGGCATGTGATTCGGTGATCCTCAATTCCTCCAATATGCGAGATATTTAAATCTCTTTCTATCGATTCCTTCATTTACGCGAGTAAATTCTTCTAAGAGTGATCCTTGATTGAAATCGGGAATTAGAAAGAGAATGTTTTCACAAGGTTGGCGATCATTGAACGAAGTTTGGTAACGTTGGCCTTCATGTTGAGAAGTGCGCGACACCGATCCTCATCTTGAGAAGTCCGGTAACTTGATCCTCGAAGTCTGGTAACACCGATCTTCATCTTTGAGAAGTCCGCAGTGAAACCGCTCCTTTTCAGAGACAATGACGAGAGAGATGACGCAAGCTCGGCTGGACAAGGTGCCTCCCTAAGTGATCTTGTTGATGGGGACGTGATGGAAATTAGAACCTAGAGTGAAGTAAACGTCGGGAGTAATGTAAGAGAGGCAACATCCGCTATTGTTGAGGTGGCTCCCCTTGAAGAACGTTCTGAGCAGGTTCCAGTCAATAAGGCTATCGTGGTGACTTCTTAGAAAGGCCTCCGTGCCGACAAGGCTCATGTGATTGGCGAAGTATTGGTGATGCGGCACAGGGCTTTGTTCGATCCTCCTTTCACTATCCCTTATCCAGGTCATGTGTTGGTTGGAGGATTCAGCGTGCCAGCTCAGTTCGAAGGGTTGTACACGGCGGGAGAAGCACATCCATATTTCTACCACTACGAAGCTCAAAAGTTGTCTTGCATTGGTCAACCGCGTCCAGGAAGCTTTATTTTCTATCCATGGGATGAGCGTCACGACTGGTCGAACAATTTATGAGGAGATGATTGAAAACTGGAAATGCCATCGAGATGTGTTTGTGCAGTACCACTTCAATGCTCCTTGGTTCTTCAAAGGGTTATCTAAGATTCAGGAGCTCCAGAAATTACAAGATGAAGTCCCTTCTGCAGACTGTGTTACTCGCCGGGAAGAAGAGGTTGAAAAGTTGTCTAAGGAGTTGAAGCTGAAGCAGGCTGTACTTCAAAGGATGAAAGTCACTCTTTCCCAGAAGGATGAGTTGTTGCTGAAAGACTTTCCTTGAAGGATCCGCGCCACCTACTTGTCTTTAGATGCTTTTCTTTTTGAGTGATAGTGAGGATTTCTCTTCACAATTTGACTTTCGGTAATTGAATTGGTTTATTTTGAGATAGTTTTGTGAAAGACTTTTCTGAAAGAGATTATTTTAAACGGAATTTGCATCTTGATCATGAATGATTGCACATATCATATGAAATTGCAAATGTCGCGTAAAAGGGAAGTATGAAGGGAAATAAACATGGCGTTTGATCATTGAGCCTCTTTCTCCATGTGTGGGACGCCAAGTCCTCAGTGAATTCTGTAGGAGCAGAATATCGCGACATCAATACTTTGCGAGAGTAGTAAACAACTGCATTGCGAAGGCGTCGCAGGTAAGAAATATAAATGACGCAATGGGTGACGATAGTCAAAACATGAGAAAAGTATGAAGAATTGGCGATATTTAGGAGTGTCGCAAGTAAAACGTTTATAACACTCGCGACACTTCACGAGTTATTCTCGAAAATAAAGGGATAACTTATTTGTCATCCTTTATGTATTACCCTATATAAAGGGTTGAATTAGTCTGTTGTGAGGGGGGGTTCTTTTTGAATTGTTAAGCAAGTCATGAGGAGAGAGAAAATCTAGAGTGATTGTAATTTCTTTAGATCAGATCTATCTATCCTTGTAAACATTTCAAGAAGATTATCAATAAAAATATATAATTATTCATCTTCAAATGTGTTAATTGAGTAAATTCTAGTGAGGGGTGTAGTGTGGGATTTCCTGCAACTACATATGCGCTAGAAACAGGGACTGAGTAGAAGATCAACCTTGTGAATTGGAAGAATCAGGTGTAACAAGAAACAAATCTCGAATAATTCTCAACAATTTACTAAAACTGAGAAATGGCTAGAAGAAAGGATGCATCAGAACAACCAACGATTGTAAGGAGAAGTAGGAGATTAGTTGGAGAAAGGAGAAATGAAGTAGGTGAACCATCAAGGATAAATGCAAGAGATAGATAAGAAGGTCAAATTCAACCACTAATTCAACCACCAATTCAACCAGCACTGAATAGAGTAATCGATTATGATAGAGTGAGCGTGCATACATGGAGATCAAATTCTATGGAAGAAAGAGAAGAAGTGCAACAACTGATGAATAATGGACAAGAGGAGAGAAATCGAGAAGCAATGGGAGAAACTTGACTCATAGAAATGAAGAAATTGTAGCATTAGAAACGTTGAGACAAACAATACATGAAGAAAGGCGTCTAGAAAGCGAAGAACGCGCAAATTTAACAAGGCAAAACCACGAATTAAGGATGGAAAATAGGAGGCTGCCAAAATAGAAGATCGAGAAGTAATAACGGATCAAGAATCTGCGAAACATTACTGCAGGAAACGTTAATGAAGAAAATTTGGAAAGGGAAGTAAGTTTTGGCGAAGGAGGTCGTGAAGGAAGAGAAGTAGTAGAAGATCGTTATATTCCACGTCCTGAAGATCTACAGAATGGTCAAAATGACGGAAATCGAGAAAATAGGCAGCGTCAAGGAGAAAATGATACAATTAATGAAGAAAATCAGGGAGAAGGAAGAAGAATATTACTTGGGAGAGAAACACGAAGGAAACAAAAGGAAATTGAAGATGACATTGAAAAACATTATATTGAACAAGCGCGTTTAGCTCGCGAAAGGGAAAGATTGAGAGCGAGAAATGGAAGAACAAGAATTAGAGGAAGCAATTCGGCGGAAACAATCATGACAATCGAGAAAGAAGGCGCGACCAAAATCGCAACAATGAAAATATTAATGAAGAGTATGAAAGAATACAAAGGAGAGTTGATAGACAACCAAGAAGAGAAAATGATAGATACAATGGCGTGCACATTCGCGAACGAGATGAAGGAGAAAGTCGCAGAGAAAGAAGAGAAGAGAATGTTGAACAAGAAAATCAAGATAGACGTGAGCGCGAGAAGGAGAGAAAGAGCTAAAAGACCAATGAATCCGAACACTGAGGTAAATGAACAAATTTTAAGAGAGTTGGCAGAGATGAGAGGAATGTTGAATAGTAGAGGAGGTGGAGGAAGAAGACAATTGGATGAGGCAATCGAGGAAGCTGCAAAAACCCCTTTTACTTTAGAAGTGCAGTTAGGTGGGATACCCCAAAATGCAATTTACACCGCATTAACCAGCATTTTTGATGGAACAACTTATGCAATACAACACGTCAAAGCGTTTGTAAGATGTATGTTACAATGGGAAAATCATGACGCTATATTGTGCAAATATTTCGCATCAAGCTTAACAGGAGAAGCACTGAAGTGGTTTGAAGGTTTACCAAGAAATACCATCACGTCATTCAACCATCTACGAGCTATATTCTTAGGGGCATACATAAGTAATAACTTCTCGCGACCAGGAATTGAAGATGTATTTGGGCTAAAACAAAGGGTTAGCGAAAGTTTAAGGCACCTAACTGTGAGATGGAAGACGATGTGTAGCGAGATGGCCGGAAGAGTAGATGAAAGATATCTCATTTTATCATTTATAATTGCTATGTTCGCAACCAACCCTGCTATATATTCAAATTTTTAGAGTCAAGAATACAATCACGATGACGGAGCTGCGAGAATTGCAAGAGGAATATATTGCTTTGGAAGAAAGGCAAAATGAAGTGGAGTCGTACCCAATTGCGAATACAAATTCAAATGCTGCGAATGCAAGTTTGTTACCTAGGTTAATACACACAGTGGCGAGTACCTCGCAAGGGCAACAGGAGGGAGTGATAAATGATGGACAGCCAAAGTTGGTAGCCATTAGAAGCCGAGATCAAGAAGAGTTTGAAAGAGAAAGAAATTACTACAACCGTGGCGGCAATAACAAAATTCAGAGACTTGATCACTCACAAGAAACCTATGGAAGTCAAAAACAGAATTATCATGGAGGGCGGCTGACGTCATAGAGTAGTATGGGAAGAAATCAAGATGCCACCACTTTGAATACTAGTGTGGAAAAAATGGGAAGCTATACTCCCGATGGAAAACATACCCGCACCATGGAACATGGGGAGTGAACCACCACCAAGTGATAGAAGTCATGAATTCTGCTCTTACCACCGTTTTCATGGACATTTGACAAATGAGCTGCGAGAAACATAAAAAGAATCATCCTTAGAATGATTGATCAAGGGAAAATTTGAATCACTTTCTAAAAAGTGAAGAGAAAGTTCAACAATTGCCGCCACCACCATCAAAGGGAAAAGAAACGTTCATAATAGAAGTTGGGTCGAAAGCTAAAAATTTGTTTTGAATGGAGCAGAGGCAGAGAGTAGTAGGAGAAAAAAGTGTAAGAAATGAGTAATCATCAAAAGGCAATAGCAAAAGCTTGTTAAGGGTAAGAGAAAGAAAAAAATAATTGAAAAAGAAATTTCCGAGGATCTCGCCATCAAAAATGTATGACAATTTGAGTGAAGAATTGAAAAACAAAACAATGTAAGATTGCGCGATATCTTCGCAAACAAAATGAATGATTGAATGAATTAACAAAAATGAAAGAGTGAGTGAATGGGACGAACCTTTATGGCGTACACCCTAGTTCGCGAATGATATTTCTCAAGAGGCAAATGTAAGACCTAAAGTGCGTCATATAAGGGGGTATCTCTTGACATGGCTCAAGGGAAAGGTTACACCGCCCCTGGATAACCTGAGTCATGGAGATTTGGGGCCCATGAAAGCCTATCCAGGAGAGATACCTTGGATTTCCAACTATATATATAAGGTTATACCACGGTTGGACGCCCGAGATCTCTTCTTAGGATTCGAGTGTATGCTCAAGGCGCCTGGGGGTACAGGTTGAGCCAAGAGTGCACAGGGCATTTGAAGTGTCTCGGCCATTCTTGGAAAGTCTTGGTATATCTGCACTCGGCCCGAAGAAAACTCCACTTAGGGTGCGTCTCGTAACCATAAGCCATATAGGTATAAGGGATAAGAGGCTGCGAAAACAACTAGTTGTTGTTAAGACCAGGATGGGAGGAGCTAGTCTTGTATGGCCGATGTACGCCTCCTTGAAGGGGAAACCGGGGAGAAGATAAGGCGGCACCCTCCATTAGGGAGCTGATAAGTGTCAAAAGACGCAAATGTCATGAGACTTTATTTTCGCAAGGAAATTTAGGCTTGTCATATTTGTGCAATGATCTGTAGAGGCAATAATGCGACGCAAGGATAAGGCGAGATCAATAGGTTTTTGCATGAAAATGCAAAAACGTCCCGCGATTTCGTCGCAAAGACGGCAATGTCATGGGATTTTTACACTCGAAAGAGTATTTAGGCCTGTCATATTGTCGCAGAAAAATATCCTGCGAGAGGCAAAAATACTTAACAAATGATAAGACAAAGTCAATGGGTCATTACATGAAAATGTAAAGACGTCCTGCGATTTTGTCGCAACGAGGGGTGGCGAAATAAGACCTTTAAGTAGGAAGGCAAAATAAGACCACACAAAAATGATAAGGCAAGAACAATGGATTTGTTCATTTGTGAAGACATCCTGCGATCTTGTCGCAATAATGAAATTCAACATAACTAAAGATATAGACATGCATAAAATTGAGGAAGCGAGTAAGCTTGCGAAAATGATTATGTTCCATCATGGAGTTACAAAGAATAAAGGATGAATTCAGAGATTTCATTACTCAGATGTAATTGGTTAAATCACTCATTTGAAAATGAATAACAGAGGCAAGTATGGGAATGAATAGGATAAAATCTTGTTATTCATTTCCACATGATGGATTTATGCATTCATAATGATAGTTAATTTGAATTATAAAGAAGAATTGCTTGACGAATACGCGCAAGTAAAGAAAACGAAGATTGAATTCATATTTTACAATCCAAGAAGATTGAAAGAGTATATATATTACAAGAAGCGAAAGAAGAAAAGAAGTTAATTCTTTGAGGATTCTTCTTCTTGGTCGATTCTTGATTCCATCATTCTTTTCGCTGAGAATCTTCTTCTTCGCTAGCTTCACTATCGAGACATCCGAGAAAGGCGTATCCTCGGGAATAACATCGCGAAGACAAGGATATGAACTAAGAGGAATGCGGTGATCATTGCAAACCATTTCAATAGTTTGATTGCGAAAAACGAACAGCGGTATTGTTGAAATTCGCCCTTTGTAGCTTGCATTTGTTTCTTCAACTTAGAATACTTGTTATTGCGAAGAGAAAGGCCTTCATGAGTTCCCCTTTTCGGACTCAAGTTCTTCAATCCTTGTTTGAAATCTCTTCTCGGATTCTGCAAAACATATGATAACGAATTAACAACACTATAACAGTACTACAGAGGTAAAGAGCAGTAAAGTATAATAAACAACCTTCTCTGTCAGATATCATATCTTTAACCAAGGCAGTATGCTCGGTATGAAGACTAACATCAACACCTAAATTATTCCCTGGCATTATCTAGAACCTTCGCAGCCCAAGCGAACTCATCATCATTATTTATAACAAGAAGCGAACGAACTTGCTTTTCTCGCTCCATAAGTATGGCATTCGACGAAGGGATTCATCTCGTTCAATTTGTACTTCGAGAAGAGATTTTTGAAATGTTGCTAATGCACTGTGCACCCTTATTAGCGTGACGGTCTTTCTCATCTATAAGGCCACTAATTTTCTTCCTTTGAAGCTCGATTTTTCTATGGGAATCAAGATACATTTGTTTAAATCGGTTGGCTAAACCTAAACTAGCTCTATGCTCAATCTCTAAGAGACGACATTTGGTTCGAAGTTCATTTAATGAAAGAGAATCAATTTTGTTTGATGAGTTACTTAAAGACTCGTTGAAATGGGTGAGAAGAACATCATTATCCATAGGCTCGGGGAAATGAATGGAGAAGAATGGCTTCTTGAGAGAGATTATATATGTCTGCGAAAATAATAAATCGGGCAAAGAATAGTAGGTGACAAAGTAAAGACGATTTGAAGAGTAAAAGTTTTATACCATAAAGTTCTTTGGTTTGCACTTTGAAGAGTAGATATCTTAGTCTTCCGAGAAGCGATTCTGTTTCCAATTGTTGAATTCTTTCATCTTTCTTGCGAGACATCGCAACCTCAATTTCTAGTTCTCGGATCTTCTCTTTAAGTTGGAGATTTTTCTTTTCAAGGTTGTCGCGTCTTTTCTCGAGATCTGAGGCAACAACAAAGGAGGCTCTCCCAGACTGTAAAAGGAAAATAAAGAAATTTTTAAGATAAAGCTTATAATAGAAGTTACAGAGAAGCAAAGGAATATGAATATACCAAAGCATTGAGAGCATTCAAGTGGCTGGAAGTCAATGTTCGGGAAACTCCGCGAAAAGATTCATTATCCTCTAATAGCGGGGCATCGCAAATATTCGCGAGAGCTTTGCAGGTTGCAGTTAAATGATCATCGCCTAATCCTTGCATAGAATCGGAGAAGATACCGAGATAAGCTGCGCCATAGCGAGAGGTGATCGAATGATTTTCCTTCGCGAGAAGAAGTACCAATCTCATTTTCATCTTTCGGTGTTTTCGCTGGTTTGGGAATTAGAATGAGAAGGAGATTGGAGTTTTAGTTTTTAGAAGATGGACAGGAAGATTTATTCTTCGAGAAATGATTTTACCCTTGCCTTTAACTTTGTGACTTGACTTCTTCAAAATCAACCTCAGCACACGTATGAAGATAAGAAACAGAGGCAACAATATTGTTTAAAATAACAAAAGAAAATGTTTCTTACTTCATCCGTGAGTGATCGGATTATCGCCCGGGGTACTTCGCCTTTGGATCTTCCTTATACTTCTTTCTCATTCGGCAATCTAAATTTTTTGAAAGGTTTAATAAGTAAAAAAGGAAGAAAATGACGCAAAGCGAAAAAAAAAAAAAAAAAAAAATATATATATATATATATATATATATATATATATATACCTCTTTTGCCTTCTCAGGCCACTTAAACTCCCAAGGATGATAATTCGTGAGGTGTGCGGGGAAGAACATGTGAACCTGCGATGTAAGGTCCACTCAAAAGTAAAGGAACAACCCACCATTTCTCATCCTTGGAATGACGAGAGTACTATTATTGCCCGAATTCCAATCAATATCTTGCATGAGCGGTTTATCGGCATCAAGATTATCTTTTTTTCTTGATGAGCGCCCCAATGAGATTTATCATTTCTCATATTTATTCTCGCATAATTCGCAAAGAAACTTTCTACAAGTATACTTCTCAGCAATTATCTCCAAATTTACAAATTTAGGATCTCTAACGTGCGAGGATATAAAGATCCTTTACCGGGCGCCACGATTTGCGAATTCAAGCATTAAACGGATGCGATCGCCACTCAATCGATAAACGGCTCGCGAGAACTTTTCGTGAGCAAGGATTTCGTAGAATAATGGTATCTCGGGATTATATAGAGGAATGGGAAGTCTGCGAGGAGTTGACCTAGCGAGACTATGATTTTATGATCATCACATTGATGATCATAAAACAATTTTGCAGAAAGTATAGATGAAGATTCTTGATCAGGAATGGTTGATAAAGTGAAACCCTATTCTTGTAACTTCTTTTGAACATCATTGAAAAGAGGTGCGTATGTACGGCCAAGCGAAGCCATTGTTAAAATATGGGAATGAAGGGGGAAACAAAAATCAAGAAAAGAAAAAAAGGATTTACAGTAGCAGAAACGCAAATTACAGAGGAAAGAAGTCAAGGAAAGTTGCGAGTAAAGAAAATAAAAGAGAAAAAGGGAAAGGTAGAAAACTATATATAGAGAAGAGAATCCTCGAGAAAACAAATGCATTTAATGCGAGATGGGACGTGAATGGTCAAGAATAAACGGTTGAAAGAGACGTGTCAAGAAAAGAGTGTAAGAAGAAACACCCTTAATAAATTCCGTACATAAATAAAACGAGTAAAAATGAACAATCGCGAGATAAAGATGAGCAGTTGCGGCACTTTAAAATATTGGTTCTCATGACATTCTCTTCTTCGCAGAGAAGACATGAGAAGAGGCAAGATGTAGGAGCAGAATATCGTGACATCAATACTTTGCGAGAGTAGTAAACAACTACATTGCGAAGGCGTCGCAGGTAAGAAATATAAATGACGCAATGGGTGACGATAGTCAAAACATGAGAAAAGTATGAAGACTTGGCGATATTTAGGAGTGTCGCAAGTAAAACGTTTATAACACTCGCGACACTTCGCGAGTTA
The DNA here is from genome assembly GCA_023531295.1 of Papaver armeniacum. NCBI lineage: Eukaryota > Viridiplantae > Streptophyta > Magnoliopsida > Ranunculales > Papaveraceae > Papaver > Papaver armeniacum. The sequence goes on from JAJJWW010011140.1 coordinate 216,519, forward strand.
TTCCCGAAAATAAAGGACAAACTTAGCTGTCATCCATGTGTATTACCCCTATATAAAGGGTTGAATTAGTCTGTGTGGGGGGTTCTTTTTGAATTGTTAAGCAAGTCATGAGGAGAGAGAAAATCTAGAGTGATTGTAATTTCGTAGATCAGATCTATCTATCCTTGTAAACATTTCAAGAAGATTATCAATAAAAATATATAATTATTCATCTTCAAATGTGTTAATTGAGTAAATTCTAGTGAGGGGTGTAGTGTGGGATTTCCTGCAACTACAAATTCTAAAACTATCTTTCTTGAAAAAATTGTTAATTAGAACTTACTTGCTTTTGAAGCCTTACTTGTATCAAACCGAAGTAGCCTCTTTAAGGAAATCGTCTGCATCAATCTCTCAGAGAAGGAAAGTTATCCCTCGAATTAAGCTTCTTACGAACAATGTGTTTCAAAGCGTTGCATTCACTGGTAGGGTGGTGAAGGAACCGGTGGAAATGACAATACCTCGGGTCCATTACTTCTTGATCAGTGGGTGAACGCCATACAAGAGGTAGCTCCACCTCTCCGTTTCGTACCCACGCCTCCAGCAACTCCAAAATATTTTTCATTGGGAACGGAAAGTATAGGTACTTAGAGTCTAGCCTTTCCTGCGTTTGTGGGCGTTGTAGTGTCTCTACATGGCTTTGATGTGAAGCACGTTTCGGAGATGAAGTTGGAAGATTTGTGAGTGTCATCATATCCGCGGATCGCTTGCCTGGGTGACGGGGTGTGGAAGGTGTCGTAATATCACTGCACGAGTGATCGGGTGAACGCTCCCATCCTCTCGTACTCACGTGTTCCTTGATTGATCTCTCCTTCCTCAAGCATTTCTTCACTTAGTTGAAAGGTCGATGCAGATTGGACAAGTCTTCCGAGGCTTCGAAAAGAGTCTTGAGATATAAATCTTCTAGCGGGGCTCCGTAAGCCGTGAGGCTCCCTTTCTTTATCCGGAAGACGTTGTGGTACCCCGGACAAGTCTTTTCCTCTGTGGAGTTGCCTCGAGTCTTCGTTGTCGGCTGGACCATGTTGTTCGTCTCTCCTAAGTCCCATGTGATTACGCGCTCTTTCTGCATCTCCACTGGTAAAGGTGTTACTCCTGGCTAAGGATTCAGCGTTTCTTACCTTTGTCGAGTAGATGCCTGCGACCCTTCTTGTAATTGTCTTTGTTATATCATTCAAAAGGCGGATTGTTTCACTCTGTCTTCTAGCGATACCGTCTTGATTTTCCAAGACATCCTCCAGCATTCTAGCTACACTTCCCATGATATCTGAACCACCTGTGGTTTCCGGATGAGGATACATCGCGAGATGAAAACCGAAAAATTGAGAATTTAATTTTTTGCAACCGAGATCAACCTCCCACTGTGGTTGCCAATTGTTTATGGGTGAAAACTATTTCTGCCGGTTTTGGTAATTTGGGGTGTGTGGATGAGAAATGAGTCTAAACCTTAAATAAATACACTTTGGGAGTGCTTGTAGATTCGAGAAATCAATATGTGCAAATCCGGCCTAAACCAAGAAATGGCCGTCCCAGACTTGTTTCAGTCACAAAGTGAAGGAGATGGGGTTGATCTTAGGGAGGGAAGCGAAGAAGGTGTTGAGATTGTGAAGGTGTTGGCTATGTATGACTTGTATCAGAAAGCTGAACTGGCTTGAGAGATATAAGCTATCAGTTCCGGTGTTTGAATACGATTGTATCAACACTTGCCTCGGTTGTCTTGAGTTGCCTTGTTTCTTTTTTGGAAAATAGGGAGGAGAGCCTATTTTTACAAGTCTTTAAGCCTAACCCTCTGTTGATGGTGGATTTTCATTTAAGGTTAAAATTGTAAAAACCAGAAAATCATGCGTTGACATCTTGTAAAAGATAAAGCCATTAATAAGTGTTGGATACTCCTTCACTTTACTAATTCACCTAGAATGGAGCATGTGGCAACAATCCCATTCTCAGAATACATGAAATTCATCGAGGTTGGAGCATGTAGCAACAATCCCATATACCACCAATGAATTTATAGCATTATTAATTAATGCGTGAGCCGCCTTGTATTTCATGTACTCATTATCAGTGCGGCATAACGGCGAGTGTTGCTCTCGGCGGGAGCAACACGAACCTCCAAGCATTATAATGAAAGCATGTTGAAATACCGTCACAAGTTTGCAACTCTCGGTGTGTTATACTAGCCCGATTGAGAACTCTCGGTGTGCTATACTAGCCCGATTGAGCATCGGACTGTAGGATCGACCGATATGATCTCGTTCATCCAACCTCACAGCGTGATTGGATGGCCCGGATCAATTCCATAACCCCCTGCGGGTATGGAATATTCATTAGAACCAACACGGACCCGCATGGTCGGCCTCCCCAAAATATTGGCATAGCTTGCCAAAACGTCCAAAGCGAGCGTATAGTAGGATCGAATATCGCAACAACAACACACTTGCGGAATCTTCATCAACAACATCGCGAAACCAAATGCAGAGTGATTTACAAATGACATAGATGACGATAGCGTAAATGTGAGAAAAGTGTGATGATCTAGCAATATTTAGGATGTTTGTGAAATTAACATTTGTAAGACTTTGCTAGAATCTCGCAAAACCAGATCCAGAAAATAAAGATTAGATTATTTTGTCACCCACTAGATAAATACCTATATAAAGAGGAGAGCAAGAGAGAGAAAGGGGGATAGACATTTTTAGAGAGGATACACATTTTGTAAAGGGAAGAGAATTTTAGGAGGAGAGAGATATTTTTTAGAGAGAGACTTTATTTTCTTTATCATCTTCTTCCCCAAAAACTAGATCTAGAGCTCTACAAAATATCCATTAATGGAGATTCTAAATGTAATACTTATGTAATTTCAATAATCATAGTGAAGAACCATGGATGTAGATCACATTGATAGAACCATGTAAAAAATCCTTGTGTCAATTTATATTTCTAGTACTTATATTTGAAATTTAGGTGATTAATAAGATTTAGATCTAGAAATTGTTATCAAGATATGATGAGGGTGTGTTGTGGGATTTCTGCAACTACATTTTGGCGCTAGAAGGAGGGGTGGCAAAATAAGACCTTTAACTAGGAAGGCAAAATAAGATCACACAAGAGAAATGATAAGGCAAGATCAATGGGTCATTACATGAAAATGTAAAGACGTCCTGCGATCTTGTCGCAATGACAAAATTCAACATAAACAGTTTGAATCTAGGTAACAGAGATCTTTCATTGCAAAAAAGATTACATGATAAGCTTGCGAGCTTGAGAAAATGATTAAATGATAATCTTGCGAACATGTACATGATAATGAGACTGAGGCAATGCAAATGTCGCACACTTGATATTATGATCATATTATTATGCGATACTAATAGTGCAGGAATAAGAAAAGATAAAGCACAAGTAAGAACTTGCGAGGAACAATAAATACGCAAAGAGGAATGCATATACTAGAGACAAAATCAGAGAAATGAAGAATGGAATCGATTTAAAGCTACATCAATTTTAGAGCGGCAAAATGAGCTAAGTAACATAAACATTAGCTATACATTGCAGTAGATAAGCATTCTCATCATACAAGCATCATACTCGCATCATGAAAGCATCTCATAAGCATTTCATGAAATAAACATCGCATACACATTTCATAACATAATCATTACATAAGCATTATATTCGCACGAGTATTTTACAAAACTTCGCAGAGTTATTCAGAATTTCGCAGAATGTGATTATTTTGCAAGATGTGATTATTTCGCTCAATTATTTCACACAATTATAAACAAATTGAAGAGATTATATTATCGCATGAGCGCAAAGCATGAGACAGGGGCAAGATAAGAATGAAGAAACAACTCGCTCATTCAACATTTTCTTAAGGATTATACCCTCATAGATAAAGAACGGAGGCAACTATGGATTACCAAGAAAACATTTTATGTTCTTTATCTTCTCGGCAAGAATCATTTCCAAAGAAGATGTTCACCAATGAACAACAAGAATTCTCACCAAAAATGGAGTAATAATTTCGCATGAATAGAGGCAATACTTACTACTCTCATTCAAGGATAAATACTTCTTATATTTCGTGGATTAATACTCCTTATACTTCATACTTCTAATTTCGCATGAGTAGTTCGCAATATTTCTTATTCGCAATTAAGGACGGATACTTCTTATACTTCTCAAAATTTACTTCATACTTCTTATATATTTCGAGGATTAAGTACTTCTTATACTTCTTTAAGGATACTTCATACTTCGCATTCTTCAAGAGATGATACTTCTTATTTACTTCGCAAAGCTTCGGAACTTCGCAAAAGAATAGAGGCAAGTACGTACTTTTCAAGTCCAGTATTCTTTTGCTTGTTCCTTCATCAACAAAGATCAAAGACTACTACAACAACGGATTTTTTCTTAAAGATCGCTCTTCAAGCAATATTCAAGAAAAAAGAGGCAAGATGTAGGATCGAATATCGTAACAACAACACACACGGAATCTTCATCAACAACATCGTGAAACCGTCGCAGTGATTTCGAAATGACATAACAGATGACGATAGCGTAAATGTGAGAAAAGTGTGATGATCTAGCAAAATTTAGGATGTTTGTGAAATTAACATTTGTAAGACTGCGAGAATCTCGCAAACCAGATCCGAAAATAAAGATTAGATTAGCTGTCACCCACTAGATAAATACCTATATAAAGAGGAGAGCTGATGCGTGTCGTAGGTGCAATCAAATTAATTAATGTTTCCACTCAATTAAAAATAATATAATGGAAGTCAAGTTCATTCCCACGAGGAGCAAGAGATTCTAGTTGTAAAAATTGTCACGAAAAGGGGGGTGTAAAAAGCAAAAGAAAACAAAGCAATTAAAATCGAAAGTTGAAAGCAATAAGAGAGACAAGATCAAGGAATCCTTCTTCGTTGCAAAACAATGATTAAAGTTATGTTCTTTTCTACTTGTTATTAGTCACAGATTATCACCAACCGTAGGATAGCAGAGTCCGCTTAGCTAGCCCCAAAATCCCTAATTTCACCGAGTAACAGTCCACTTAGTTATCGATTCTATTCAAAAGAACCACCTTGAGGTTCGCTTACAAGATGTAATTTCCCAGAATGCATTAAGATTTATGAATTTAGGTTTAGTACTAGTAGTTAAACTCGGTTCGCTTGGTCCACTTTCTAGCGTTGTTTCTACACACAATTGCTCCTCGGAATCCCTCCGCAAGGTCTCGTGTTTTCTACTTGTGTAAAGTGTCGAGAACGATTACGTATTCCCTAACTTATACTAGATATAGATCAATTAACAAATCAATTTAGCGTGCACTCCAAACAATCTATCAATCAATCATGAATGAATAAACATTCCTATTAGTAAAAACAATCGATAATCATGTGAAAAACTTCAAGATAGAATTGAAAACAAAACTCAAATCATGTTAAGAACTAGGAATTCATCCTCAATCAATAAAATTAGCTACTCATGTTAAAGAGTTCACACAAAGAATAAGAAAAGAAAAGAATTGTTGTGTGTGTAGAGATGTGTGTAAAAGATGTAGAAAACTTCTCTATTTATAGGCTTCAATATTCTCCAACTCTTCCAAGGATTAGAATCCTTTTCCTTTTGCAATTCAATTTCCAAATTCTAGTCTTTCTCTCCTTCCATCTTCTCTTTCCAAATTTGAGTCCAATTCTCCATCCAATTCCTAGCCCACGTCTTCACACCCATGAAAGAAGTCCATAGAAAAATTCCGGAATTTTGCTCGCCGGAAAACTGGGATTGTGGCCGGAATCCTGCCGGAATAGTCGCCGTCGGCCACCTGAGAATTTCTCCGTCGAGAGAATATTCGACGGAATATTCCGTCAGTCAACCGTTAGGACTAACGGTCAAACTAGTCAACTGTTAGTCAACCGGTCAAAGCAGATGAGTGAGTCAGCTATGAGTCAGTCACTGAGTCAGACTGAGTGGTCTTAATCAGCTGAGTCACTGAGTTGGATCGGGTTGAATCGCCAATTTCTGAGTTGATTCGCCAGAACTGAACTCCAGCCTAGGCCATTGCACAGCTTGCACATCTCAGCCTTGTACTCTCCCTTGACTTCACTGCATCAGCTCATTGCATTTATCATCATCACCATTTTCACTGCATTCTCCTTCATGCTCAGCCATAACAGTGCACAACATTACACTAAACTGCAGCTTCAATTGCATCGGTTCTTCCATCCATCTCAGTCTTATCAACATTTCCATCTCAGGCCACTCTCCCATCTTTCACTGCAACTCAAGAGCATCCCATCAGTGCTACTACCTGCAATATCACCACCAGCTCAATCTCCCCTGCACTAACATTTGCTTCTCTTTCTCACTGCCATTCCCTGTAATTCCAGTTCACAAATAAACCACCAAAACTAACCACAACACAACACCACCTCTTCCACCTGCCATGAACCAACAATACAATGTATGAGTTGCATTTGCCACAGGCCAACCCAGCTGCAACTAATTGCAGCAGCAGCTCAAACCTCCATCTAACCTACACTCCATCTTGCCAGCTTACCAAGCCACCAGAGCCCTGAATTGGTCCTCAACTGAGCCATCTCCATCTATCATTACTAGTGCCTGCTCTAGCTCAGCTGCACTAGCCAATACCACCAGCCATAATGCTAGCTTCCATCTTAAAGATCATTACTGACTACCACAAGCAAATCTGCAACATTAGCTCAGTCATTACAAGCATCCATTCTTTACCAGCACTCCACCAGAACCTTTGCCATCAACATCCAGTGCACTTCAATCCTGCAACTTCATTTCTTCACATTCTCAGCTCATTGCAGTGCCAAAAGAACAACTGCCATTCATCTCTTCCATACAGCCGCAGCTTCTCATCCTTTTAAACAACCTCATACCCATCTCAGATTCATGACCTAAACCCAATTGTCCTGTGTTACTTTGCCTCTTCAATCAACACCACCAACCCATTCTCTGATTCAATTACAGCCAATTCTTCCCTTGATAATCTTCATGGTACACATCATCTTCCTTCTTCTCGACAATGAATCGAACCCATCAATTTCAGTTCCTTAAACAGATTCTTCCATCTTCAATTTCTGTGAATCTTAGATCCCCTTTTGCTCTTTATCAACATACTCAATCCAATCTTCCATGTCTCATTAGCACAAAGATCAACTCCCTCCACTCTTCTCTACTTCTTTATCTCGATCTGAGTTCGATCTCTGGATTTCAAAATAACAGCAGCAGCTGCTTCTGCGTTTCTTCTCAGTTTCAGGTGAGAATGAAAAATGTTAAAGAAAAGTGTTTCTCGATTTAGGGTGAAGGTTAAATGGGGCGGATTCGGGTACGGGTGTGGGTGTGGGTCTATGGGTTTGGGTTTATACATCCATTTTACCGGTGATAATAGCACTACATTTTCGGATAAGGGCTACCCGGTTTGGCAGCCCCTTAACTTGAACCTGTCCTTTCATTAGTAATCCTCCAATAGAGAGTAACCCTTAACCTTGGCTGGGTTCCAAATAGTGATCGCCCATGAAATGACAATTTTGCCCTTTTGGCTCAAAATAGAGTAACTTCTTCTTCTTTTCCTCCGTGTGACTCCAAAGTAGCTACAAAACTCAAAACAAGCGTAAAATACATAATTTACAAGAAAAATAGCAAAGAAAGCATAAACTACTAGATAGTAAATTAGGTGTATTCTACACCTATCAAATTCCCCCACACTTAGACTTTGCTAGTCCTCGAGCAAATCAAACTAAAAACTCACAACTTCAAAGCGTTCAAGCGTCCACAAGCATCCAAAAAGTTATGAGGACATAGAGTTTCGCATGCTAGTAATAAGAAGTTAGAAATACTAAAGAACATATTCTCGTTCTTAATTGTTGAGTGAGAAATAACCACACCATAATGAGAGAACGCGTGTTTGAGAAACGATCAATAAGCATTTCGCCTCGACTTCTGCTTCACCAAAAAGGATTTTATGATAATTGCACTCAAAAAGACAGCTTTTTTATGGGTCACACATGTGTGCAGGTAGGAATGAAGAGAGAATTCCCGCAACACGTTGAATGGTGGGAAGGACAACTTCCGAAATATTTTTAAAACCCACATCTTTTAATATTTTGAAAAACCATTTTTTCTGACGATCTCTACGAAAGGAAATCAACCATTTATTATTGAGGATGAGATTACTTACTCACCTTCACATCCGATCGCCAATTATGATAACACCACTCTCACGGCATCCAATAGAAACGTCTTCCGCTCCTCGTCTTGATCTTCATGGTCTTCGTCTTCGGTTTCAACTATTGATGATAAACTCTTGAATTTCATAAATCCTTAACAATTTATAACTCTTTTACCTTAAAAATCCTTATCGCTTGAAACCTCCTTATAGATTTTCCTTCCCCACGGCTCATTAACAAAAATAAGAACAAATATTTCTTTTTTTTTTTTTTTTTTTTTTTTTTTTTTTTTTAAAAAAAGAGAAATTAAATACAAAATAAACCATGGCCGTGGAAGAAGTATTTTACCGCTTGATTCTTCATAACTTGTATCGTCTTGAAATCATAAACTTCAAAAATTCTCACCTTTTGATTTTCTTTGCTCTCATGAATAAGTCTTCATACTTGGATAAAATTACCTTATTGTATTGTAAGTCCTCAACATATATGTGAATTCCGCTCTTTGTATGTTGCTTTACTTGAATTTGAAATTTGCTCTTTTTCTCGTTCCGTTGCTTATAAACCTTAAACTTTTCCAACTTTCCTTGTAGATTTTGATGTCGCTCCTTGTTGATGATGAATGTTTCTATGGATCCGTTGTTGTCGTGAGAGAGAATGGTGCTAACTGCAAATCGAACTACAAGAAGGAAGCTTTCATCCATGGACGTCACCCTCATGATTGACAAAATTAGCACTCAAGAGATCAAAGAGTAGTGCTTCTATTGGTGGGAGGTTGGGTAGCTCACCATTCTACCCGGAATTAACGTATGGTGACACACACTCAAAAGAAGCTCTTTAGTAGATGGAAGAATTCTGGTCGGTGCCTCACATGATATGAATACGGGTAGTCTCCACTAATGATTGATCAACAACTCTAATAATGCCCTTCTCCCTGCACCAAATTCGCATCACCGGCATGATTAAATCCATTATTTAACACTCTAACAAGCAAGAAATCCGAATGTAGTTCCCTAACATTTCCAAGTTCAATTATGTCGGTCAAAATCTCTATGTAAACATACCTAGAAGTATGCTAGTGACTCTAAAATCTTTAAAAGTTGGAATTTTAAAGTAAAACTTTTTTTTTTTTTTAATTTTTTAATTTTTTTGTAATTTTTTGTTTTAAAAACATGCTTAACCACTCCCCCACACTTAAACCTTACATTGTCCTCAATGTAATTGAATCCTCCTAGTAAAGTCAAGGTGGGAAATTTTAACATGATAAGGAACAAGAAAAAAGAAATAACAAAAAGCAAAAGGATAAGAAATACAAAACCTATGGGTTGCCTCCCATTAAGCGCTTGTTTTAAAGTCGACGGCCCGACTTAGCTTTTGCAAGATTCATTAGCCCGGATCAATCTCTTTCACAGGAAAACATGATTTCACATCACTATGATATCGCGTTGTCTCAAAGATATTGAAGTGGATGAGTGTACCATCAAACTCCATAGTCAAGGTGCCATTTTGGACATCAATCTTTGTTCCGGCGGTGCTTAAGAATGGTCTACCCAATAGCAAAGGTGTAGACTTGGAAGAATTCTCATCATTCATGTCTAAGACATAGAAATCGGCCGGAAATACAAGCTCATTAACCTGCACCAAAACATTCTCAACAATCCCTTTCGGGTAAACATTAGATCGGTTAGCAAGTTCAAGAACTACCCCGGTCTCCTTAAGAGGACCAAGATTCAAAGAATCATAAATCGAGGAAGGCATAACATTAACCGATGCTCCCAAATCTAGCAAAGCTCGAGTAAACCTTGTTTTACCAATTGTGCAAGGTATATTGAAACTACCGGGGTCCTTTAATTTTGGTGGGAGTTTCTTGAGAATAAACGCCGAAGCATTCTCCCCCACACTCATGACTTCATTCCCTTTCAACCTTTTCTTCTTCATGCACAACTCCTTTAAGAACTTTGCACAACGAGGAATTTGACGAATAGCTTCTATGAGTGGAATATTGACTTGTACTTTCTTAAAGATCTCCCAAATATCCATGTATTCCAAGTCTTTCTTTGATTTAGCAAATCGGCTAGGGAACGGGGGTGGAGTTGTGAAAGTAGGAACCGTCTCCTCGGGTTGGTTGGTTGGAGATGTTTTCTCCTTTGGTGCGGTTTCAATTTCCTCTTTCTCATCATACACCTTATCTTGTTGATTTGGTTGCTCCACTTGTTTCCCACTCCTCAAAGTAATCGCATTAACGCTCTCTCTTGGATTAACAAATGGTTGTGAAGGAAGTTTTGTGGACGCTTGCGCTTGCAATAAGTTCACATCGGTCGCTAATTGCCCCACTTGAATTTGTAACTCCTTGATTGCCGAATCGGTCTTTTGTTGGTGTTGTTGAACCATAGTGGTGAGACCTTGCACACCTTGTATTAACGCATTGAGCTTGTCATCATTCAAAGAATCACGCTCCTTGACTTGTTGTGTTTGAAATTGTTGTTGAGGTTGGAAACGTGATTGTTGGAAACCACCTTGTTGCTCATACGGATTGGGAACCGCCGCTTGCTTATTTGCATAACTAAAGTTGGGATGATCCTTCCAACCGGGATTGTAGGTATTGGAGCATGGATCGTACCTTGGCCTTTGATTTGGATATAAAGCATTCACTTGTTCGGTCTCACCATCCGGAATAATTACCGCGGCCATCCTTTGCATCATTATCTCCATGTTACTCATCCTTTGATCAAGATGTGATGAATCACTTACTTCATGCACTCGCCTAACCATTGGTTCATCCCTTGTGTAGAATTGTTGCGAGTTCGCAGCCATACTTTCAATCAACTCGGTAGCTTGGGCCACCGTCTTGTTCATTAATGCACCACCACCCGCGGCGTCAAGAAGAGACCTATCACTTGGGTGGAGAGCTTCATAGAAGTATTGGAGTATCATAACATCACTAAATTGATGGTGTGGACAGCTTGCCACCAACCTCTTGTATCGCTCCCAACATTCATACAATGATTCTCCCACTTGTTGTTTCAATCCACAAATCTCCTTGCGAATTTGAGTAGCTTTGGATGCGGGAAAATATCTCTCGAGGAAAAGTTTCTTCATCCCATTCCATGTTGTGATACTTAGGAAGGCAAATAATATAACCATTCCTTAGCATTACCCGCCAAAGAAAACGGGAAAGCTTTCAACATTGCTCCATCCGCATTAGTCTCCGGTGGAAGCATAGCCATAACTATGGTGTAGAAGTCCATAAGATGTTTGTTTGGGTCCTCATTCACCATGCCATGGAACTTTGGTAACTCTCTAATCAACCCCGGCTTGATCTCGAAGGTTGAATTAGTTTGGATACACCATTGTTGTGTATCAAGCTTGTGAGAAGCTAGGTCCTTTAGTGTACGATCAGCCATTGTTTCTTCCTCTTTGTCCGAATCACTTGATGAAGAAGGAGAAAGTGGAGTGTTAATCGCTCGAATGAAATCCTTTAGTTGAGTGCCGGATCGAAGACGTATTGGACTCGGTCTGCCCTCTTTAAGCATTCACCAAAGGTATAACACCTGAAACAAGATTCTCAAAAACTAAGTTAGATACGGTAAAGAATCTAACAAAGCAAGAATAAAGCAAAAAGAAAAATAAAAACAACTAAAAATCGCCGTTGCTCCCCGCAAGAAGCGGCGCCAAAATTTGATGCGTGTCGTAGGTGCAATCAAATTAATTAATGTTTCAACTCAATTAAAAATAATATAATGGAAGTCAAGTTCGTTCCCACGAGGAGCAAGAGATTCTAGTTGTAAAAATTGTCACGAAAAGGGGGGTGTAAAAAGCAAAAGAAAACAAAGCAATTAAAATCGAAAGTTGAAAGCAATAAGAGAGACAAGATCAAGGAATCCTTCTTCGTTGCAAAACAATGATTAAAGTTATGTTCTTTTCTACTTGTTATTAGTCACTAATTATCACCAACCGTAGGATAGCAGTCCGCTTAGCTAGCCCCAAAATCCCTAATTTCACCGATAACGGAAGTTCTTAGTTATCGGATTCTATTCAAAAGAACCACCTTGAGGTAGATCACAAGATGTAATTTAAAATAATGCATTAAGATTTATGAATTTAGGTTTAATATTAGTAGTTAAACTCTTAGATCTTGGTCCACTTTCTAGCGTTGTTTCTACACACAATTGCTCCTCGGAATCCCTCCGCAAGGTCTCGTGTTTTCTACTTGTGTAAAGTGTCGAGAACGATTACTTATTCCCTAACTTATACTAGATATAGATCAATTAACAAATCAATTTAGCGTGCACTCCAAACAATCTATCAATCAATCATGAATGAATAAACATTCCTATTAGTAAAAACAATCGATAATCATGTGAAAAACTTCAAGATAGAATTGAAAACAAAACTCAAATCATGTTAAGAACTAGGAATTCATCCTCAATCAATAAAATTAGCTACTCATGTTAAAGAGTTCACACAAAGAATAAGAAAAGAAAAGAATTGTTGTGTGTGTAGAGATGTGTGTAAAAGATGTAGAAAACTTCTCTATTTATAGGCTTCAATATTCTCCAACTCTTCCAAGGATTAGAATCCTTTTCCTTTTGCAATTCAATTTCCAAATTCTAGTCTTTCTCTCCTTCCATCTTCTCTTTCCAAATTTGAGTCCAATTCTCCATCCAATTCCTAGCCCACGTCTTCACACCCATGAAAGAAGTCCATAGAAAAATTCTGGAATTTTGCTCGCCGGAAAACTGGGATTGTGGCCGGAATCCTGCCGGAATAGTCGCCGCCGGCCACCTGAGAATTTCTCCGTCGAGAGAATATTCGACGGAATATTTCGTCAGTCAACCGTTAGGACTAACGGTCAAACTAGTCAACTGTTAGTCAACCGGTCAAAGCAGATGAGTGAGTCAGCTATGAGTCAGTCACTGAGTCAGACTGAGTGGTCTTAATCAGCTGAGTCACTGAGTTGGATCGGGTTGAATCGCCAATTTCTGAGTTGATTCGCCAGAACTGAACTCCAGCCTAGGCCATTGCACAGCTTGCACATCTCAGCCTTGTACTCTCCCTTGACTTCACTGCATCAGCTCATTGCATTTATCATCATCACCATTTTCACTGCATTCTCCTTCATGCTCAGCCATAACAGTGCACAACATTACACTAAGCTGCAGCTTCAATTGCATCGGTTCTTCCATCCATCTCAGTCTTATCAACATTTCCATCTCAGGCCACTCTCCCATCTTTCACTGCAACTCAAGAGCATCCCATCAGTGCTACTACCTGCAATATCACCACCAGCTCAATCTCCCCTGCACTAACATTTGCTTCTCTTTCTCACTGCCATTCCCTGTAATTCCAGTTCACAAATAAACCACCAAAACTAACCACAACACAACACCACCTCTTCAACCTGCCATGAACCAACAATACAATGTCTGAGTTGCATTTGCCACAGGCCAACCCAGCTGCAACTAATTGCAGCAGCAGCTCAAACCTCCATCTAACCTACACTCCATCTTGCCAGCTTACCAAGCCACCAGAGCCCTGAATTGGTCCTCAACTGAGCCATCTCCATCTATCATTACTAGTGCCTGCTCTAGCTCAGCTGCACTAGCCAATACCACCAGCCATAATGCTAGCTTCCATCTCAGCATCATTACAGCTACCACAAGCAAATCTGCAACATTAGCTCAGTCATTACAAGCATCCATTCTTTACCAGCACTCCACCAGAACCTTTGCCATCAACATCCAGTGCACTTCAATCTTGCAACTTCATTTCTTCACATTCTCAGCTCATTGCAACCGCCAAAAGAACAACCGCCATTCATCTCTTCCATACAGCCGCAGCTTCTCATCCTTTTAAACAACCTCATACCCATCTCAGATTCATGACCTAAACCCAATTGTCCTGTGTTACTTTGCCTCTTCAATCAACACCACCAACCCATTCTCTGATTCAATTACAGCCAATTCTTCCCTTGATAATCTTCATGGTACACAGCATCTTCCTTCTTCTCGACAATGAATCGAACCCATCAATTTCAGTTCCTTAAACAGATTCTTCCATCTTCAATTTCTGTGAATCTTAGATCCCCTTTTGCTCTTTATCAACATACTCAATCCAATCTTCCATGTCTGTTAGCACAGCATCAACTCCCTCCACTCTTCTCTACTTCTTTATCTCGATCTGAGTTCGATCTCTGGATTTCAAAATAACAGCAGCAGCTGCTTCTGCGTTTCTTCTCGGTTCAGGGTGAGAATGAAAAATGTTAAAGAAAAGTGTTTTCGATTTAGGGTGAAGGTTAAATGGGGCGGATTCGGTGCGGGTGTGGGTGTGGGTCTATGGGTTTGGGTTTATACATCCATTTTACCGGTGATAATAGCACTACATTTCTGGATAAGGGCTACCCAGTTTGGCAGCCCCTTAACTTGAACTGTCCTTTCTTTAGTAATCCTCCAATAGAGAGTAACCCTTAACCTTGGCTGGGTTCCAAATAGTGATCGCCCATGAAATGACAATTTTGCCCTTTTGGCTCAAAATAGAGTAACTTCTTCTTCTTTTCCTCCGTGTGACTCCAAAGTAGCTACAAAACTCAAAACAAGCGTAAAATACATAATTTACAAGAAAAATAGCAAAGAAAGCATAAACTACTAGATAGTAAATTAGGTGTATTCTACACCTATCAAAATATCCATTAATGGAGATTCTAAATGTAATACTTATGTAATTTCAACAATCATAGTGAGGAACCATGGATGTAGATCACATTGATAGAACCATGTAAAAAATCCTTGTGTCAATTTATATTTCTAGTACTTATATTTGAAAATTAGGTGATTAATAAAATTTAGATCTAAAAATTATTATCAGGATATGATGAGGGGTGTGTTGTGGGATTTCCTGCAACTACATTTTGGCGCTAACAGGAGGGGCGGCAAAATAAGACCTTTAACTAGGAAGGCAAAATAAGACCACACAAGAGAAATGATAAGGCAAGATCAATGGGTCATTACATGAAAATGTAAAGACGTCCTGCGATCTTGTCGCAATGACAAAATTCAACATAAACAGTTTGAATCTAGGTAACAGAGATCTTTCATTGCAAAAAAGATTACATGATAAGCTTGCGAGCTTGAGAAAATGATTAAATGATAATCTTGCGAACATGTACATGATAATGAGACTGAGGCAATGCAAATGCCGCACACTTGATATTATGATCATATTATTATGCGATACTAATAGTGCAGGAATAAGAAAAGATAAAGCACAAGTAAGAACTTGCGAGGAACAATAAATACGCAAAGAGGAATGCATATACTAGAGACAAAATCAGAGAAATGAAGAATGGAATCGATTTAAAGCTACATCAATTTTAGAGCGGCAAAATGAGCTAAGTAACATAAACATTAGCTATACATTGCAGTAGATAAGCATTCTCATCATACAAGCATCATACTCGCATCATGAAAGCATCTCATAAGCATTTCATGAAATAAACATCGCATACACATTTCATAACATAATCATTACATAAGCATTATATTCGCACGAGTATTTTACAAAACTTCGCAATTATTCGAATTTCACTGAAGTTATTCAGAATTTCGTTGTAATGTGATTATTTCGCAAGATGTGATTATTTCGCTCAATTATTTCACACAATTATAAACAAATTGAATAGATTATATTATCGCATGAGCGCAAAGCATGAGACAGTGGGCAAGATAAGAATGAAGAAACAACTCGCTTATTCAACATTTTCTTAAGGATTATACCCTCATAGATAAAGAACGGAGGCAACTATGGATTACCAAGAAAACATTTTATTTCTTTATCTTCTCGGCAAGAATCATTTCCAAAGAAGATGTTCACCAATGAACAACAAGAATCCTCACCAAAAATGGAGTAATAATTTCGCATGAATAGAGGCAATACTTACTACTCTCATTCAAGGATAAATACTTCTTATATTTCGAGGATTAATACTCCTTATACTTCATACTTCTAATTTCGCATGATTAGTTCGCAATATTTCTTATTCGCAATCAAGGACGGATACTTCTTATACTTCTCAAAATATACTTCATACTTCTTATATATTTCGAGGATTAAGTACTTCTTATACTTCTTTAAGGATACTTCATACTTCGCATTCTTCAAGAGATGATACTTCTTATTTACTTCGCAAAGCTTCGGAACTTCGCAAAAGAATAGAGGCAAGTACGTACTTTTCAAGTCCAGTATTCTTTCGCTTGTTCCTTCATCAACAAAGATCAAAGACTACTACAACAACGGATTTTTTCTTAAAGATCGCTCTTCAAGCAATATTCAAAAAAAAGAGGCAAGATGTAGGATCAGAATATCGCAACAACAACACACTTGCGGAATCTTCATCAACAACATCGCGAAACCGTCGCAGAGTGATTTCAGAAATGACATAACAGATGACGATAGCGTAAATGTGAGAAAAGTGTGATGATCTAGCAAAATTTAGGATGTTTGTGAAATTAACATTTGTAAGACTGCGAGAATCTCACAAACCAGATCCGAAAATAAAGATTAGATTAGATGTCACCCACTAGATAAATACCTATATAAAGAGGAGAGCAAGAGAGAGAAAGGGGGAGAGATATTTTTAGAGAGGATACACATTTTGTAAAGGAGAGAGAATTTTAGGAAGAGAGAGATATTTTTTAGAGAGAGACTTTATTTTCTTTATCTTCTTCTTCCCCAAAAACTAGATCTAGAGCTCTACAAAATATCCATTAATGGAGATTCTAAATGTAATACTTATATAATTTCAACAATCATAGTGAAGAACCATGGATGTTGATCACATTGATCGAACCATGTAAAAAATCCTTGTGTCAATTTATATTTCTAGTACTTATATTTGAAATTTAGGTGATTAATAAGATTTAGATCTAGAAATTATTATCAAGATATGATGAGGAGTGTGTTGTGGGATTTCCTGCAGCTACAAATGCCAAGACTGTACCCTAAGTGAGGATTTATCTTACCTCAAGTTGATTCAAGAAGAAATTCAATAAAGTTTGGTCGAAGTCATTAACAAATCTCATTGGATATAAACTTCAAGGGGAAAAACAGAAGTTTCCAAGAAATATTTAAATCTTCAAGCAACGGATGCTGTTAATGATTGGTCCAGGTCCAGAAGAGTAAAGGAAGAAGATGATAGATCGACAAGCAAGTTAGTTCTGAAGAGAGAAAATGGAAAAGAAAATGGGGTTAGCGTAAAGAATCTCCGACATAGTGAAATTGTGAGGGTTAAGGACCATCTCATGGAACAGATCAAGATGTTAATTGAAATATGTCCACTAATGAACTACTGGGTGCAATGACTTCGCAAGGACGGAAAACGTGAGTTACAATTTGCACTAATAATTCCAGAAGCAATTACAGAACGAGGAAAATACATCACAACCATGTGGAGATAGACTAAAAAGATTTCTGCACACGTGAAGATAGTAGTCACGCGAAGAAAATGATCATTGGAGCTCTGCGAAGGACAACCATTATTATCATGAGAAATATGGAATTGTTAGCAGCGGATGAAGAAATTCATTCATTTCTGCGAAGTAGTTTGGCAGCAAGGAAGAGAATATCAGAAGAAAAGAAGGAAGAAATGGCTCACTTCAGTTCTAGCGAAGATCTGTTAGGGAAGAAGGGATACAGACGAAGTCTACTTTGACAGAGGTCCCAACGAAGGCCAATAATTTGTGAAGAAACCAACAATTCATCCTGAATTAGAAGAGCAGCATCGAAGAAAACAGATGCAGTAGTCAAATTAACGTCGTCAGAAGGAAAGATAGTAAAAGACGAGATGCTAACAATGCAGTTCGTCAAAAGCTTCGGTGAAGTATATTGAAGAAGTCATTTCGCCGAGAGAGCAAGTGAATATCGCGGATAACAATATTATTTTGTCACAAGTATTTTCTTTGCAAGCATTTTCTTCCCAAACATTTTCTTCGAAACTTACCTTCGCCGCTAAGTTCGCATAACATCATCGCTTCGTGACTACTCAAGTATCAGAAATTGAAAAGCTAAGTAAACTCTTTCTTGAGTATTTATTTTTACTAAAAAAAATAAAAATTGATTTGTTTAACTTTTGTAAGTGTTTTGAGATATCCAGATCCGGTGTTTACAAAGAGGGTTTTGAAAACAAAACACACTCTCGTTTTTCATCAAAAAATTGATGATTCCTTAAAAACATGATGTAAAACGAGTTTTGATTAGAAATTTAAGACCACCAGAACTCGATTAGTAAACCCATTTGGCCGATTTGAAAATCTTAAATTTTGAAACCTTGAATTCTTCCTATGAACACTCTTAAACGGATTTATACATTCAAACCTTCGCATGGGGATAACAACTTCAACTTCCAAGGAGAGAATGAGGAAGGAGATCACATCAAACATGGAAAACGGCGATGGTATACAAGAAGAATGAAAGATGATTAAACGCGAAGAACAAATAAAATACAATGGTCAGATTTTGCTAATTAAAGAAACAGGAGAAAAGGAAGAAATGACGAAGATAATAACTATACCAGGGACGAGGACAAATGAATAATCTATGCGAAGCTCACCCCACTAACACAAACAGAAACTGGCACAGATGGTCAGGGATTAGGAGTATGAGTTAAAGTTCGCGTGATCAATTCTCGCTAAGCTCATAATTTTTCACACTTTTTGGAACTACTGCTATAAGAAAGGAAGAATATTAGGGTGGCAATATGCGTTTATTTCGCAAGGACTAGCTGAAGTAGTTGGTTGAGGATGTACCGAGCAAGTGTTAGGACGCATGTTCGAATTTCACCTGAAGCATATTATTTTTACATCATGCGATTCTTCCGCACAGAAGGACTGTTATAATATTCTGCGGCTACTTCGCAAAAGAGAACTAGCACAGTCGGTCAGAAGGCATGAATGCAAGCAGCAGTTCGCAGGATCAATTCTTGCTTCTCGCACATTTATTTTTGTTATGCGAAATTTTGCACGGACTTTGATTATTTCGCAAAGAAGAAAGTTGATGATTATTTCGCAAGTTAATTTCGCAAGAAAGGGTTAGAACAATTGGTATGGTGCGAGAATATGCAAGAGGCAGGCCAAGGATTCAAATCTCATTTCCCACACTTCTTTTTGCTGCGAGATAATTATATTTTGTGCGACGTTTATACATTTCAAGGATGCTAGCTTCGCAAACAAATCATATACTTCGCAAGAGACAACAAGAACAGCCAACCAAAAAAGCTAAGTACCACTTTCCTTGAACATTTTACTTCTACAGAAAATAAAAGATTTTTGATTTGATTTACAAAAAAAAAAAAAAAAAAAAAAAAAAAATCCAATTTATATATTTATCTAGAATATTTCTTTTATAGAAAATAAAAGATTTTTGATTTGAATCACAAAACGCGATGCGGTCGAGAATTATAAAGATTTCACAACTACAAAGATTTCAGAATTATAATGTATTAGAATTTCTCTTGAATATTTTACCTTACTTCAAATGATATGATATTATGAGAATGAAAGAAAGAAATGAAGAAAAAATGAAAGAATGAGTGAAAGAAGTGACAAAAATGAAGGAATGAATGAAAGGATGAAAGAATGAAGACATGCGAAAGAATTAAGACATGCGAAAATTTCGCACGAAAAATAACAAGAGATAATCAAAAATGAATGATTTATACGAATGGGACGAACCTTTATGGCGTACAACCTAGTTCGTGAATGATATTTCGCAAGAGGCAAATGTAAGACCTAAAGTGTGTCATATAAGGGGTATCTCTTGACATGGCTCGGGGAAAAGGTTACACCGCTCCCGGAACCCGGAGTCATGGAAATTGGGGTCAATAAAGCCCATCCGGGAGAGATACCTTGGATTTCCAACTATATATATAAGGTTATACCCGGTTGGACGACCGAGGGTCTCTTCCAAGGAGTCGGAGTGTATGACCAAGGCGCCGAGGTACACGGTTGAGCCAAGAGTGCACAGGGCATTTGAAGTGTCTCAGCCATTCTTGGCAAGTCTTGGCACATGCCGCACTTTCGGCCAAGAAAACTCCACTTAGGGTGCGTATCGTAACCATAAGCACTATAGGTATAAGGGATAAGAGGCTGCGAAAACAACGGTTGTTGTTAAGACCAGGATGGGAGGAGCTAGTCTTGTATGGCCGATGTACGCCTCCTTGAAGCGGCAACCAGGGAGATGATAAGGGCGGCACCCTCCATTAGGGAGCCGATAAGTGTCTTAAGACGCAAATGTCATGAGGCTTTATTTTCGCAAGAAAATTTAGGCTTGTCATATTTGTGCGATGATCCTGAAGAGGCAATAATACAAAACGCGAGGATAATACGAGATCAATGGGTTTTTACATGAAAGTGTAAAGACGTCCTGCGATTTCGTCGCAAGACGGCAATTTCATGGGGCTTTAAGTTCGCAAGAATTTCTAGGCCTGTCATATTGTCGCAATAAAAATATCCTGCAGAGGCAATAATACTAAAGAATTGATAAGACAAGATCAATGGGTCATTACATGAAAGTGTAACGACGTCCTGCAATTTTGTCGCAAGACGGCAATGTCATGGGACTTTATGTTCGCAAGAATATTTAGGCCTGTCATATTGTCGCAATAATGAGGGGTGGCAAAATAATACCTTTAAATAGGAAGGCAAAATAAGACCACACAAGAGAAATGATAAGGCAAGATCAATGGGTCATTAGATGAAAATGTAAAGACGTCCCGCGATCTTGTCGCAATGACAAAATTCAACATAAAAAGTTTGAATCTAGGTAATGAGAGATCTTTCATTGCAAAAAGATTACATGATAAGCTTGCGAGCTTGAGAAAATGATTAAATGATAAGCTTGCGAACATGTACATGATAATGAGACTGAGGCAATGCAAATGTCGCACACTTGATATTATGATCATATTATTATGCGATACTAATAGTGCAGGAATAAGAAAAGATGAAGCACAAGTAAGAACTTGCGATGAACAATAAATACGCAAAGAGGAATGCATATACTAGAGATAAAATCGAGAAATGAAGAATGGAAGCGATTTAAAGCTACATCAATTTTAGAGCGGCAAAATGAGCTAAGTAACACAAACATTAGCTATACATTACAGTAGATAAGCATTCTCATCATACAAGCATCATACTCGCATCATGAAAGCATCGCATAAGCATTTTATGAAATAAACATCGCATACACATTTCATAACATAATAATTACATAAGCATTATATTCGCACGAGTATTTTACAAAACTTCGCAGAGTTATTCAGAATTTCGCAGAATGTGATTATTTCGCAAGATGTGATTATTTCGCTCAATTATTTCACAAACTTATAAACAACTTGAAGAGATTATATTAGCGCAAAGCATGAGACAGAGGCAAGATAAGAATGAAGAAACAACTCGCTCATTCAACATTTTCTTAAGGATTATACCCTCATAGATAAAGAACAGAGGCAACTATGGATTACCAAGAAAACATTTTATGTTCTTTATCTTCTCGGCAAGAATCATTTCCAAAGAAGATGTTCACCAATGAACAACAAGAATCCTCACCAAAAATGGAGTAATAATTTCGCATGAATAGAGGCAATACTTACTACTCTCATTCAAGGATAAATACTTCTTATATTTCGAGGATTAATACTCCTTATACTTCATACTTCTAATTTCACATGATTAGTTCGCAATATTTCTTATTCGCAATCAGGACGGATACTTCTTATACTTCTCAAAAGATACTTCATACTTCTTATATATTTCGAGGATTAAGTACTTCTTATACTTCTTCAAGGATACTTTATACTTCGCATTCTTCAAGAGATGATACTTCTTATTTACTTCGCAAAGCTTCGGAACTTCGCAAAAGAATAGAGGCAAGTACGTACTTTTCAAGTCTAGTATTCTTTCGCTTGTTCCTTCATCAACAAAGATCAAAGACTACTACAACAACGGATTTTTTTCTTAAAGATCGCTCTTCATGCAATATTCAAGAAAAAAGAGGCAAGATGTAGGATCGGAATATCGCAACAACAACACACTTGCGGAATCTTCATCAACAACATCATAAAAACGTCGCAGAGTAATTTTAAAATGACATAAAGATGACGATAGCGTAAATGTGAGAAAAGTGTGATGATCTAGCAAAATTTAGGATGTTTGTGAAATTAACATTTGTAAGACTCATGAGAATCTCGCAAACTAGATCCGAAAATAAAGATTAGATTAGCTGTCAAGAGAGAGAAAGGGGGAGAGACATTTTTAGAGAGGATACACATTTTGTAAAGGAGAGAGAATTTTAGGAAGATAGAGATATTTTTTAGAGAGAGACTTTATTTTCTTTATCATCTTCTTCCCCAAAAACTAGATCTAGAGCTCTACAAAATATCCATTAATGGATATTCTAAATGTAATACTTATGTAATTTCAATAATCATAGTGAAGAACCATGGATGTAGATCACATTGATCGAACCATGTAAAAAATCCTTGTGTCAATTTATATTTCTAGTACTTATATTTGAAATTTAGGTGATTAATAAGATTTAGATCTAGAAATTATTATCAAGATATGATGAGGGTTGTGTTGTGGGATTTCCTGCAACTACACGTATGGACGGAAAACCCTAAATTAGGGTTAGCGGCATATTACATGTGTCGCAAAACAGTCTCAACCATCCATCTTCGCGGGTATAGATGGAGGGCGTAGGTGTAGATTCAAAGGGCCTAGAGCATGTCAACACAATCACCCGTGGGCCGCCTACATACACGACCAATCGTTCGGGACCAACCATGGTTGGTCATCCCACCGTGCGCCCGAACAGAGCATGACGCACGGCCGTGAAACCCAAAATTAGGGTTTTGAGCATCACGAGCGTCCATCTTCTCCGCACGAATGGAGGGTCCTGCATTATATTAAGCAGAGTCCCGGTCATACCATCATGACCACCGTGGGCCTCGTCTATCCCCTCACCTGATCGGCTAAGGCATATCATGCCCGGGCTATCCCAAAACGCGCGTCCAAACTTGCGTGGTCACACTTCCCAAATTGCAACCGATCTCGACCACTCAACTTCATAGGACGATTTGAGTGGCTTAGATCACGTTTTCATGGGACGATCCGGTATAGGCGTGAACACCAGCCTACCACCTACACTCAGATCAATCGGCCAAGACCGACCAAGAATTGGTCATCTTGGAACGCGCGCTTGAAGATGGCTTGATGTGCGGCTCTTGCGGCACTAGTTTTCTGTCACAAATTGATCTCGACCACTCAACTTCACCGGACGAATTGAGTAGCCCATATCATACTATCGTGAGGTAATGGGGTATGGGCGCCTACACCATCATGCCGTCTACACGCATGTACGATCGGCTGGCCAAAATCGTCTCCCAAACTTGGATTCGACCAAGTCAAGAATGATGCCTGCGCACCTCTTCAAAACTCTAATTTCATCAACGGTCGCGAGATGAGTGTCTCAAAGATCATCTCGTCTCATCCAACTTCACGAGCTTGGTTATACAACCTGGTCGAGTTAATTGGTCGGTGAGGCGTCATGGTAATCATCACCCATCACTTTACCACACCATAATGCAAGACTCGCATGGAATACACATGATACTTCACAAGTATCACCTTAATAACTTAGTTATTTAATCTAGCATTACATGCAACTTTCAGGTCCCACGATCCACACACTCGAGACATCAATCATGTCACAAACGGGGGATACATCTTCGGGGTATTGGTCTCCAGCGGTTTGACGTGCAACGATCAACGCGCCATCACAAGAACGTGTCGAGGAAGTCATGGACGGTTAGAGATGACGGGAGAAGTGGGCAAGGCGGTCGGTAACACCAACACACACCTCCACTACTCCATCACTCCACTTCCTCCACTTCCCATGAGAGACGTGAATAAGGCTCAAATGACTTGTATAAATAGATTCTCCTCCCAATTTTCCACACAAGAGAAAACAAGGAAACAAGTCCAGACAACATAGGCAAGTTATGATACAATCGTATTCAAACACCGGAACTGATAGCTTACATCCTGCAAGCCAGTTCAGCTTTCTGATACAAGTCATTCATAGCCAACACCTTCACATTCTCAACACCTTCTTCGCTTCCCTCCCTAAGATCAACCCCATGTCCTTCACTTTCGACCGAAACAAGTCCTGGAACGGCCATTTCTTGGTTTAGTCCGGACTTGCACAGATTGATCTCTCGAATCTACAAGCACTCATCGCGCAGTGCATTTGTTTAAGGTTTAGACTCATTTCTCATCCACACACCCCAAATTACCAAAACCGGCAGAAATAGTTTTCACCCATAAACAATTGGCGACCACAGTGGGAGGTTGATCTCTCGGTTGCAAAAAGTAAAATTCTCAATTTTTCGGTTTTCATCTCGTGATGTATCCTCACCAGGAAATCACAGGTGGTTCAGATACCATAGGAAGTATATCTAGAATGCTGGAGGATGTCTTGGCAAATCAAGCCGGTATCGCTAGAAGACAGAGCGAAACATTCCGCCTTTTGAATGACATAACAGCACAATTACAAGAAGGGTCGGCAGGCATCTACTCAGGTTGTACAAGAAACGTTGAATCCTTAGCCAGGAGTCACACCTTTACTAGTGGAGAAGAAAAAAGAGCACGTAATCGTAGGAGACTCAGGAAAGATGAACAACATGGTCCGCCCAAAGAATGAAGACTCGAGGCAACTCCACGAGAGGAAGGGACTTGTGGGAATACTACAATGTGCGGATAAAGACAGGGAGCCTGCAGTCTATGGGGCCCTGCTATAAGATTTATATCTCAAAACTCTTGTTGAAGCCTGGAAGACTGTCCAATCCGCATCGACCATCCAACCAAGTGAAGAAATGCTTGAGGAAGGAGAGATCAATCAGGAAATACGTGGATACATAGGATGGGAGCGTTCAATTCGATCACTCAGCAGTGATGTTACGACACCTTCCACATCCCTTTACCCAGGCAAACGATCCGCAGATATGATGACACTCACAAATCTTCCAACTTCATCTCCAAAACGTGCTTCACATCAAAGCCACGAAGAGACATCACTACGCCCACTAACACAGGAAAAGCTAGACTCAAGGAACCTACACTTTCCCTTCCCAATAAAGAAGATTTTGGAGTTGCTGAGGCGCGGGTGCTAAACGGAGAGGTGGAGCTACCTCCCACGTATGGCGTCCACCCACCGACCAAGAAGTAATGGACCCGAGGTACTGTCATTTCCACCGGTTCCTTCACCACCCTACCAATGAGTGCAACGCTTTGAAGCGCATTGTTCAGGAGAAACCTTGTTCAGAGGAATAACTCTCATTTTCTGAAAAATCAATGCGGACGACTTCCTTTGAGAGGATACTTCGGTTTGATACAAGTGAGACTTCAAAAGCAAGTAAGTTGTATTCAGCAATTTTACAAGAAAGATAGTTTTAGAATTCACTGGGGACTTAGCATCCCGCACATGGAGAAAGAGGCTCGGTGATCAAACGCATGTTTGCTTCCCTTCATACCTCCCTTTACACGACATTTGCAATTTCATATGACATGTGCAATCATTCATGACCAAGATGCAAATTCCATTTAAAATAACCTCTTTCAGAAAAGTTTTTCACAAAACTATCTCAAAATAAACCAATTCAATTACCTATTAATTCAAAACCGGAAGTCAAGTTATGAAAAGAAATCCTCACTATCACTCAAAAAGAAAAAGAAGAGACAAGTGTATATCACGAATCCTTCAAGGAAAGTCCTTCAGCAGCAACTCGTCCTTCTAGGCAAGAGCGACTTTCATCCTTTGAAGTACGACCGCTTTAGCTTCAACTCCTCGAGACAACTTTTTCTTCTGGCGAGTAACACATTACGAAAGGGCTTCACCTTGTAATTTTCGGGAGCTCCCCGAATCTCGGAGAACCCTTTGAGGAACCAAGGAGCATTGAAGTCGTACTTTGCACAAACACATCTCTTTGGCATTTCCAGTCTTCAATCATCTCCTCAGAAACTGTTCGATCAGTTATGACGCTCATCCCATGGATAGAAAATAAAGCCTCCTGAATGCGGTTGACCAATGCAAGACGACTTTTGAGCTTCGTAGTGGTAACAATGTGGTCGTGTTTCTCCCATATCGCCGTGTACAACTCTTTGAACCGAGCCGGTACACTGAATCCTCCAACCAACACATGACTTGGATAAGGAACAATGAAAGAAGGATCGAACAAAGCTCCAGGTTGCGCTACCAATACTTCACCAGTCACAGGAGCCTTGTCAGTTGCAGGAGGTCTTTTAGAAGAAGTCACCACGACAGATTTATTGATTGGAACATGCTCAGAACATTCTTCAAGGGGAGCCACCTCAATAATAGCGGATGTTGCCTCTCTTATATTCCTCCCGATATCTACTTCGCTCTGGGTGCTAATTTCCATCACGGCCCCATCAACAAGATCACTTAGGGAGGCGCCTTGTCCAACCGAGCTTGCATCATATCTGTCATGGTCGGGAAAAGGAGCGGTTTCTCCGGACTTCTCAAAGATGAAGATCGGTGATCGCCGGACTTCTCAAAGCATGAAGATCGGCACCGCCGAGACTTCTCAACATGAAGGCCAACATTACAAGCCTTCTCATTCTGAATGTGCGCCAACCTTGTGAAGACATTCTCTTTCGGAATTCCCTGATTTCAAGCAAGGATCACTCTTAGAAGAATTTACTCTGGAGAAATGAAGGAATCAACGAAAGAGATTTAAATACCCGCATATTGGAGGAATTGAGGATCACCGAATCACATGCCCGCCTCTTAGATCTCTCTCCCGCCTGGGACCGCAATCCTCGGCTGGTGGTTTACTGGAAGTGGCCTCAACAGAAATGCTCCTTTAGGACGTCGAAGATGGCTCACCACGGAATGTCACAACATCCTCCGAGAATTCTTGGAAAGCCAACAAATTGCTTCCTCCAAAATTCCTTATACTTGTCTCTGTTACCACTGAGTTTCTCCCAATAGACCGGAAGGGACACTCTGCGATGCAAAGAATATGTCAGCATCAAAGATAACCGGGAGAAGTTCTTTTGAAGCCTCCGAAGGATGAATAAAGGGAACACCCTAGTCAAATCCCATTTGACGAGCAGCCCTGTCGATGTTGTATGGAGTCACAGAAGAGCTTCGTTGAATAGAGACGGGATATATCCGGAATACAATTGTTGTGCGAGATAAATAAGTTCTCCAAATTTCATAGTCTCGGCATCGGACGCAACGCAAAGATCGGGACCGTCAGAAGCGATAGCAAAAGTCTTTGGCTGAACAATGGAATGGTGAATCGGCCCCATGGGCGGAAATTTATAGAAGACACATTATCAAAGATATCCACGAGTTTCACACCGGTTCGGGACGCCTCCTACGCCAACGAAGTATTCTCGAGACACCATACAAATTGCTGAGCGAAGTTGCAGGAGCAGGAGCATAACTTTTGAAATGTTCCCACAAGAATGCTTGAACAAAAGCGAAGTGGACATACGACTCCACCTTCTTGTACCCATTGGAAACATGCATATCCATTGCTAAGGCGTCCAATTGAGAATACAATGATCCAAGGAACAAGGCACCTAAGGGAAGAACTTCGCCTTTTGCTAGCTTTATAGCAATCTTAACCAGAACACCCCTTATGGTTTTCTTTCCAGAACTGTCGTCATATATATCTCTGGATAACCACAAAGATAGGAATGGAATTACACTGAGCTCGTTTTCCAACTCCCGATTCGGCTGCGGGTTTACAGGAGACCATTCGATACCCACCAAGTGTAAAAGCATCTTGTATCTTTTTTCCTCCTTGTCCGAGATCGTCGATTCTCGCCAACTTTCGGAGTATAGTATCATGATCACGTTGTTCCGTCGTCGGAAAGCTCATAATAAAGATTCCCCGCAACAGGCAGGTTCATCAATGCAGCTACGCTTTCCAGAGTAATAGTCATCTCTCCCCATCTAGATATAGCTGTATGAGTAGAAGGGCGCCACCGAGAAATGAAAGTAATCAAGCCTGCAACATCTTTCTTAATTTCAAGAGTAGCAGATGCCATGACTGCATCAAGGATTTGCGCTTTGGTCAAATTGGCTTGAATGTTCTTATTATTCAACATGCGCCTCATGCATCCTTCATAAGAGGCCAGTGGAGTATG
This sequence comes from Papaver armeniacum, assembly GCA_023531295.1. NCBI lineage: Eukaryota > Viridiplantae > Streptophyta > Magnoliopsida > Ranunculales > Papaveraceae > Papaver > Papaver armeniacum. The sequence continues at coordinate 244,981 of JAJJWW010011140.1, forward strand.
ACAAGTCTTGAAGTCGATAGGAGAAGAAGATGGATCAGCTTCTATATTTTCGGAATCGAAAAGCAGGACTATCCTGTGAGAGGGATGTTTCTAATGTTTGGAAAAGACAAGGTGAATAACTCATCAAGAATGTTCGGCATATCTTTGAAGCCGTCAACACTTCCCGACTTGGCTTGCTTTTGACATTATCTCCGGAAGACATATGGACAGGGAGTTCTTTTCTTCATTCTACAATAAATACGGTGAGTCGGTACTTGTATATAAAAAAAAAAACACGAGTCGAAGCTGCATTCACGTTGGAATGCACAAGACGGGATTGGGTCCAAGCACCGCTCAAGTTTCAAGTCCTACAAGTTTCAAGTCCCAGATTATTGGTTTCAAGTAGGTATTGATTTCAAGTCCGGTATTGGTTTCAAGTCCGGTATTACTCAAGCTTCAAGTCCAAAGATTGGTTTCAAGTCCAGTATTACTCAAATTTCAAGCGGTATTGGTCAAGGCCGATCAAGGTCACAAACAGTATTGGGCCACGTCAACAAGCAAGGCCGGTCGAGGTCACGGCCGGTGTTGGTCGAGGTCACAAGGGGTATAAGGTCGATGTTCGATGGTGTACACGGTGGGACCCACGTTCAATCAAGCATTTATGGCGGGCCGCATTCATTCACACGTATCATAGCACGATTTTTTTTATTCATGGGAATCGTTTCTACGAGATTCAAGCCAAGGGTTTTTCAAGATATAACCTAAAATCTAGGTCTTGCATGCAACGGTGGAAAAAAGAAGCAAAAAACAACATGTTCATGGATTCACGGCTTGTTTTACTAAGCAATCCTAGGGCGGTTTTGCTATCAATTTCGGTGGAGAAACTAATCATGATATATCTTGCAAAAGAGTTTACCTAAAAAAAAAAAAACCGTGAGAACAAGGAAGAACGGACGAAGAACCTACCTGCAGCGACGAAGTACGGCGGCAGCGACAAAGTCCGACGGCGGCAGCAAATCCGGCGTCGTCAACGGCAACGGCGTCGGTAGGGGCGGCAGCAAGGTCGTGGACGGAAGCTGGCCAAGAAAAAAAAATATATGTGAGAAAAGAAAAGGGTTCGGTCCCTTTTATAAACAAATAATTGGAATAATCCCAATAGAAAAAGGATTCCTCTTTTGATTCAAACGCCCAAGGAAGGAAACCGGTCTCACCAAAGGATTCCATACAAGCGCAACGGCATGGATAACTAGCGATCGGTCAATACTCTCCGGGTAAACTTCCTTTATCCTGTCTTTCTCACATATGTATGTCACCATCTCATGCCTACCCCACAATAGTGTAACCATTATGTGATAGGCAGGGGACTTAATGTTGATGGTGGATTTTCATTTAAGGTTAAAATTGTAAAAACCAGAAATCATGCGTGACATCTTGTAAAACATAAAGCCATTAATAAGTGTTGGATACTCCTTCACTTTACTAATTCACCTAGAATGGAGCATGTGGCAACAATCCCATTACGTGGAATACATGAAATTCATCCAGGTTGGAGCATGTAGCAACAATCCCATATACCACTGTGGAATTTATAGCATTATTAATTAATGCGTGAGTAGCCTTGTATTTCCTGTACTCATTATCGGTGCGGCATGACGATCGAGTGTTGCTCTCAGAGAGCAACACGAACCTCCAAGCATTATAATGAAAGCATGTACGAAATACCCGTATTGCAGTTGCAACTCTCGGTGTGTTATACTAGCCCGATTGAGAACTCTATGTGTGTTATACTAGCCCGATTGAGCATCCGGACTGTTCGTATCGATCCCGGGATATGATCTTGTTCATCCAACCTCACCGGCGTGATTTGATGGCTCAGATCAATTCCATAACCCCAAGCGAGGTATGGAATATTCATCTGCCCAGAACCAACGCGGACCCGCATGGTCGGCCTCCCCAAAATATTGGCATAGCTTTCCAAAACGTCCAAACCAGAGCGTATGGACGGAAAACCCTAAATTAGGGTTTCCGGCATATTACATGTGTCGCAAAACGGTCTTCAACCATCCATCTTCGCATGTATAGATGGAGGCGCGAATGTAGATTCAAAGGGCCCGAGCATGTAAACACAATCACCGTGGCCGCCTACATACGACCAATCGGTCGGGACCAACCATGGTTGGTCATCCCAATTCGTGCACCCGAACGAGCATGACGCACGGCCGTGAAACCCAAAATTAGGGTTTTGAGCATCACGAGCGTCCATCTTCTCCGGCACAAATAGAGGGTCCCAGTTAGATGAAGCGAGTCCTGGTCATACCAAAGCATGACCACCGTGGGCCCGTCTATCCCCTCACTTGATCGTCCAAGGCATATCATGCGGCTATCCCAAAACGCGCGTCCAAACTTGCGTGGTCACACTTCCCAAATTGCAAGGCGATCTCGACCACTCAACTTCACTTTTAGGACGATTTGAGTGGCTTAGATCACGTTTTCATGGGACGAGTCGGGTATAGTCGTGAACACCCAGCCTACCACCTACACTCCAGCATCGATCGGCCAAGACCGAACAAGAATTGGTTATCTTGGAACGCGCGCCCGAAGATGGCGTGATGTGCGGCTCTTGCGGCACTAGTTTTGTCACAAATTGATCTCGACCACTCAACTTCACCTGGACGAATTGAATGGCCCGGATCATACTTTCGTGAGGTAATGGGGTATGGGCGCCTACACCGTCACGCCGTCTACACGCATGTACGATCGGCCTGGCTAAAATTGTCTCCTAAGCTTGGATTCGACCAAGCTGAAGAATGATGCCTGCGCACCTCTTCAAAACCCTAATTTCATCAACGGTCGCAGATGAGTGTCTCAATGATCATCTCGTCCGTCCAACTTCACCGGCTTGGTTATACAACCCTGATCAGGAGTTAATTGGTCAGTGAGGCGTCATGGTAATCACCACCCATCACTTTACCACACCATAATGCAGTACCTGCATGGAATACACATGATACTTCACAAGTATCGACTCCATAAATAACTTAGTTATTTAATCAAGCATTACATGCAACTTTCTGTGGGTCCCACGATCAACACACTCGAGACATCAATCATGTCACAAACTGGGGGATACATACTGGGGTATTGGTCTGGCGGTTTACAGCATGCAGCGTGCAACGCGCCATCACAAGAACGTGTTAGGAAGTCATGGACGGTTAGAGATGACATGAGAAGTGGGCAATATTGGTCGTGTAAAACCAACACACACCTCCACTACTCTATCACTCCACTTCCTCCAGTTCCTCCACTTCCCACGAGAGACGTGAATAAGGCTCAAATGACTTGTATAAATAGGTTCTCCTCCTTATTTTCCACACAAGAGAAAATAAGGAAACAAGTCCAGACAACAGAGGCAAGTGTTGATACAATCGTATTCAAACACCGGAACTGATAGCTTACATCCCGCAACCCGATTCGACTTTCTCGATACAAGTCATTCATAGCCAACACCTTCACATTCTCAACACCTTCTTCGCTTCCCTCCCTAAGATCAACCCCATCTCCTTCACTTTGTGACCGAAACAAGTCTGGAACGGCCATTTCTTGGTTTAGGCCGGACTTGCACGATTGATCTCTCGAATCTACAAGCACTCACCGCGCAATGCATTTGTTTAAGGTTTAGACTCATTTCTCATCCACACACCCCAAATTACCAAAACCGACAGAAATAGTTTTCACCCATAAACACCCTCGTATCTTGTGGGAAGTGGAGAAAGTGGAGTGATGGAGTAGTGGAGTAGTGTCTTAGTGTCATACGACCAGTCTTGCCCACTTCTCCCATAATCACTAACCGTCCATGACTTCCTGACATGTTCCTGTGATAGCGCTGCACGCTGTAAACCGCTAGACCAATACCCCAGTTTGTATCCCCCAGTTTGTGACATGATTGATGTCTCGAGTGTGTGGATCTTGGGACCCACAGAAAGTAGCATGTAATGCTATATTAAATAACTAAATTATTTAGGAAGTCGATACTTGTGAAGTATCGTGTGTATTCCATGCGGGTACTGCATCGAGTATATTCAGCATGTATGAAGCATCGCTGTTTGAGCGTCTCAAAATAGCCTCATGTCCAACCTACTTCATGTGATGGTTTGGAGGTTACGCAAGCAAGTCCTCCCTTGGCCGACCACATGTGTGGTAGAGTGACGGGTGGTGATCACCATGACGCCTCACTGCCCAATTAACTCCTGACCAGGGCTGTATAACCAAGCCGGTGAAGTTGGACGGACGAGATGATCTTTGAGACACTCATCTGCGACCGTTAGTAGAATTAGGTTTTTGAAGAGGTGCGCATGCATCACTCTTCTGCTTGGTAAAATCCAAGCTTGGGATACGATTTTGGCAGGGCCGGTCGTGCATGTGTGTAGACGGCATGACGTGTGTAGGCGCCCATACCTCATTGTCTCGTGAAAGTGTGATCTGGGCCACTCAATTTGTCCGGCGAAGTTGAGTGGTCGAGATCAATTTGCGATAGAAATCTGGTGCCGCAAAATCCGCACGTCATGCCAACTTCGGGCGCGTTTTAAGACGACCAAGCTTGGTCGGTCTTGGCTGATTAGTCTGGTATACAGACGGCTAGCTGGTGTACACGTCCATACCTTAATACCCATAGAAACGTGATCTAAGCCATTCAATTTGTCCGGCAAAGTTGAGTGGTCGAGATTAGTTTGCAATTGGGAGGTTTAACCACGCCTAGTTTGGGCGTGCGAATCGAGGCAACCAGGCATGATATGCCTTGGCGATCGGGTGTGGAGATAGATGGGCCCACATTGGTCATGTTGATACGCACCGGACCTGCTTAGTCTAATCCTGGACCCTTCATTCGTGCAGGAAAAAATGGACGCTCGTGATGTTCAAACCCTAATTAGGGTTTCACCGGCCGTGCATTATGCCTTGTTTGGGCGCACGAACTGGAACGACCAACTATAGTTGGTCCTGACCGATCGGTCATGTATGTAGGCGGGCCATGGTGTTTGTGTTGACATGCTCTGAGCCCTTTGAATCTACATCTATACCCTCCATCTATGCCTACTAAGATGGATGGTTAAATTGTTTTGCGACACATGTAATGTGCCGCAAACCCTAATTTAGGGTTTTTCGTCCATACTGCTTTGGCTTGGACGGTTTGGCAAGCTATGCCACCCTTTTGGGGAGGCCGACCATGCGGGGCCCGCGTTGGGTCGGAGTGAATATTCCATTCCCGCTTGGGGTCATGGATTCAATCTAAGCCATCCAATCATGTTGGTGAAGTTGGATGGTCGTGATCGTTTCCGAGACCGATATGGATGGTCAGATTCAAATATGCTCAATCGGGCTAGTATAACACACCGAGAGATGTATGCTCAATCGGGCTAGTATAACACACCGAGAGTTGTAGCATGTACGGTTATTTCGTACATGCTTCATTATTAAAGCTTGGAGGTTCGTGTTGCTTTGCTGAGAACAACAATCAGTCATCATGCCGCACCGGTAATGAGTACATGAAATACAAGGATGATCATGCATTAATTAATAATGCTGTAAATTCACCGGGTATATGGGATTGTTGCTACATGCTCCAACCTGGATGAATTTTGTGTATTTAATTCACAGAATGTTGGGATTGTTTCCACATGCTCCATTCTAAGTGAATTAGTAAAGTGAAGAAGTATTCATCACTTATTAATGGCTTTATGTTTTGCAAGATGTTAGCGCATAATTTTGGCTTTTACAATTTTAGCCTTAAATGAAAATCCACCATCAACAGTGTGAAAATTCACTCGCGATGGCTCAAGCCCTTCAATACCTAAGACGCTGTGCTACCTTCTCCTCCACCGTTTTCCTTTTAGTATTTCCTTCAGCAATTTCCCTTTCATGCGATATTTGTAACTTCTCTAAAAATGATTGCACTGCTTGCATTCATAATTAGGGTTTTTCAATTTCAATTAAGAGCATCTTTCCTTAAAAATAAGTTTTCCTGAACCATCTTAAAGGAAAAATACCAAGTGAACCCAAACCCTCACAGAGCCATTACCCGTCGATTGAAAACCAGAAAAAATCAAACCCCACAAAAAAAAATCTTATTCAAAGATACTGAATAAAGGAATATGCAAGAAAGAAGATCATCAAGCGGCGGCGCGGACACCTTCCTTCAAGAATCTCTAGCCTCGGCTTTCACCTGACGGGTTTTCCATATTTCTCTCATGACGTGTTGTCCAGCTTGTGGCAGCTCACACTTCTACAGGCGGCATGCCACAGACGCCCTGGATAATTTGCAAAGGAAAATCCAATAAAAGGTTGGTCAAATCCTTAATTGTTGCTACTGTTTTCCCATGTTTTGAGTTATTATTGCCAACGACATGCGAGGCGTTGCTATGAAAGTAGCTAAACGGGAAGAAGATAACACGCCTATTAGCATTATTGTATTTTGGCTCTCCTTCCGCTGGATTGTTATGGGGATGAAGGAACCGGTTCTTCGCAAAAAAGGGTTTTAGGGTTCTTCCGGGAGATTTTATTCATTCAATCAAAGATATGAAATTATCAAAGCAGCATAAATGAAAGAATATTACTCGGTGAAACATGGTTTCATTCGCACGAACAAAAAAAAACAGAAGTATAAAAAACATCTACAAGCTACGAAAAGATTATTTTCTCTACGGAAGGAAATCACAAAATGGAAAACCAGCTGTCAATGACAAAAGCCTTGGTCAATGACGCCTCCATCAGAGCTTTTTCAAGCACTTTCCCCAGCAGCCTATCCGACAGCAAATATTCCATCCAAAGTCGTTTCAGCAGCAGCTTCAACATCCCATCCAGAAGCTGTTTCAGCAGCAGCTTCAACATCCCATCTAGAAGCCGTTTCAGCAGCAACTTCAGCATCCCATCCAGAATCCGTTTCAACAACGGCTCCAACATATTCTTCCGCTACCTCCCCATCTGCCTTGATAGCATCCTCAGCGGTCGCTCCGACTTCCCCAACAGCAGTTTCGGCATCCACTTCAGAAGTTGTTTCAGTCTCGCAAACCACAGCCTCTTGAGAATGCTCCGGTTCGTCCACCTTAGAATCAAGGATTACGATACCATTATGGATAGGATAATTAAACTGGCTCTCGTCTAGAAGTTTCTTGGACTCAGTCCTTCGCCGTTTCAATCGAGAGGCGAATCGTTCAGCCCTGGCACTGGGTTATGGAGAAACTCCATCACGTTGAGATTTCCCGACGCGATGAGATGCTTCATCATGTCTCCACTTTTCCTCCATGTCCATCGAAGCCATGAAAGCCTGAGCACGTATTCTCATGATGCGTAGATGGGTGAGACACATGCCTTGTATAAACCGGTCAGCTTCACGGAACAAATGGTTGATTTTATCTAATACCTCCTCGTGTGAAGAAAACCTGGGTTTGTCAACTTATTTTCTCCTAAAGCCAATGATACGAAAATAAAAGGGTGGACAACGCCTTTTATATACATTGTATTTTTGGAGTTTGAATAGAAGAAGGTTTCCTCTTTCGGGTCATGCACAGAAGAAGGCAACCGGGCCCACAAAGCCAGTCAGGCGCTCTCCCTGCCATTCCGTGACCTAGCCAAAGGAGCATCATCTTCACTGCTCAAAGCAACGCAATCTCCATGCGCTCCACCAGATAAGCAGCGCCATGACTCCAGCACTCCATGATCAAAGTCGCGCTATCTCTAACCATTCTGCGACCTAGCCGGCTCCATCCTCGTTGTTTGACTGAAGCCAGCTTCCACCATTCCGCGTACTGAAGCCAGTTTCCATCATTCCACGGACTAAAGCCAAGCGCCATCCCCATACGTTATGTGACCTAGCCAGCCAGCGCCATCCACCGATTCGCGGACCAAGTCGGAGCGCCATCTCTCGCCGATCGCAGCGAAATTCCAGGCGCCAACACCAAAGACCTATGGCCAAGCCTAATTACGCAGAGTCACCAATATAAGGATCACGGATTCCCCATGCGGCCATGCCTTCCGCCAAAGGTTAGTCGAATTTCCCTGGCATTCTCTTCACGTCTTGCCCTTTCGGTTTTACTCTTGTCTGTCACCATCTCATGCTTACCCCGCAACAATGTCACTGTTACGTGCTAAGCAGGGGACTTAATGTTGATGGTGGCTTTTAGTTCAGGGATAAAATTGTAAAATCCGGCATTTAATATGCCGTCACACTGCAAAAGAGACAAAGCCATGTAAAAGTGATGAGTGTTCAACCTCTTCACTGGCACATTCATTGAGCAACTCAATATTTTCTTATGAAATTTACCCAGAATGGTGCATGTAGCAACAATCCCAGATATTCTGTAAATTTTGGCACCTTGCCTATATTCACTTGATATAAGTTTCTTTGAATGCGTTCTATGCTATGTTCCCGGCTGAACCCTTAATGTTGATATGGCATGACAATTTGTGTTCACTCAGCAGAAAGAGAACGAATTTCCAAGAATCAAGGATAAGGTCTTTGCATAAGGTATTCAATCGTAAAGCATGTTACTCTCTCCGGCAATGAACTTAAAAGAACTCGGGTCAACACATAGAATTCAATCAATTACCCTGACTAATTTGAAAAGTTAGGGTTTTGCGCCTTGCGCAGTATATCAGACCTTGCTTGTCGAAAATAAGCCTAGGCAAACTAGGTGATTAATATGCCATGGATTAGTAGGTGCAAAATCTTGCCCAGAATCAGAAAACAAGGAGACGCAGGATAGGAGCAGCAGCAAAGGGAGGCGTGGCCATGCCTTAAGCCAGACGGCGCCATTTTCCATCGGCCATGCCCCATCCTAAACCGGCCCTATTTCCCTCGACCAATCAGGTCGCCTTAAACTCGCCACACGCACATAAGTTGTGGCTTGGCCCATGCTTGTCGTCCCCATTTCCCATCGACCAATCAGGTCGCTCTAAAGCCTCCACAATCACACCAGAAGTGTAGCCACTCCCATGCTTGGTCGGTCATCTTTTCTGACCAAACAGGTTGCTCTAAACTTGCCACAGTGTTAAACAGGGGAAACTGCGCCAGATGGTAACGAAGCCAATTGGCTTTCTAAAAACCGCGCCAACTTGCCAAATGTGCCATGTTGCGCCAATGACATGAGCGGCATGCTAACATGCCACTTTGTGGCAGCATGCCAAAACATGCCATAAATAGCGCCCTGCGTGCTAACCTACCTCCAGTTCATGGCCAACGTCATGATAAGCTTAAATTAGGGTTTTCTAGTCAGAAGCACGACTCTACATTAACCAAATCCCTAATTTCCAGTCGTAGCACAAATTATGCCACTTCGACCCCACAACATGCCATAAGCCGTGTGGGACCCAGGAAGCCATAGGAATGGCGCCATATCATAGCCACCCACGACAATCCTTGCTCCTGTGGTCGTTTCCACACCATGGCCTTGCTATAGTTCCTTTGGCACCGCTATGGCACTGTTTGCACAAAAAGTGTCGCCATGCCGCGTCCGCATGCCACACACACTAATTAGGGTTTCGGCATGCCAAACCCTAATTTAGGCAAAGTTGTTACGCCAACCAAGCCAAGTAACGTTCCCCGGAGCATTGGGATTGATGTGGAAACAAGGCCAATGTTGCCATGCCACATTTCGGGTCTAATACCAATGTGCCAAAATCTAGCGGCCATGGCTACGCCAAGCGCTACTTGCATTATCGTGCCACTGGCATGCGCCATCTATGTCAGCCACGCCACCGTGCCACAGCACACGTGCTAATTAAGGCTTCGATACGCCAAACCCTAGTTTAGCTAAAGTCGCCATGCCAACTAAGTTAAGTGATTCTCCTAAGGCCTTAAGTTTAACTTAGCAACAGGGCCAATGTTGCCAGAGCCGTATTTGGGTCTAACACCAATACGCCAAAACAGCTGCCACGGCTACGCCACTGGCATGCCGCTATGCCATGGATATGCCCGACGCTACTACGCCAATGGCGCCACTTTGCTATACAACAAGATATGTCCATAATCAATGGCCATCCTTTCTCATGAGATGCAATCTCAGCCATCCAAATTCGCCACCGAATCGTGCGGACTTGTGGCAAGTTTTAGGCGACCAGCCCGCTTAAATCTCGTGGCCATGGCTACGCCTGTGCGCCACTTATACAACCGTGCCACGGCATGCACGAGTTATACCAGTCATGCCACAGTGCCAGCGGCATACACCAAAAACGCCACCGTGCCATTACCAGCGCCAACGTAAGGTAGCCATAATCAACGGCTACCCTTCCTCATGAGATGCAATCTCAGCCATCCAAGTTCGCCACCGAACTGACGGACTTGTGGCAATTTTTAGGCGACCAGCCAAGACGTGCCTAATAGCATCACATGCTATTTTCCTGCGGCAAGACTCTTGACTTTTACTTGCCTCACATAGCAACATGTTACACGTTTTCCACGAAAACACTCGAGACATCAAACATGTCACAAACTGAGGGATACTCATCAGGGTATTGGTCTGGCGGTTTACAGCGTGCGGCGTGCAATACGCCCGTTATAAGAAAGTGTCATGAAGAGGGACAATTAGTGGCGGCAAGAAGTAACGGGTGTAAACGGATCCACTTCCTTCATCATGGAAGCATGGGTTTCTGACGGTTATACGTTACTACACTCTTCCATCACCCAATCGTTCCCACTTCCTACGAGACCAGAAATCACCAAGAACTGATAGCTTTTCACTCTGCAATCCAGTTTCACTTTTTGATACAAGTCATAAAACAAGCCACATCTTCAGAATTAACCATTCTGGTCTCAACACTCTCTTCACTTCCCTCACTAAGGCCAACCCTTCTCCTTCACTTTGTGACCGAAGCAAGCCTGGAACGGCCATTTCTTGGTTTAGGGCAGGATTGTACATATTGATCTCTCGAATCAAAAGTACTCCCGTGCAGTGCATTGTTTAGGGTTTAGATTTGTTTCTCATCCACACACCCAAAATTACCAAAACCAGCAGAAACAGTTTTCACCCACAAACAGCTGTATTCACCAATATTCTTGGGAACGTTTACATTTCCTACTGCCACAATGGGAGCATCATAGCCATTAACTACATATACCCATGATTGAAAATCACGTGCTTGAAGAAAATCTCGCATGTCAATTTTCCACCATAAGTAATTAGAACCATCAAAGACTGGTGGTACGTTAATCGAGATAGCACCTTTGTCCATAAAGTCAGATCGCTACAAACACAGACTTGTAAGGTCTTTAAACGTGTTTGCCTGCTCTGATACCAATTGAAAAAGCGGGGGTACAACAACAACACCCAATATTTCGATTAGCAATCTGTATGGACTAACTCCAATATACTTTCAAGAGAATCAACTAGAGTCAATCTTAATAAAGTATATAAAAGAGTTCTAATATCTCGATCTCTCGATTTAATTCTTACTCAAGCAAATAGAAATCTGCGAGTCTAATTAAATATAAGAGAGATAACTTGGATGGTACCAAAGACCAATATCCAAGTGTCAATCAATGTAAATCAACAACCAAAGGTTGGATTTTCTAATTGCACAACCTGTGATATTTAAATTATATAACAAAATATAATGCGGAATAGAAATAACACAGACACCAGATTTTTGTTAATGAGGAAACCGCAAATGCAGAAAAACCCCGGGACCTAATCCAGATTGAACACCCATTGTATTAAGCCGCTACAGACACTAGCCTACTACAAACTAACTTTTGGTCCTGGACTGTAGTTGAACCCCAATCAATCTCACACCGATCCAAGGTGCGCTTGTGATCCTTACGCCTCTCGATCCCATCAGATACTACGCACTTGATTCCCTTAGCTGATCTCACCCACAACTAAGAGTTGCTACGACCCAAAGTTGAAGACTTTAATAAACAAATCTGTATCACACAGAAAAGTCTACGATAATAGATAAATCTGCCTCCCACAGAAATACCTACGAGTTTTGTTCCATCTTTTGATAAATCAAGGTGAACATGAACCAATTGATAACCCAGACTTATATTCCCGAAGAACAGACTAGTGTTATCAATCACCTTACAATAATCTTAATCGACGCGGCGAAAGAAGATATTGTTGAACCAAAAATGATGAGACGAAGATGTTTGTGACTACTTTTATATCTTTCCTATCAGAGATATTAATCTCAAGCCAATCGTTATGATTGTACTCAACACGATAGAATCATCAAGATCAGATTACACAACTACAAGAAAGTAGTATCGATCTGGCTTCACAATCCCAATGAAGTCTTCAAGTCATTAACCTACAGGGTCTCGAGAAGAAACCTAAGATTAAAGGAGAATCGACTCTAGCTTATACAACTAGTATCACACAGGAGGTGTGGGGATTAGGTTTCCCAGTTGCTAGAGTTCTCCCTTATATAGTCTTTAGAATCAGGGTTTGCAATCAATGTTAGCTTAGTAACAAAGCATTAAATATTCACCGTTAGATGAAAACCTGATTAGATTCAAGCTAATATCTTTCAACCGTTGGATCAAAAACTTAGCTTGTTACACACAAAAGAAATGCACGATTTTAGGTTTGCGTAACCGTACCCAAACATGTACATTTGTTGGTTCAACAATAGTTAACCAAATGGTTAGCCATATGAGCAATTTCATATCAACCATATTCTTTTTCACCATAACTAGTTCAAATGACTCAAATGAACTAGTTAGAGAGTTGTTCAATTGTATAAATCTTATAGAAGTATACAAGACACAATTGAAGCAAAAACGATTTGATTCACTCGAATCGATTCATGAACTTTATATCCACGGTTTGCAAATTGCATTCCTTAGTTTATATAAATATAAGTTCACAAATAATCGTCTTTAGATATAACCAACTCAAGTACGCAGACTTAGTTCGCGGACTTAAGTTCCCGGAAGGAGTTCACAAACTCCAGCAGATATTCTCAGGATGAGAACCTCCGCCAGTTCGCGGACTGATTTCACAGCTCTTGTTCTGGTTTTCCTGATCAACAAAGTTTGCATACTTTGGTTCAAGGAATAAGGACTTATACATATATGTGTTGCTACACAATGCTTATATCCGTCATTGGTTATATAATCTAAACTCTCATTTCAATCATTGAAACATTCTTATAGGACGTCATATAGTTGTTATTCACAAACCATTTTTAGTCAAATCCATTTTCAAAGTGATTGAAACATAACATGACTTTCTTCACTAGGTAAAGATGAACTTGGACAAAGCAAAATCTTACCAACACATATTTCGAGAAATAGAAAAGCGAGATAAACTCGGCTCGAAATAGCAAACGTGTATAATCAAAGTCTATATAGCAAAACGACTTTTGTCTCATGATAGAAGATAGAGTAGATAGACTTTTGAGTGATAGATAAGTTAAAGTCTCCACATACCTTTTAGTCGATGAAGTTCCACTAGTTCCTTGAGTATTTCTTCGTCTTGTATGATGATCGCCATGGAGTTCTTGAGCTCAACTACACTTTCTATCCTAGTCCGAGACTTAGCTTTAGTAGACTAGAAATCAAGACTTATAGTTTTGATCACTAATATTGACAAACATGCTTGAGATACCAACGCATGCGAGTTCGACCGAGCAGTGCTCTAACAATTGGAGAATAGGTTCTACGGGAAGATGTTGTTCTTGGATCCTCCATGATTCGTAAGAACAAAATGGATTTGTGAAATACAAAAATATGGCTCAACAGGCAAAGCTTCTTGTGAAAGAGATATGAGTCTTTAAGTAGAATATATTTACCATGCAGAATCAATCAATCTGTTTTGGACAGTAAATATGATTATTGTGGCTTTGCTGATGTTTGCGGTTTTTCTCTGGAGAACGTTTATTCCTCTTCCTAAGAAGTTCTCTAAACTGTCTTGTGATCAATGATACTGAGTTATCAATATTTTCATCTGAAAAATCAGGATCAACAAGATCATCTCCAGAGTTGTCAACACTTTCAATTTTAGGAGTTTTAGTGTTTTTCAGTTCCTTGAACACAATATCCTTTCCGGCTTCAAATTGCAGTTCATGATCAAAGATATTCAACTTTCCAACATGAGTAATCCTGGAAAGAGTTTCAAGGTTATTCCATTCCATGATGGCATTTTTCATAGACTCGTATCTTGCTGGTAAAGATCGTAGAATTTTCATCATAATGTCCTTTTGGGGAATGGTCTTTTTCAACGCATAAGATGCATTAACAATTCCAGACATCTTTTGATTAAATTCATCAAACGAATTTTCATCAGACATACGAAGATTTTCATAGTCAAAATTTAGGTTTTGAATCCTAGTTTATTGTAGGATCAGAATATCGCAACACCAAGATGTTCGCGAACTCCATAAACAACACACTGCGAAGACATCGCGGGCTAGAAGTAAAAACAACGTAACGGATGATGACAGCCAAAACACGAGAAAGATGTGAAGATGTAGCGAGATCAAGGAGTGTTGCGAGATTCGACATTTGTACATTTGCGATATTTCGCAAGTCATACCCGAAAATAAAGGACAGCTTAGCTGTCATCCACTATGTAATGTTCTATATAAAGAGCCGAATAGGCTTAAGGAGAGAGAGATCTTTTTCGAGTGTTGAGCAAGTCATTAAGAGAGAGAAATTTTAGAGTGGTTGTAATTCTTTAGTTTATCTCCTTTTTATCTTGTAATATTTCTGGAGTTTGATCAATAAAAATTATATTCATTCGTCTTAAAATGATTTGATTGTGTGGATTCTTGTGAGGGGTGTAATGTGGGACTTTAAGTATAATCTATTCCATGGTCTATCGAGTCTGCGTCCCACATCTCTACCCTCAGGATCCATCAATCTATATGCCCTTGTTCCAACTATTCCTTGATGATATAAGGTCCATCCCATTTTTTCGCAAGCTTTCCACCACTTTCTCGCTGATATATCGGTGTTTCTCGCAGCACCAAATTGCCTGGTTGAAATTCTCATGTTTTAACACGTTTATTATATTCTCAGGCTAATCTTCGATGGTAATTTTCCATATGCTGCAAAGCCCTTTCTCTGTTTTCTTCTAATTCATCTAATTTAGTTAAAATAATACCCGCACTAAGATTTTTCTCCTAAGCTTCTCTCTTTGTTGTTGGGATAATAACTTCTGTTGGTAGCATAGCCTCAACCCCATATGTTAAATGTAAAGGTGACATTCCCGTGGCTTTCGCCCGGTTGTGTTGTAAGCCCACACCGCATTATGTACTGTTCGCACCATGCTTTATTGTACCCTTCTAATTTCTTCTTCAATATATCTGCGATTGTATTATTTGTTGCTTCTGCCTGCCCATTTGCCTGAGGGTATAATGGAGTTGACTTTCCACATTTTATCTTAAATGCATTAAGTAACAATTCTATATTTTGTCCCTCGAACTGCTTCCCATTATCAGATACCAATTGTGCTGTAATTCCAAATCTGCATACGATATTCTCAAATATGAATGTAAAAATATCTTTGTCGCGAATGTGTTGTACTGCCTTTACTTCAGCCCATTTTGTGAAATAGTCTGTAGCGACAATCGATATCTTCTCTCGCCCCTGCCTCGGTAAGAATGGTCCCACAATATCTAAGCCCCATTTTCCAAAAGGCCATACACTTATTGAAGATGTTAATGGTGCTCCTGGTGCATGTATTTTCTTTCCGTGCCTTTTGCAATCTTCGCAACGCCTTGATACACGTTTCGCATCTTCATGTATATATGGCCAATAATAACCTCAGATCTTCGCTCTCGTATGCCAAAGATCTTCCGCCACCGTGATTGCCGCATCTCCACTATGCAACATCTTCAACACTGCTTCTCCTTCTTCTCGTGTCAAACACCTGAGTGAAGGTCCATTAAAAGATCTCCGGTATAGTATCCCATCTCTTAGTTCATAATTTGTAGCACGGCTTTTTAATTTGTGCGCCTCCAGCCTATTTCTCGGTGTTTCTCCTCTCATCAAATATGCATGAAGTTCGGCTCTCCAATATTCGATAACGGGTGTTTGCTCCCCATCTTCTATAATCATCACGTCTACCTCTCCTTCTTCTTCCTTATTGATTGATGGTGATAAAAGTGTCTCGTATCTTTATGCATCTCAGCTTGATCTCGTCATCATACTTGAGATAAAAGCAAAAGCATCTGCTAGTCTATTATCTTTTCTTGATATGTGTCTCCATTTTATTTTTGGGATTTTTGCTGACAATTCTCCAACAAGTTTCTTGTATTTCTTTAAAGATGGTTCGTTTGTAGTGTATTCTCCTTTTATTTGTCGAATAACTAGTCATGAGTCACCGGGTGATTCTCACATTTTCCAATCGCATTTCTATTACGAATTTCAAAGCATGTATTGGCGCCTTCATATTCCGTTTCATTATTGGTAGATGTAAATTCCATCAAGGAAAAAGCCATTTTAGTGCCCTCTGGCGAAATCAAAACAATTCCAATTCCGTTACCCTCTCCATTTGATGATCCATCTACCAACACTTCCCATCTATCTGGCTCTGTTAATAGGTCCTTTGGGTTTCCATATTCTTCTTCTATATCCATCATTTCTTCCACTGCTTCATCATCTTCTAAAGGAAATTCTGCTAAAAAATCTGCGACAATTTGTGACAGCAGAAATACCAAAAGAAAATTTAAGACACACATCTCCTTTGGTAATCACAGTAACTACACAGAAAGAAAGGGTGAACGCGGCAAAAGTTGTGGAAGAATGGACAATAAACAGAACTTTGGTGGATACGGGAGTTCGGTGGATATAATGTTCTACCATACATACAAAGAAATGGGGTACAAAGATGAAGAAATGTCTCCTTCAACTTATCATATTCAAGGCTTTGGCAAATCTGTAACAAAACCAAAAGGAGAAGTAGAGTTGCGAATTTTACTAGGAGAAATCGAAACACGAGTAATATTCTGCGTGGTGGATATGGAATCACCATACAACATGTTGTTGGGAAGATCATGGATACATGCGATTAAAGCTGTAGCGTCAACATTACATCAATGCATTAAATTTCCTATACCAAGTGGGATCGGTGAAATTAGGGGAGATGCGGATAAAGCGAGATTATGTTATCAAATTGAAGTGAAGCAATACGAAGGACGTGCAGAGAAGCGGAAAAATCGCAGAAAATGGCGAATGAAGCAAAGAAAGAAGAAGAATTTAGAATTTACATGATAAAAGCAGAGGAAGGAAAAGGCATACCTGGCGAAATTTCGGAAGAAGGGAATGGATCTGCGAAGGAGATAAAAGAACCAACGCCTATAAGTGAACCCGAGGCCGATTACTATGCAGGCAGTAACCAACAAAGGAAGTGAATATTGGGACCAGAGAAGCACCCAAAATACTAAAAATTGGAACTAAGATGGAAGAAGATGAAGAAGAAAAAACTGTTAATCTGCTGCGAGAATATAAAGACATTTTCGCATGGGATATCGATGAGATAACGGGGAATAGATCCATCTCGTGGCATGTCATAAATTGAGATTGATAAAACTGTTAGACCATTCAAACAAAGAATCAGAAAGATTGCAACAACGTATCATCCCCATATAGAAGCGAATCAAGAAGATGCTTGATGCGGTGAATCATAAGACAAGCTAAATATCCGGAGTGGATAGCAAACATGGTGGTAGTTCCAAAGAAGAATAAAGGGATAAGAATCAGATATATTTCATCGATCTAAATAAAGCTTGTCCAAAAGATAGTTTTCCACTACCAGATATCCCACAATTGGTAGAATCGGCAGTAGAAATGATAGAATATCTTCTCTAGATGGATACAAAGGATATAATCAAATCCCTCTCGCTGAAGAAGATCAAGAACACACTGCTTTCTTCGCCCCAAGAGGATTATATTGTTGTACAAAAATGCCATTTGGTTTGCGAAATGCTGGAGCAACATACCAAAGAATGGTAGAGAAAGTGTTTGCGAAATGGATACATAAGACACTAGAGGTGTATGTAGATGACACGTTAATAAAAAGTAAAGAAGCAAAAGATCATGTCCAAGATTTGAGAGAAATTTTTGAACAAATGAGACAGTTTAACATCAAAGTAAATCCGTAGAAGCGTATTTTTTGGGGTTGCGTCAGTGGAAATTTTTAGGCTACATTGTATCAAAAGAGGGTATACAAGTCGATCCTATTAAGGTGCAAGCAGTTCGACATGCCAACTCCGAAACAATAAAGATGTACAGAAGTTAAACGGACTCTTAGCTTCATTAGGGAGGTTTGTTTCGCGATCATCAGATAAATGCAAACACTTTTTCAACATACTCAAAAAGGGGACAAAATTTAAATGGACGGATGAATGCGAGAAAGACTGTGAACGTAATTTTCTGTTTTTCCCAATCTCTCAAAGGTGATGTCTTTTCAATTGCTACAATTTTCTTTCCTTCAAAGTCTCGTTTATGTATTCTCCCTCTGATGTTCTCATGGAATTCATTGATCATTGTTTTTGTGATTGATTTACACTCCAATTTTTTGTTAAATTTCCTGATTCTAGTTTCTCTATTTTTACTGATTTATCCACTTGTCATTTTCTTGATTTGAACAACCTTGATAACAATCTTTAATCTTTTCCTTCAATCAATCCCTGTTTTTAGCGCCATTATGTAGTTGCACGAGATAATTCACTACTTAATGAGCCTTGCTTCTGAACTAAGTCAGCATTTTCTTTAGAAAGATTATCTATCTGATCAATAGAGTATGTATGAAGATTATCTAATTGGTTATATTGCTCCATCCAAACGTCTCTATCCATTCGAGCTTCTTCAACAACAGATTCCAACTGATACATCTCCATTTTTCGCTTCTTTCGCAAGAGGCAAAGTACCTAAAGTGCGTCATAGTAGGGGGTACCTATTACATATACAGAAGAATTAACAAAATAGTCGAAAAGGCGAACTTACTATGGCGTACACTCTAGTTCGCGAATACAATTTCGCAAGAGGCAAAGTACCTAAAGTGCGTCATAGTAGGGGGTACCTATTACATATAATAAAGAATTAACAAAATAATTAGAATGGGACGAACCTCCATGGCGTACACCCTAGTTCGCGAATAAAATTTCGTAAGAGGCAAAGTACCTAAAGTGCGTCATGTAAGGGGGTATCTAAACATGGCTCAGTGGAAAAGGTTACACCGCCTTGAACCCGAGTCATGGAGATTGGGGGTAATAACACCCATCCAGAGAGATACCTTGGATTTTCAATCTAAGCTAGTGACTTAGATTGGACGACCGGGGGTCTCTTCTAAGGAGTCGCATTTGACCAAGGCGCCGAGGTACACGGTTGAGCCAAGGGTGCCCGGGGCATTTGAAGTGTCTCGCCATTCTTGGCAAGTCTCGCTTATGCCGCACTTCGGCCCGAAGAAAACTCCACTTAGGGTGCAGCCTCGTAACCATAAGCCCTATAGGAAAAAGGGATAAGAGGTTGCGAAAACAATCGGTTGTTGTAAAGACCGGATGGGAGGAGCTAGCCTCAGATGGCGTGGCACGCCTATCATGGGGAAACCAGGGGGAAGATAAGGGCGGCACCCTCCATTAGGGAGCTGATAGTGTCAAAAAAGACGTAAATGTCATGAGGCTTATTACTCACGGGAGTATCAAGGCTTGTCATATTTATGCAACAATCCTGAAGAGGCAAAAATACAAAAGAGTAGATAAGACGAGATCAATGGGTCATTGCATACAAGTGTAAAGACGTCCTGCGATTTCGTCACAAAGACGGCAATGTGATGGGGCTTTATGTTCGCAGGGATATTTAGGCCTGTCATATTTTCGCAAGAAAAATATCCTGCAGAGGCAATAATACTAAAGAAATGATAAGACAATATCAATGGGTCATTACATGAAAGTGTAAAGACGTCCTGCGATTTTGTCGCAATAATGAGAGGTGGCAAAATAAGACCTTTAACTAGGAAGGCAAAATAAGACCACACAAGAAATGATAAGGCAAGATCAATGGGTCATCACATGAAAATGTAAGGACGTCCTGCGATCTTGTCGCAATGAAAAAATTCACATAAACAGTTTGCATGTAGATAACAGAGATCTTCCATTGCAAAAAAGATAATGGAATATAAAATGGGAATTGTTAAACATCAAAGATAGTCTTCGAAGCAAGAAAGAAGAATAATAAACGAGTACATACATCTCAAAGATGATTGAAGTACATAAAGAAGTAACAATGCAAGAAGTAAAATTACAAGAGAAGTTCAATTCTCAATATCAATTTTTTCGCCAGAAGGAGATACTGGATGTTCTTCAACAATTTTATTAGCCTCACCAACAATTTTTTTGCCAGTTATTGCATTCTCGCCAGACCCTCCTTCACTTAAATTATTATTGACAACTTCATTAGGTGGGATCACCTCTTCATTTGTGGAATCTTCGACACTTTCATAGTCATAATCACTATCAGGAGGGTTAGGAATTTCATCATCACCTACTTCCAGAGGTTCGACGGATACAGGATCAAGAGATTTGGATAGTAAGACATCATTCACAAGAACTTCAGCTTTGAGTTGAAATTGGCGAAGGAGTGCTTTCTGATGATTCCTACTCTCTATATCTTTAGAGTAAGCGAGATAGTCGAATCTTCTTTCTGCCCGATCGCGAGAGCGAGCAAGGGAAGCAGCGAGCAGTTCATTTTCTTTGTGAATTTTGGCATAGTCAGATTTCAAAGTGGAAATGGAGGAGTGAAGATTTTTCTCGGATTCTGCAAAAATAAAGAATATAGAAAATAATTCAGATTTTTCTTGAAGTCGCAAGGAAAATACCATAAGTTCAAGAAAACAAATTGATTAAGGTAGTCAAATATCATGACTACCTTCCTTTTGCGAAATAAGATATTGGGTTAAAGCCAAACAACTATTCTCCAAATGATCCATGGCACTGTCAAAATTATCTCCAACCAAACCTTTCAGTCGAGATCACAAGCTCTTTTCGTTAGAAACAAGTAAGGCGTTTTCCTTCGTAAGAGAAGAGTAGGATTCTTCTAGTTTGGAATATTGATCCTTGAGTTGGCTTGTTTTTACACTTAAAGTTATTCTACCTTGGATAAGTTTATCCCTCTCGTGAGAACTTCTTCGAGTTTACTTCTCAGCGAACATAGAGATTGTTCTTGTTCTTGTTCTTTACACATTTTTTGATAGACATCAAGCTATTCCGAGGAAATCGCCACCTTGTTTAACAGAGCTCGCTTCTCATGAGAAAGAATTCCATTTTCATCTGATAAAGTTTCCAACTCCAAATTAGCTTTAGTCAAATAGTAAGAGTGGTTTAAAGCTTGAAGGACTAACAAGGGCTTGAAGATTAAAAAAAAAAAAAAAAAAAAAAAAAAAAAAAAAATTAAAAAAGGGGAGGGGAGTTGTACCTTTTAATTCTTCGTTCCTCTTGCGAAGATTATCACGATCCAGTGAAACATTTTGAAGTTTTTGATTCTCAAGATGGAGAGTGTCACACTTTGCAGTCATGGCTTGGAGATTGTTCTTCAAAATTTTAACTTCTTGCTCTAAAGGTGTTTGCTAAATTTACGTAACCAAAGTATTTACTCAAAATCTCACGTAAATTAGACTTGATAGGATCGACGGAGGTCTTCTTGGTGTCATTCATAATATCTGATAAAACTTTGAAAGCCACGTCCATCCCCTCCAGATTTTCCTTAGTAAGAGGGATAGACTCGGATGAAGAAGAAATGACGACAGAAGAGGGGAGAGTTGAATCGTCTTTCGTCGCAGGAATGTCGTGTTAAGATGAAATTTGATGAAGACTAATGACTGGGGGAAAGGCAGAGGCATTGACAGTAGGAGAAGAAAAGGGTTCATTCACAATAGGACTATCACGAGGAACTTCATCTATGGAAAACTCAGACATAGGAGGAAAATCAGCTGCGATCTTGTCGCAGATGGCAAGAGTAGATTTATCTTGCGATGATATCGCAGGAGGTGTTGTAAGCTTAAATATAGGAAAAGGAACAAAAGTTTCAACATTTTTAGAACGACGAGGTCTTTTAGGGGATCTATCGACGTTTTTGTCATCCTGCGAATCACAAGTTAAATAAGAAACAGAGGCAAGAATATTGTTATTAGAAGAGTAAATGTTTCTTAATACCTTGCTATTCGCGAGTGCTTTCTCTTATGTGCAACGGATTTTGGTTGCGAACCCTTTGATGTTTTAGGGTTTTGAATCGTGAATTTGTAATGAAAGAACATTCTTACTAAAACAGAAAGAATAAGGAAATTAATCAGAGATGAACAAAATCAAATAAAATAAAGAGTTCAAATAAATCGCATGTAGTATGATCTACAAACCTTGATGGCTCCATAAGAACAAGAGCAAAGAAGATTTGCAAAGAAGATGAACAACAAAGAAAAATTGCGCACAATAAAGAATTCACAAAGAATGCATAGATGAAGAAGATGAAGTAAAAGAAAAGAAAGATATCCTTGATAGATCTCTTCTTAAATAGACAAGAAAAGGATGACCGGTTAGCATTTAACGTGCCGCAAGAAAAGGGGAATATGTAACACGTGTAAGCGTTATCTTGGATTCACTGAGGCTTGCTCTGAGAAAAATGAACAGCCGCGGTATTTTGAAAGTACTAGTTCTCATGACGTTCTCTCCTTCGCAGAGAAGACATGAGAAGAGGCAAGATGTAGGATCAGAATATCGCAACACCAAGATGTTCGCGAACTCCATAAACGACACATCGCGAAGACATCGCTGGCCGGGAAGTAAAAACGACGTAACGGATGACGGCGGTCAAAACACAAGAAAGATGTGAAGATGTAGAGAGATCAAGGAGTGTTGCGAGATTCGACATTTGTACATTTGTGATATTTCGCAAGTCATACCCGAAAATAAAGGACAGCTTAGCTGTCATCCACTATGTAATGTTCTATATAAAGAGCCGAATAGGCTTAAGGAGAGAGAGATATTTTTCGAGTGTTGAGAAAGTCATTAAGACAGAGAAATTTTAGAGTGGTTGTAATTTTTTAGTTTATCTCCTTTTTATCTTGTAATATTTCTGGAGTTTGATCAATAAAAATTATATTCATTCGTCTTAAAATGATTTGATTGTGTGGATTCCTGTGAGGGGTGTAGTGTGGGATTTCCTGCAACTACACTTATTTCTCTGCGGCACTTATCTCGGATTCACCATATTGTCCTAATGGATTCACAACAATGTTTCAATCTCTAATAATTGTTGGCGTATCGTATCCAATAACTGCAAGTTTCCATGTCTCTAAGTCAGGGGCTTGTAAAAGGAACGCATAACAATTTTCCACCATAAGTAATTTGAGTCATCAAATACTGGCGGTACATTTATCGAGATTTTGCTCCTGTCCATTGACCGGTTGTCAGCCGTGCAAATATAATTTCACTTTCTCACTCAACTAGATATAAATATAGTATGTGATAAGAAAGAGTTCGTTCCCACAGAGAGGCTTTTGTTGTTATAAAATTTCAGTTTCTTAGTAACCAAGGGGGGATTTTTGTTGTTTTAGCGAAATACTAAAGTAAAAATAAAATAAACCAAAGCAAATAATTGGAATAATCAATAGAGAGAAGATATTGGTCACGGGATAGTATCATTCACAACATGTATTATCATCAATGATTAGAATTGGTATTTAATCTCTCATTTACTAAAAGTCCTATGATACCTTGATCGCAAGTATATCCCGCTAATTCCCTGATTTCATCACAACCACATTAAAAGATGCATATATGAATTCTTCCTAGAAAGCAACCTAACGTGTAAAAGCACAATCAAGTTTAACTCCCTAAAAGCAATAAGTTCTATGGAATAAGACTAATCAATGCAAACGAACGTGTAAAAGCACTAATCCGTTTTAACAAAAGTTATGATTCACTTGTGACTAGTAGGATATATCACTACAAGCACTACCCACAATTATGCTACTTAGAATCAGGGATAAACAACTTTTTCGTATTGAAAACCCTAATCTAGCAATAAGGATGAAGACAAACTCAATTGATTCCGGACTCGACTAAACAAGAATTCAAACTATATAACACTATTAATTGTGAATCACAAACAATAAATTATTGAGACAAAACTAATTCATAGATTCAAATAACATGTTGAGAAATCAACTTTATCCCATAACCAATAATAATTGTTTAGCTACTCATAGCTATGGAGTTCATCATAAAAATATTAATTGAATAGAAGAAGATGAACAAAAGCAAACCCTAGAAGCTTAAAAAAAAGCGACTCTCCCCGAGTTCCAAGAATAATACGTGATACCCAAAGTTGTAGAAGACTTTCCTTTAAATAGCTTTCTTGTTTCCAAAATTAGGTCTAATCTCAAAGGTCCAATAGATAGAAGTCCACCAACCCTATATGTGAGAAAAACCCATGTAGAAAATATGCCCAAAAACTGTCGCCGAAAAACTGGTATTGTGGTCGGAATTTGGCCGGAAAAGTCGCGGCAAGCATCTCAGGTGACCGGCAAAGTCCACCCGGTCACCGGTCAACGAGTCAACTCGGTCTGGTCAACTCAGTCAAGTCACTGAGTCAAACCGGGTCAAGCACCGAGTCAGATGACTCAACTCGGTGATGTCATCAGTGAGTTAGGATCATGAGTCGACCCAGTCGCCTATTCATGTGAGCTAACTGGCCGACTTGTCTGAGTTGCCATGGCTAAGCCATTTGCACTGCCTCATTGCACTTCACTAGTGCATATCCAGCCATGATGGCTATTCAACTTATAACTCTGGCCTACAATCTCAGATCAAGCACAGATCCACCATTTTATGTCTTCACACCACTGCAATATCAACACCACCATTTCCCTGGCAAGCAGCAACTTGCAATAACCTTCAGCAGCACCAAATGACTGCAATCCAAGTCTTCTTAGTACTGAACCAACACCACCTGCAATGTTTTCCACACACACAGCTGCAACTGCAGCTCACAATCTCCATGAGTCTTCCCCAGCACCATCTTCTCATCTCAGTTGCACCAGCTTCTTCATCTCAGTCAGGCTACCACCAATTACTTAACTCAGCTGCAAGCAGCTAAATTATTCACAACCAATGCACCAGAATCGCCACAGCCTTTCGGGCCTCACCATCTCAGCTCTTAACACCCGCAACCATCCATACCTACACATACATCTAAGATCACCACCAGGTCATCCCAACAATAACCTAGACACAATCGCATCTCCATATGCCAATGAACCACCAATTTCTACCATCTCCAACTGATCTGCAGCTGCACCTCAATTCCTTGTAACTTCATGGTTGCAATGCCATGCCAACAACCACAAGCCTGCAGCAAGCATCAATCCAAGAGCAACCCATCTCAAAATTTCACCGCAATGTCGACTGTAGCTCAATCAAACCATAGCAGCAACCTTCTTTATTCATCTTACTTTTGACTCTTTCAGACCACCAACAACAGCTGCTCCATCAATCTATAGCCCCGCTGTAATTTCATAACCTGCACTATCTTAGCATCAGCTTGCTTAAACCTGTCATTCATTGCCACCACTGCAACTTCTGTAGCTTACAACCACCATCTAAGCTTCACTCCAATTTGTTGCTTCATTATCAACACCTAACTCTCCCTGTAACTCATATGACATAGCAATCATCTCTGCAAACCCTGCGCTTTCACCAGAACCACAACTCCCTGCAATTCAATCCCAAGATCAACAACATCCATCTAATCCACTGGATCCAATACCTCTACCAATACAAACCCATGAATATCACCACTACTGTCTTTTTCTTGTAGCATAAACTCCACCATTGTAACAGCTCAATTCTTAATTACAAGCTCAAACTGCATCAAACTCAGAACCCATTGCTATTCTTGTCCTTGCTCAAACAACAGCAACCACCATAGTCATGTCACCTGGCCATTGTTACCATGGCAGCAACACCCTTTATGTTTCTTCCATTGCAACAACACCAGCCTATTCCATCTAATTCATCATCTTCACCTGAACTCATCCACAATACTCATTCAATCTCATAACTCAGAACCCTGGCAACAATTTCTTCTATGACGTATCACTTCCATTGATAACAGATCGAACCCTTCAAGAACACCACAAATTTCATCTCAAACACAGAAACCCTAACTCAACTTCTGTTGAATATGAACCAAACCTATTTCCGCCGATCTCTCTTCTCTGAATTCCATGGCCGCTTTCATCATCGCCATCAAAAAAATCATTTCCTTCTCCTTAAACTCAGATTAAACCCAATTTGATATCATCTTCATCTTCTTCATGTACTAAGAACATTAGTAATCTCTCCTCTGGATTCTTCTAAATTTCTCAAACAGAATCAAATCCTCCTTCTCTCAATCTCTGCTTCAGTACCCTATCCAATTCCTACCATTAATACTCAATTTCAGCTGTTTGAGTTCGAATATCACCAATAACAACTTCGATCTGAGTTTCCTCCATGGCTGCTGCGCCTCTTTCTTCTCTATGTTTTAGAAACAAATAATTGAGAATTGGTTTTCTCTAATTTTTAGTGTCTTGTGTAGGAAAATGCAAGTTGATACAAACTACCCGGATGAAATGATAAGGGCCAAACCATGATGTCTTCCCTTTGCATCTCTAGACTAAGTTGCAGTGGTTGTCCCCTATCGTTTGGCTTAATTCTGTTGCGATCCAAAATGATGCTTTTGCATTTTTCACTCCAAATGAGTAATTTCTCCTTCTTTTGTTCCGAATGACTCCAGTGCACCTGATAAACTCAAAACTAAACATAAGAGATGTAATACACAAGAATAATAGCAAAGAAAACATAAATACTTGATATAAAATTAGGTGTTTTAGACACCTATCATCCATATAGTCAGATTGCTTCAAACACGGACTTATTAGGTCCTAGCGTGTCTGCCTGCTCTGGTACCAATTGAAAACGCGGGGTACCAAAATACACCACCACTTTTTTTCTTAGGCAATCTGTACGGACAAACTCAATACAACTCTGAGAGTTAACTTAATCAAGGAATAATATCTAGAGTTGTATCTCTCTCTCTCTCTCTTGTGATTAGAATGTTTACAGAACCAAATTCGTGAACCTAATCACAAAGAGATAACTTGGACGGTACCAAAGACCATTGTCCAAGAATCAATCAAGTCGTATCCAACAAACTAGGTCGGATGTATATATCATAATTGATCAACACACAACCTGTGATATTACAATTATAAAGATAAACAATATAATGAGAAAAAAATAAATAACACATGCACCAGAAGTTTTGTTAACGAGGAAACCGCAAATGTAAAAAAAAACCCAGGGACCCAGACCAGATTGAACACCAAATTATATTAAGCCGCTACAGACACTAGCCTACTACCAATTAACTACGGACTAGAATGTAGTTGAGACCTAAAATGTATCCCACTGATTAAGGTACAATCACGCTCCTTACACCTCTTGAATCCCAGCAAGACTCCGCGCAATCGATTCCTTTAGCTGACGTCACACCAACTAAGAGTTTCTTCAACTCAATTGAAGATTTTAAACCAAAAGGCATTTTCATGAATACATAAGACATTAACTCTGAGTCACTAACATGTGTTTTTAAACAGCTAATCAAATGTGATTTATCTCATAGAAATAATTTAAATGCACTTGAAAATATAATAAACATGGTTAGTATGTGTACAAGGTTCAAATACCAATCCCGTTCGTGAGTCGGTTCAGTCACAGTATGTGTACTGGTTTGTAAGCATTTAACCAAACAGAGTTCCGGAGTCAACCAAACTTTTTAAGTTGCGTAATGGTTTGGAAACCTGAATACTGTCACTGGTTCCGGAGTTCACATAACTAAATCGGTTTGCGTACCGGTTTGGAAAAGAAACCGAGTTCAGTAACGGATAAGCGTTTTTAGTTGCGTCTTGGTTTGGAAAATCATCCCGGTTTTGTTGTAGGATCAGAATATCGCAACTCCAATACTTCGCGAGATTAATAAACGACTGCGTCGCGAAGGAGTCGCATGGAGATAAATAAATGACATAATAAATGACGACAGTCAGAACATGAGGAAAATGTGAAGACTTGGCGAGATTTAGGAGTGTCGCGAAGTCTAACACTTACATACTTGCGACGCTTCGCGGAGGATTCCCGAAAATAAAGGACAGCTTAGCTGTCATCCACTTTGTAATACCCTATATAAAGGGTTGAGTAAGTCTGTTGTAGGGAGAGGTCTCTTTGAATGGGGAAGCAAGTCATTAGGAGAGAGAAAATTAAGAGTGATTGTAATTTCTTTAGCTCTGTTCTACATTTCTTTGTAAACCTTTCAAGAAAACAATTAATAAAACAAATTATTATTCATCTTCAAATGGATTGATTAAGCAAATTCGAGTGAGGTGTGTAGTGTAGGATTTCCCGCAACTACATATGCGCTAGAAACAGGGAGAATTTGGAGTAAGAGAAGAGAAATTTGATACAATTTTTAAGAATTTACCAAAAGAAAGAAATGGCTAGAAGGAGAAATGTACCAGAAGGACAAACAATCGTGAGAAGAAGCGGGAGACTTGCTGGTGAAAGGAGAAATGAAAGGGGAGAATCATCAAGGATGAACATAAGAAATGATGAAGAAAATCAAATTCAATCGCCAATTCAACCGATTGCAAACACAACTATGGATTATGATAGAGTAAGTGTACACACATGGAGATCAGATTCTATGGAGGAAAGAGAGGAAGAACAACAACAGATAAATAATGGACAAGGAGATAGAAATCGAGAAGAAATGGGAGAAACAATTCGTGGAAATGAAGAGATCGCAGCATTAGAAACATTGAGACAAACAATGTATGAAGAAAGGCGGTTAGAAGCAGAGGAACGTGCAAATTTAACAAGGCAAAATCATGAGTTGAGAATGGAAAATCTGAGATTGCAAAATAGAAGATCGAGAAGTAGTAATGATCAAGATCAAGTTCGGTCGAGAGAAGATCGGAGGAGAACATTACCTGTAGAAACTATTAATGAAGAAAATTTGGAAAGAGAACCAAATCTTGGTGAAGGATGTCGCGAGAGAAGAGAAATAGAAGGAGATCGTTATGTTCCACGACCTGAGACTGTACAAAATGGCCAAAATGATGGAAATCAAGGAGATAGGCAACCTCAAGAGCAGAATAATCCGACGATGAAGAAAATCGAATAGAAGGAAGAAGAATATTGCATGAGAGAGAGGCGCGAAGGAAACTAAAAGGAGATCGAAAATGACATTGAAAAACACTATGTTGAGCAAGCACGTCTAGCTTGCGAAAGGGAAAGATTGAGGGCAGAAATAGAAGAACGTGAATTTGAAGAGGCAATTCGGCAGAATAATCATGACAACAGAGAAAGAAGGCGCGAGCAAAATCGCAATAAGGAAAATATCAATGAAGAATATGAAAGAGTGCAAAGGAGAGTCGATAGACAACCGAGAAGAGAGATTGATAGATATAATGGTGTACAAATTCGCGAAAGAAATGAGGGAGAAAGCCGCAGAGAAAGGAGAGAAGAAAGTGATGAGCCAGAAAATATAAGTAGACATGAGCGCAGAAGAAGAGAGGTGGAATTAAAAAGACCAATAGATTCAAATCCCGAGGCAAACGAACAAATTTTGAGAGAATTGGCAGAGATGAGAGGAATATTGAACAAGAGAAGAGAAGGAGGAAGAAGACAATTAGACGAAGCCATCGCAGAAGCTGCGAAGAATCCCTTTACATTGGAGGTGCAGTTAGGAGGAATACCCCCAAAATGCAACTTACCAGCATTAACTAGCATTTTTGATGGGTCAACTTGTGCAATACAACACATCAAGGCATATGTAAGATGTATGTTACAATGGGAAAACCATGATGCCATATTGTGCAAATACTTTGCATCAAGTTTAACGGGAGAAGCGTTGAAATGGTTTGAGGGTTTACCAAGAAATAATCACATCATTCAATCATTTACAGGCTATATTCTTGGGGGCGTATATAAGTAACAACTCTTCGCGACCGGCATTGAAGATGTATTTGGGCTAAAACAAAGAGTTGGCGAGAGCTTGAGACATCGACAAGAAGATGGAAGACAATGTGTAGCGAAATGGCGGGACGGGTTGATGAAAGATATCTCATACTATCATTCATAAATGCTATGTTCGCAACCAACTTATTATATGTTCAAATTTTCAGAGTCAAGAATACGATCACAATGACCGAATTGAGAGAATTGCAAGAGGAATATATTGCTTTGGAGGAAAGGCAAAATGAAGTAGAATCGTACCCAGTAGCGAATACAAATTCAAGTGCTGCGAATGCAAGTCTGTTACCTAGATTAATACAAACAGTGGCGAGCACCTCGCAAGGGCAACAAGAGAGAATGGTAGATGATAAACAGCCAAAATTGGTAGCTATGGGAAGTCGCGATCAGGAAGAATTTGAAAGAGAAAGAAATTTCTACAACCGTGGCGGAAATAATAAAATTCAAAGGCTTGATCAACCGCAAGAAACCTATGGAGGTCAAAGGCATAATTTGCAAGAGACTTATGGAGGCCAGAGGCAGAATTATCATAGAGGACAGCGAAGTCACAGAGTAGTGTGGGAGGAAATTAAAATGCCGCCATTGAATGCCAGTGTGGAAAAAATATGGGAAGCAATACTTTTGATGGAAAACATACCTGCACCATGGAACATGGGAAGTGAACCACCACCTGGAGATAGAAGTCACGAGTTCTGTTCTTACCACCGCTTTCATGGGCACCTAACGAATGACTGCAGAAACATCAAGAGAATTATCCTAAGAATGATTGATCAAGGAAAGTTGAATCACTTTTTAAAAGAAGAAGAGAAAGTTCAACATTTACCACCACCACCGGCAAAGGGAAAAGAAACATTTGTTATAGAAGTTGGGGCAAAGGCTAAAAATTTGTTTTGCAACTCCATTGTACACTCATACCGCACTATTGAAGATTTTCATGACAATGTACTTAGTAGAGTTTTTGCGAGGGATGCTGATGATAAAGAAGTGATGAATGTTGCGAAGACATCGCAGCTAAAAGAATGGCAACTGCAGATTATTTCTTTCTCGGCTGAAGAAGTACCCAAAGGAAGAGAAATACATGATAGCCCATTGGTTGTGAAGCTGGAAATTAATCCAAAACCTATTGATGGCGAAGATGATGAAGCGGAAAATTGTTGGGCAATCAATAGAATATTAATTGATCTTTCGGCAGTTCAGTCAACATTCTTTTCTACCATACTTACAAAACGATGGGAGGAAAAGATGAAGATTTGATCCCTTCAACATACAAGATATATGGTTTCAATGGTACCGCGAACAAGCCCAAAGGAGAAGTGCACATGAGGATACCCTTGCAGGGGTTATCAACTGATATTTTGTTTTGTGTAGTTGATGTGGAATCTCCCTACAATGCATTGATTGGAAGACCATGGCTTCATGAAATTCTGGGTGTAGCATCCACATACCATCAGTGCATAAAATTTCCACATCCTAGCGGTGTCGGAATTATAAAAGGAGATTGGATAGAGGGGCAAAAATGTTATGAGGTGGATGTAGAGAGCTGCGAAGAGAGAACAGCAAAAAAGAAAGGTTGGAGGAAGAATGTAAAGGATGAACAAAGAAAAGAAAGACTAATGGTAGATACCATAGAAACAAAAGAAGAAGAGATGCTGCGAAGTGAATGCACAAAAAAAACTGAATATCATGATGCAAAGGAGACATTGAAATGTTGGACTGATGCGGAGGCAGAAGGAAGTAAGAATAAAAGGTGTAAAAAATGAATAATTGTGAGAAAAGATAACAATTTAGTGGTGAAAGCATGATAAGGATAAGAAGCAGAGATGATGGTTGCGGAAAAATTGTGCGAGAATCTCGCCATGAAGAATATGTACAAATCTATTGAATAATTGAAATGAGATTGTGCGATAACTTCGCAGACAAATGATTGAATAAATTGATAAAATGAATGAGTGAGTGAATGGGACAAACCTTTATGGCGTACACCCTAGTTCGCGAATGATATTTCGCAAGAGGCAAATGTAAGACCTAAAGTACGTCATATAAAGGGGTATCTCTTAACATGGCTCAGGTGGAAGGTTACACCGCTCCTGAAACCTCGGGTCATGGAGATTTGGGGCCCATGAAAGCCTATCCGGGAGATACCTTGGATTTCCAACTATATATATAAGGTTATACCCTGGTTGGACGCCCGAGGGTCTCTTCCAAGGAGTCGAGTGTATGACCAAGGCGCCGAGGTACACGGTTGAGTCAAGAGTGCGGGGAGCATGGAACTTCCTTACCACTCTTGACAAGTCTTGGCACATGCCGCACTCGGCCCGAAGAAAACTCCACTTAGGGTGCATCTCGTAACCATAAACCATATAGGTATAAGGGATAAGAGGTGCGAAAACAATCGGTTGTTGTTAAGACCGGATGGGAGGAGCTAGTCTTGTATGGCCGATGTACGCCTCCTTGAAGGGGCAACCAGGGAGAAGATAAGGGCGGCACCCTCCATTAGGGAGCTGATAAGTGTCAAAAGACGCAAATGTCATGAGGCTTTATTTTCGCAAGAGAATTTAGGCTTGTCATATTTGTGCAATGATCCTGCAGAGGCAATAATACTAACGCAAGGGTAAGACGAGATCAAGGGGTTTTTACATGAAAATGTAAGAACGTCCCGCGATTTCGTCGCAAAGACGACAATGTCACGGGATTTTATGGTCGCAAGAACATTTAAACCTATCATATTGTCGCAAATATAATGTCCGCAGAGGCAAAAATACTTAAGAAATGATAAGACAAGGTCAATGGGTCATTACATGAAAATGTAAAGACGTCCTGCGATCTTGTCGCCATGAGGGGTGGCAAAATAAGACCTTTACTTAGGAAGGCATAATAAGACCACACAAATAATGATAAGGCAAGATCAATAGATTTCTTAATCCATGAAGATATCTTGCGATCTTGTCGCATTGATAATGTGCAAAGTCAAAAAAAAAAAAAAAAAAAAAAAAAAATGAATGATATATATATATCTCGCGAGAATAATCATATTTTATGTAACTCGCAAAGTTGATTATATTTTATGTAACTCGCAAAGTTGATTATATCTTATGGACAGAGGCAAGTGTGAAGTTATAATTACAAAGAAGGGTTGTTTGATTGATATATCTGAACAAAGGAAGCAAAAGTTGAAATTCACATTCAATGGTCAAAGATATATGTATACAGATATTACAAGAAATGAAAGAAGAAAAAGAAGTTATTTCTTTGCCGGTTCTTCTTCTTGATCTGATTCTTTGGTTCCATCACTTTCGTCGCGCATTCTTCTTCTTCATTAGCTTCACTATCAGAAACATCAGAGACAGGCAAGTTCTCGGGAACTTCTTCAGCAAGGAAAGGATATGAATGAAGAGGAATGTTGTGATCGTTACAAACTATTTCCATAGCTTGATTGCGAAAACGAACAACATCATTATTAAAATTCGCCACTGTAGCTTGGAATTGCTGCTTCAACTTAGAATATTTATTCTCGCGAAGAGAGAGATCCATGGCGAGTTGTTCTTTTTCGGTTTCAAGTTCTCCAATCCTTGTCTGAAATCTCTTTTCAGATTCTGAAAACATGAAGAAATGAATTAATGATAATAGTACAAAAAGAAAAAGAATTTCAGAAAAGTAAAGAAGTATAACAAACAACCTTCTCTTTCAAAGATCATATCCTTGATTAAGGTAGTTTGCTCGGTGCGAAGACTAACATCGACACCTAAGTTATTTCTAGCGTTATCTAAAACCTTCGCAGCCAGTGCAAATTCATCATCATTATTTATGACAAAAAGTGAGCGAATTTGGTCTTCTCGCTCGCTAAGTAGGGTATTTCGACGAAGGAGCTCATCTCGCTCAACTTGCACATCAAGGAGAGATTTTTGAAATTTTGCTAATGCCTGTGCACCTCTGTTAGTAATGCGATCTTTCTCATCTATGAGATCACTAATTTTCTTCCTTAAGGTTTTGGCTTTCTTCTTGGAATCAAGATACATTCGTTTAAGTTGATTAGCTAAACTTAAACTAGCCCTATGCTCGATCTTTAAGAGATGATATTTGGATCGAAGATCCTTTAATGAAAGAAGGTTAGTATCATTTGAAGAACTACTTAGAGATTCATTGAGGCGAGTAAGAAGGACATCATCATCCATGGGCTCGGGAAATGAATGGAGAAGAATGGATTCTTCAGAGAGATTATATATGTCTGCGAAAATAGTAAGTCAGGCAAAGAAAAGTAAATGATAAAATTAAAAAAAAAAAAAAAATCTGAGGAGTAAAGATTGCTATACCATAAAGTTGCTGATTTGCGCTTTCAAGAGTAGATACTCTATTCCGTTGAGAAGTAAGCTCAGCCTCCAGTTGTTTAATCCGTTCATCCTTCTCGCGAGATGCCGCAGCTTCACTCTCTAGTTCTCGGATCTTATCTTTAAGTTGCAAATTTCTCTTTTCAAGATTGCTGTGTCTTTTCTCAAGGTCAGAGGCGACAACAAAAGAAGCTCTCCCAGACTACAAAGAAAAATATGGGAATGATTAAGATAGAGTTTATAATTGAAATCACAAAGAAATAAAAGGATACAAGCATACCAAAGCATTAAGAGCGTTTAAGAAGCTAGAAGTCACTGTTCGGGAAACCCCGCGAAATGACTCATTATCCTCCAGCAGTGGGGCATCGCAAATCTTAGCGAGAGCTTCGCAAGTAGCAGTTAAATTATCGTCTCCCAACCCTTGCATGGAATCGGAAAAGATGCTAGACAATTGCGCCATAAAAGAGAGGTGGTTGAGTGATTCTCCCTTGCGTAAGAAGTACCAACCTCATTTTCATTCTCGTCGAATTCTCGTCTGCTGTTTGAGAACTACAATGAGAAGAGAGATGGGTTTTCCGTTTTTAGAAAACGGAGCAGAAGACTTGTCCTTATGCAAAGTAGCTTTATTCTTGCCTTTAGCCTTCGCAGCTTCAGCCTCTTCAACTTCAACCTTCGCATACGCATGAAGATAAGAAACAGAGGCAACAATATTGTTTAAAATAACAAAAGAAAATGTTTCTTACTTCATTCGTGAGCGATCGAAGTATCGCCAAGATGCTTGGCTTTGGATTTTCTTTATATTTCTTCCTCATTCTGGCGATCTAAAATTTTTGAAAGTTAATAGATAAAAGAGGAAGAAGATGTCGCAAAGCCAAATTGAAAAAGGAAGTATACCTCATTTGATTCCTCAGGCCACTTAAATTCCCAAGGATGGTAGTTCGCGAGGTGTGCAGGGAGAATATGTGAACCTGCGATGTAAGGACCACTCAAAAGTAAAGGAATAACCCACCATTTCTCATCTTTGGAATGACGGGGAGTATTATTGTTGCCCGAATGCCAATCAATATCTTGCATAAGCAATTTGTCAGCATCAACGTTATCATTCTTTTTCAGGCGAGCACCCCAGCGAGATTTATTATTTCTCATATTTATAACAGAGTAATTCGCAAAGAAATTGTCCACGGTATACTTCTCAGTAACTATTTGTAAATCTACAAACCTAGGATCCCTAACATTATTAGGATATAAAGATCCTTTACCAGCGCCACGATGGGCGAATTCAAGCATTAAACGAATGCAGTCGCCACTCAATTGATAGACAGCTCGCGAGAATTTCTCATGGGCAAGGATTTCATAGAATAATGGCAACTCGGGATTGTACAAAGGGATGGGGAGTCCTGCGAGGAGTTGACCTAATGAGATTATGATTTTATGATCATCACATTGATGATCATAAAACAGCGATTTGCGAAAGAATAGATGAAGATCCATGATCGGGAATGGTTGATAAAGTGAAACCCTTTTCCTGTAACTTCTTTTGAACATCAATAAAAGAAGGAGTGTATGAACGACCAAGTGAAGCCATTGCTAGAAATATGGGAATGGATGATTGCAGATCAAAAGAATGAGAAAGAAGTAGAAGAATTATGGTAGCAGAAGCACAAATTGCGGAAAGAGAGAGAGAATTAAAGAAAATTTGCAGAAGGAAAGTAAAAAAGAAGGAGAAAAGAGTGGGGAAACTATTTATAGAGAGAAAGAATCTTCGGGAATATAAACGCATTTAATGCGAGATGGGACGTGAATGGTTAAGAATAAGTAGTTGAAAGAGACGTGTCAAGAAAAGAATGGAAGAAGAAACACCTGTAATAAATTCCGTACATAAATAAAACGAGCAAAAATGAACAATGGCGAAGTAAAGATGAGCGGCTGCGGCATTCTAAAATATTGTTCTCATGACATTCTCTTCTTCGCAGAGAATACATGAGAAGAGGCAAGATGTAGGATCAGAATATCGCAACTCCAATACTTCGCGAGATTAATAAACGACTGCGTCGCGAAGGAGTCGCATGGAGATAAATAAATGACATAATAAATGACGACAAATCGTAACATGAGGAAAATGTGAAGACTTGGCGAGATTTAGGAGTGTCGCGAAGTCTAACACTTACATACTTGCGACGCTTCGCGAAGGATTTCGAAAATAAAGGACAAGCTTTTGTCATCCACTTTGTAATACCCTATATAAAGGGTTGAGTAAGTCTCGTTGTAGGGAGAGGTCTCTTTGAATGGTGAAGCAAGTCATTAGAGAGAGAAAATTAAGAGTGATTGTAATTTCTTTAGCTCTGTTCTACATTTCTTTGTAAACCTTTCAAGAAAACAATTAATAAAACAAATTATTATTCATCTCCAAATGGATTGATTAAGCAAATTCGAGTGAGGTGTGTAGTGTAGGATTTCCTGCAACTACAGTGCATAAAAATATGCGTACCACAAATCTGTAAGTCGATATATAGCTACTCTGCTACGCGTACGAATACATGTAATACGATTTGAGACACATAATAGTTTTCCCAGTTTGTAAGACTCATACTGTCTTGTATATGAATCTATAGTAGTTATATACTTCTCTCTAAATTGATTCGAAACATTCTGAATCACATGAATGACACATATCATCACATTACAAGGCTATTTTTAAACGATAATACTTGAATCATGATTTTGATTTCGAACAATAAATTGTCGTTAACAAAAATTCATCAAGTATGAACAAATGTTCATTAAGCTTAGTCATTATTGTTTATGGGTGAAAACTATTTCTGCCGGTTTTGGTAATTTGGGGTGTGTGGATGAGAAATGAGTCTAAACCTTAAACAAATGCACTGCGCGGTGAGTGCTTGTAGATTCGAGAGATCAATCTGTGCAAGTCCGGCCTAAACCAAGAAATGGCCGTTCCAGACTTGTTTTGCCGCAAAGTGAAGGAGATGGGGTTGATCTTAGGAGGGAAGCGAAGAAGGTGTTGTGAATGTGAAGGTGTTGGCTATGAATGACTTGTATCGAAAAGTCGAATCGGCTTACGGGTGGTGTAAGATATCGTTCCGGTGTTTGAATACGATTGTATCAACACTTGCCTCTCGTTGTCCTGGACTTGTTTCCTTGTTTTCTCCCTGTCTCTGGAAAATAGGGAGGAGAACCTATTTATACAAGTCTTTTAGCCTAACCTTCGTATCTCGTGGGAAGTGGAGAAAGTGGATTGATGGAGTAGTGGAGTCGTGTGTTAGTGTCACACGACGGTCTTGCCCACTTCTCCCATCATCACTAACCGTCCATGACTTCGACACGTTATTGTGATGGCGCATCGCGCGCCGCACGCCGTAAACCGCCGACCAATACCCCAAAGTATGTATCCCCAGTTTGTGACATGATTGATGTCTCGAGTGTGTGGATCGTGGAACCCACGTAAAGTAGCATGTAATGCTAAATTGAATAACTTGTCATTATTCGGGAGGTCGATACTTGTGAAGTATCGTGTGTATTTTATGCAGTCTTCGCATCATGGTGTGGTAAAGTGACAGGTGGTGATCACCAAGACGCCTTACGGACCAATTAACTCCTGACCAGGGTTGTATAACCAATCCGGTAAAGTTGGACGGACGAGATGATCTTTGAGACACCCATCTGCGACCGTTGATGAAATTAGGGTTTTAGAGGAGGTGCGCAAGCATCCCTCTTCAGCCTGGTCGAATCCAAGATTGGGATACGATTTTGGCCAGGCTGATCGTACATGCGTGTAGACGGCATGACGGTGTAGGCGCCTATACCCCATTATCTCACGAAAGTATGATCTGGGCCACTCAATTCGTCCGGTGAAGTTGAGTGGTCGAGATCGATTTGTGACAGAAAACTAGTGTCGCAAGAGCCGCACATCATGTCATCTTCAGGCGCGCGTTCCAAGACAACCAATTCTTGGTCGGTCTTGGCCGATCGGTCTGGAGTGTAGGTGGTAGGCTGATGTTCACGCCTATACCTGACTGTCCCATGAAAACGTGATCTAAGCCACTCAAATCGTCCGGTGAAGTTGAGTGGTCGAGATCGGTTGCGGTTGGGAAGTGTGATCACGCTAGTTTGGACGCGCGTTTTGGGATAGCTGGGCATGATATGCCTTGGCCGATCAGTGAGAGGAGAGCCCAGGTGGTCATGCCGGTATGACTAGGACTCGCTTAATCTAATCAGGACCCTCTATTCGTGCCGGAGAAGATGGACGCTCGTGATGCTCGAAACCCTAATTTTGGCTTTCACGGCCGTGTAACCATGCTCTGTTCGGGCGCATTTAATTGGGATGACCAACCATGGTTGGTCCCGACCGATTGGTCGTATGTAGGCGGCCCACGGTGATTGTGTTGACATGCTCGGGCCCTTTGAATCTACATCTACACCCTTCATCTATACATGCGAAGATGGATGGTTGAGACTGTTTTGCGACACATGTAATGTGCCGCAAACCCTAATTTAGGGATTTCCATCCATACTGCTCTGGTTTGGACGTTTTGGCAAGCTATGCCGATCTTTTGGGGAGGCCGACCATGCGGGGTCCATGTTGGTTCGGTAGTGAATATTCCATACCTGCTTGGGGGGTTATGGAATTGATCCGGGCCATCCAATCATGCCGGTGAGGTTGGATGATCGAGATCATATCGGTGATCGATACGGACGGTCCGGATGTTCAATCGGGCTAGTATAACACACCGAGAGTTCTCAATCGGGCTAGTATAACACACCGAGAGTTGCGCGAACTGTACGGGTATTTCGTACATGCTTTCATTATAATGCCCGGAGGTTCGTGTTGCTCACGAGAGAAACACTCGGTCGTCATGCCGCATTGATAATGAGTACGGGAAATACAAGGCTGCTCACACATTAATTAATAATGCTATAAATTCATAGGGTATATGGGATTGTTGCTACATGCTCCAACCTGGATGAATTTCGTGTATTTAATTCACAGAATTGGATTGTTGCCACATGCTCCATTCTAGGTGAATTATCAAAGTGAAGAAATATTCAACACTTATTAATGGCTTTATGTTTTACAAGATGTTAGCGCATAATTTTCTGGCTTTTACAATTTTAACCTTAAATGAAAATCCACCATCAACAATTATATTTCGAGAACTAATTATCAAGATGAACTTGACTCAAAATTGATGTTAATGATTAATAGTCTAATTAGTTATGCGACATCGTCTCAAATGATAGAAAAGTGGATATAACTTGAGATATAGGTGGTTTAGTCTTCACTTACCTTTGATGAAGTTCTCCAAAAGCTTCAGTTGATCTTTGCCTTCAAATGGTAGAATGCAATGATGACTGTTGTGATCAACTGTTTCTCAACTACATTTATATCCTAGTCTGAGACTTAATTCATTGTAGACTAGAAATCAATATATAGTTTTGACAACTTGCTTGAGATAGAAATACTTGTGAGTTCGACCGAGTAATCGTCTAATAACATTCTTGATTTAGTTTCCTAAAAGTCAGTTTCGGACTAGATTAAGTTTAAGAAGTAGAATACTGAATCAAAGCTAACCATAAAAAAGGGAGATTGAAGACTACGCGAAGAAATCTTGGTGAAATTCATTAAAGGTTAGTAACAAACTCTTGATTCTCTTGTTTACTCTACCTCTCTATTTTTCGAAACACGTACTCACTCTATAGAACAATTTCTATGACGATAAATATATATTTATATATACACTCGAGGTATTTGTCCCCATGAATTTTGTGATAATGAATGTATCACTAGATGGTCCTCATGTTATAGTAAATGAGAATACGAATGCAACGAGCCAAGAATCACTCAATTCCAAGTTATAACGAAGAAGTTATGAGTGATTTATTAAAGCAACACTTATGAGTGTGGATAAAGTTGATTTGGTGAATAGGAAATTATACACGAACTTTTGGCGGCAATTCGCGAACCAAAACCGTGAATACCTGATTAAAATCCCATTTTGGTCAAGTATTTGAGTGTTTCCTTTCGTTGACAAAGTAGTTTTGTTTCCAAGCAACCTAGCCTTGATCATTCACTGTAAACAGGGGTTTCATGTAACCACACAACCTATCCGTTGAAAAGTTTTGTGTGTGTTGCATAAGGTTGTTTTCCATATCTCCGTTCTTCATAAACAAAAGGGAGATTTCTAAAGACTTTACTTGGGGATCTTAAAGCAATGGGAAGCTATCTTTTTTGATAGGTACGAAACGTGTTCCTAGGTATTTTTCGTAAAACCTAAATTGATAGATCAAGATATCTCTAGATTATTTCTAGGTGATCTTGAGAGGAAGACTCAATTAGGTTACGTAACCGTAAACCCTAATTGTTGAGGGGTATCTTCTAAGGAGAATTAACGTTCTGCTAGAGGATTTTCAAGAACATCGTTTAAAGAGAATTGGGGTTCTGCTGGAATGTTTACAGGAGGAATTCTTAAAGAGAGTTGATGTTTTGCTAGGACTCCTACAGCTGCACGAATACAGATGAAGTATGTAATCTGGTAGTAGGTAATTGGTGTAACACTTCAAATCAGTGTGTCTTCAATCTGGACTAGGTCCCGGGGTTTTCTATAAGATTGTAGGTTTCCTCGTAAACAAAAATATCTGGTGTATGTGTTATTTATTTTTCGTATTATATTGTTATATCTTTATAATTGAAATTTCACAAGTTGTACATATTTAAGCGTAGATAATATTAAGTCAACTGTAAAGAACCTACAAGACTCGTTCTTGTTGAATTTGTATCTTGAAATATAGATTACAAGACTTGTTCTTGTTGGAATTCGGTTCGTGAACAGTTCGGGTATACACTAGTGTTAGAGCATAGCTCGGTTGAACCCACCAAGCGTTGGTATGTCAAGTTTGGTTGTCATATTTTGTTGAACCAAAACTCATTTAAAGATTCACTTGATTGTTTACTAGAGTCAACATCGTATAGGTTATCTAGAAAGTTACTAGGACATGAGACTTACAAGTATTACGTGAAGACTTGAAGATTGTGAAGAAGTAAGGTCCTTCCTCTTGAGGTTAGTAATGTTTGACTTGAACTATTTAATTCCTAACGTATCTTTCAAGTCGTGCATATTGAAAACATAAGCTAAGTTTGTGAATGATTATACTCTAGTTAGACATAGTATTAAGGAATTATAATACAAAGTATAACGCCTATCTTTTGAACTTCGTATATAAGACATCGACATAATCGTATGAATGCTATTATGATTATGTATGGGTATGGGTGAATATTTCGTCCTAGGAAACAATGTTTTACATTCGTTTAAAGGAAGTACAATTCATAAACTTGTTTTAAAAATCGAAAGGGAAATCGCTAGGCTTATTGGTATTGTTATTCATTGCAAATCTTTGGATTACAAATATGTATGTTTAGTATAACCTCTCATAACTTGTTTATATATCTTGGTAAAATTATTCACAAGGCCTGACTTTTGTATTGGTATGACTTTTATTAGTGAAACCGATCTTAAGTAATCACCTGAGATGGTATGATCGATTTGTTGTAATTGGTATGACCAACTCTAGACATTGGGGAACCGATCCTAGTAATAGGTGCAACCAATCACAAAAGGGGAATCGATTCTTATAAGAGGTGCAACACGTTTTTAGTAATTGGGGAACCGATCTTATGAACATGTGCAACAAATACAAGTTAGATACCATATATATGTGGGAACCGATCCTAGTACCTAGTCAACCAAGTTTTGGTAACTAGCGTGACTAATTCTAGTACCCACATGGAGGTAGAACCGAAACTTGTTTTGGTAGAACCGTGAAACCCATGATTGGTGATTTGATAGGATAATCAATCACATAGTTCTTGGAAGTCAGATGAACCAATTCTAAACTTGTATGGAAGTGTGGCAAATCGGTTCCAAGATTGTAAATATGAAAAAGGATTTACAAAGTAAAGATGTCGACATACTTTGAACATGTGCAGTAACGCTTATCTTTTATTGTTTAAAGATATTCCTTAATAGCTAAAGGAGAATCCCGGATCGAAATAAATTGAGAATCTTTTAATTAAGGTTTTTAGTTTTATATGCTTTTAATTTCTAGCAATTAAAATGCATATATTTAGAAAATAAAAATTGGTAATGTGCATTTACTAATTGGAGATTTTCTACTGAGATTTCGGTCAATATTTGGACAAAGCTGTTAGAGAACTGCTTGGTCGAACTCGCATGCGTTGCTATCTCAAGCATGTTTGTCAATGTTAGTGATCAAAACTATAAGTCCTGATTTCTAGCCTATTTATAGATGTCTCGGACTAGGACATAGATTGTGTAGTTGAGCTTAGTTTTCACGGTGTTCATCATTTGAAGACGAAGAACTACTAAGGGGATCTTGTGGAACTTCTTCGAAAAAAAGGTATGTGGAGACTTGAACCCATCTATCACTTGGAAAGTCTATATCTACTCTATCTCCTATATTGAGACATAAGTCGTGTTACGATATAGTTTTCTCTATACACATTTGAGATTTCGAGCTGAGTATATCTCGCTTATATATTTCTCAAAATATGTGTTGGTAAGCTTTCGCTTCAACCAAGTTCACTTATATCATGAGAAAATTTCCGAGTAACATCTTACATGATTTGTGTGATACAATCATTTGATGTAGGCTTGGAATGTTTCGATAATGATTATTTCAATATCTTGAAAATTGCTTTGATGCTGATAGTGTTTGAAAACGGCTATTGTCATCCTCTAAGTATGTTTCAATGATTTAAATAAAGAGTTTATAATCTTGTAACCATCTTTAAATATAAGCATAGTGTGTTCGCACATTAATGTATAAGTCCAAAACCGGAAACCAAAAGTATGCATACTTGTGTGTATACAAAGGAGACTGGGTAAGTATGCGTACAAGTACGCATACTGACAGAAGTTCACGTCCGTGAATTTCTGCTGAGTTTGAAAAACCAAACCAAACTCATCCGGTTACCTAAAGTAAGCGTACCCGTACACATAATTACGGAAAGTTCACATCCGTGAATTTCTGCTGAGTTTGAAAAACAAACCAAACTCAAATCCGGTTACTTAAGTACGCATACTGTACGCATACTGTACGCATACTTAAGTGGTTACTTTCTAAAATCGGATGTGTACATGAAATTAAACATTTATTAATAAGGAATGCAATCTTTGCAAACCGTGGCTATAATGTTCATGTATTGATTCGAGTGAATCAAACCGATTTTGCTTCAATTGTGTTCTTTTATAATTCTATGAGAATATAGCAATTGAACGACTCTTTAACTAGTTTCATTTGAGTCATTTGAACCAGTTATGGTTAAGATAAATAAGGTTGATATAAGAGTAATCGTATGGCTAACCTCGGTTAACTATTTGTGAACCAACATGGTGTACACGTTTAGGAACGGCTACATAAACCTAAATGAAGGTACATTTCATTTGTGTGTAACAAGCTAAGTTCGATCTAATGGTTGAAATACATTAGCTTGAATAAATCAGGTTTTTCATCTAACGGTGAATATTGAATGCTTTGTTACCAAGGTAACTTGGATTGCAAACCCTGATTTGAAAACTATATAAAGGAGAACTCTAGCAACTGGGAAAACTAATCCCCAAACCTTTTGTATGTTACTGGTTGCATAACTAGAGTCGATTCTCCTTTAACCTTAGGTTTCTTCTCGAGACCCTGTAGGTTAACGACTTGAAGACTTCGTTGGGATTGTGAAGCCAGACCCAACTATTATCTTTGTAGTTGTGTGATCTGATCTTGCTGTTTCTATCGTGATTGAGTGCAATCGTAAGATTGGCTTGAGATTTATATCTCTGATAGGCAAGATAGAAAAGTAGTCACAAACACCTTCGTCTCATCGTTTGTGATTCCACAATATCTTGTTTCGCTAGTCGATTAAGATTATTGTGAGGTGATTGATAATACTAGGTTGTTCTTCGGGAATATAAGTCTGGTTTATCAATTGGTTCGTGTTCACCTTGATTTATCAAAAGACGGAGCAAAAACTCTTGGGTATTTCTGTGGGAGACAGATTTATTCAATCCTATATAATTTTCACTGTGAGACAGATTTGTCTATCAAGTCTTCGACTTTGGGTCATAGCAACTCTTAGTTGTGGGTGAGATCATCTAAGGGAATCAAGTGTGTAGTATCCTGCTGGGATCAGAGACGTAAGGAGCGCAACTGTACCTTGAATCAACGTGAGATTAATTAGGGTTCAACTACAGTCCAGTCCGAAGTTAATTGGTAGTTGGCTAGAGTCTGTAGCGACTCAATACAGTGTGGTGTTCAGTCTGGACTAGGTCCCTGGG
This sequence comes from Papaver armeniacum, assembly GCA_023531295.1. Taxonomy (NCBI): domain Eukaryota; kingdom Viridiplantae; phylum Streptophyta; class Magnoliopsida; order Ranunculales; family Papaveraceae; genus Papaver; species Papaver armeniacum. The sequence goes on from JAJJWW010011140.1 coordinate 289,703, forward strand.
TTTTTCTGCATTTGCGGTCCTCGTTAACAAAATTCTGGTATATGTGTTATTTCTTTTCCGCATTATATTTTGTTATATAATTTAAATATCACAGGTTGTGCGTTAAGATCAATCAATTAGAATATCCAACCTTTGGTTGTTGATTTACATTGATTGACACTTGAACATTGGTGTTTGGTACCGTTCAAGTTGTTTCACATAATAATCAGGCTCGCGGATTTCTATCTGTTAGATTTGATGATTACATTGTGAAACAGAGATATTAAACTCTTTGATATACTTTTCTCTAGATTGAGTCTGACTGTCTAGTTGATTCTCTAGAAAGTGTATTGGAGTAAGTCCTCTCAGATTGCCAAATGAATTGTTGGGTGTGGTTGTTAGACCCCCGCATTTTCAAAAGCATTTCCAGGAATTATGGAAACCGAATTTGGAAATATATTGCATATCTTGTGAATATTTTCGGTTTTGGAAATTCCTTGGTGCCCAAACTTCCTTGGTCTATAAATATTGAAGTTTGCATTTCGAGCAAACTAATCCTCAAAGCCAGCAAAACTACCTTGTTGTGTTGTTACTGGTGGAGACGTCTATTTGGAGAGGAAAGTACCCTAATTAGGCGAAATCTCTTACGACCGCTCGTTTTAAAGACTTCTTTGGGATTGGGAAGCTCTACGAGTACCATTGGTGGGAAACTAGATAATTGAAGTTTATTATTAGTTTTTGATTGATTTGATTGACTAACGGTTGTTGAACTTTGATTACACCTAGTTTGTTTATGCTTGAGAATCTTCTCTTCTGATATAAGATTCACTCAAACTAGATCGAAGTTTCGACGGGTATCTTTAGACTGTTTGTAGTTCTAAATACGTCTTATGATAATCCATTGTTAACAGACTCCGTTCTATGTGTGATTGATCACAAGAGATTCAAGTTGATTGTGTGCAGGTGTTTATTGAAGATCTAAGAAGATTTCTGGTTTGGGTTCATAATATTTGGTGTGCACAAAACTTGATTGGATAGGGATCCAACTATAATAGGTTTATCTTTGTGATAGATTTGATTGATTAGTTGAGTAGATCGGCATCAGTACAATTCTTTGTGATTCAAAGTAGTGATTGCATAGTCTTAACAATTACTTTGGTAGTTGTTGAAAATATAGATCTAAGGACCTGACAAAGGATTTTATTGGGATAAACGGAAGAGCCTTTTGTCAAACTCATATCACTTGTTTGAAAAGAGTTGTTACCGAATAGATTTGTTGTTCCTTTACTGTTTGGAATACGAACCAAAGGAATTGTTCCAAGTGCGTTACTTATTGCAAGTTGGAGGCGCAAGGATACAGACGGAACTATGTGAAATATAGGTTTATTTGCTTGGTCTCAACTATACGAAGTTGGTTTAGATTTTGTATAGCGGCTTAATCCTCGAGAGTATTCAATTCTTGACAAGGTCCAGGGTTTTTCCTCGTGATTTGCGGTTTCCTCGTTAACAAAATCTTGCTATGTCTTTTACTTTTCTATTTCCGTAATTATAATTATTTTATTATAAGTAGAAGTATGATACACAAACGTTAATTCCTATTTACTTGATAGCAATCCTATTGTGTTTGGTTAAGTCCAAACCTTTTATCAAGTAAACATACTTCGTTGTTGTATTGTCTCGATCGTGTATCCATAGTCAATCACACAAGTTATCTTGTTGCACTACACCAAAACATCCAATTTGTGGCGTTTATAAACGTTGCTATTAACTTGAGCAACGGTAATAAGCGTTGGTAAAACGGCGTTGCGTATTTGTGGGCAACGCAAATTATCCGCTGCACAAATTATATTAAGCAACGTATATAACGTTGCTCTATTGATGGTGCAACGTATTATTTTTCCATTTTGTGCAACGGTTACTGAAAAACACTTTGTAGGTCCCACTACTAACTTTTGAAACGTTTGTATCCGTTGCAAAATATTTTTCAGATAAAAAAAACATCCGCCGGCTTAAATTCCGGAAGATTTCTGCACCTGAACATATATTGATTATGCACCTGAATATGTATTGATTCTGCAACTGCATATACCATTCTCACAACAAACAACACACAGAACTGCAATTACACTACAAAATCAGAGAAGTTAATGGCACTGTAATTAGAAATCCCTGCTTGTATCTAATCCACCATTTTATGGTATTCTTTCTTTCTGTAATTTCAGTAATCACAAGTAGAATTGAAACATAAAAAAGACCACAAAAACAAAATGAAAACAACTCAACATCTAAATTGAAAGAAATTACATTACAAGTGAACTTCAACCATTATGTAAAAGTTGGAAAAGATCCTGTTTTTGATTGATTCCAATAAGGGATTGATTCCAAGAAGGATACATGTAGTGCAAAAGAGAAGTCTCGTCTCATCATTCCTGAATATCACTGAAAAATATGCATAAAAAATCCAAGCATCAGAGATAATACATTTGAAGTATTTGGGTAAAACCAACACAGAGCTAAACTATGCATTATCATATTATTATGTATAACCAACTCAGAGTTGAAGTGTGTTATCATTTTGAAGGAATAATACTAGCAATTAATGAATTATCCAAGCTAGTAACATCAACATAAGGCACATGAAATACTGTTAGTAATAGACTACTTATAAACTGCAAAGAACACAATTCTCGAATGTGAATCCAAAAAAAGGGCTGAGGTAATAAAACTTGTATATAAAAAGTGGAGCAAAATACCTGGTACCATATCCGATTAAACAAGCAAACTGATGAGTACTAAAACACTGAGCCGTACCCGCAACGATGGAATCTAACATCCTCAAGCCATATTGACTCAGATGCTGACGTGTTGCACCAACAACAAGAAGTACAGGAATCGTAGGCCAAGTTGGCTCCTGACAGAACCCAAGAAAATACGAACTTAGAGGATCCATATAATTCAGGTTGGACAAGTAAATGTTCTTTTATAAGTGGCTTCACAATATACAAGATCAAACCCAAACAGTAAGACCTACCATTAAGATTGAAATATGAAGCAACAACAGAATTCAGAAAACAGAATCTTGTAATGACTTTCTCAAATCAAACATCTTGAAGCAAAAGCAGCAAACCTAGGGATTCAAACTAGTCTAGAAATTTGTAGATAGAGGAATAACAGTTAAAAAGTGGACTACCAGATCATCAGCGCGATCAGAGAGAACCAGCAGTTGTGAACCATTTACAACAGCCTCCTCAGCTGCATCACCGAGTGTTTCAAGTGCTCTTCTGAGTGAACCATCAACCCCTTTACGAATGTCATAAAATGTTGGAAGTACTTGAGGTTTCAGATTGGAATACGTCATCAACAACTCGAGCTCGCCTTCGCTCAACACAGGACTAGGCAGAATAACCTTACCCAAAAAAATATCACAAGAAGAGGCAAGTAAGAGGTGAAAAAGAATAAAATTATCATACATACAAAATGTTTCCTACACAGAAAAATTAAGTCTGTGATACAAAGAAAAGGAGAAATAAACAAACATGAGAAGCATTATCAGGTCCGACCTCTAAAATGTTTCCTCGTTTCCCAACATTAACTTCAAGGGACACGAGTAAGCCTTCTATAAGAGGATCAATTGCTGGGTTTGTAACCTTCCACATACATGTATAACAATAGAAAGACAAAGTTAGGAAATGTAAACAATAGCGTCACTTAAATTTAGTACATACAAGTACCCCATGTGGAATTTCTTGAAACATCGCATAAACAATATAAATAAAGTAGGGATGCCTGATTTTTAAAACTGCATAGTTTAACATGCTTGCAGTTTAGAGAAGAGTGACAACCATTGGACTGGAAGTCTAGAACAAGGATCTGTGGTTCCAAAAAAGTAGTAGCAAAAACGAAAATTGTACCACCCCCTGGTACTATGATAACAAACATTTATTCTAGTGATGAATATATTAGAGAGGGTATTAGCAAATCAAAAGGCTCTGGGATTAACAGAAGTATGTACACTCCCTGTAAAACGCACATGCTTTCCAGTCAGTGAAGTAAAAGGTTCGAATTTCATTTGTTCAGAAGACAAGGAAAATCCATCCAGACAGAATGTGCACCAAATATAGGTATTGAAACTTATTATCACGATCAATGACCGGTTTAAGATAAACATAAAACCAATGCAAGAATAATTCTAAAGTTGCACTTACCACAGCTTGTCTATGGTATAATCCATTCCCTGAATATCAACAAGATCAATACGGATCTAATACAAGAAATCATGAATAGGAGAAAAAATTGTAGATAGTCACTTACCTAGAAATTGGTAAGAACATCCTCAACTCTAAGTTTGAACTTCTTGTATGATTGATCCTCAACTACTTGAAGATCAGCCAATGAAATCTCAAACACTCAGTGCTTGAGTCCTTTAGAAGCAATCTGGGAAACAAGGAGAATAGTAACATTTCATTGTTAGCAAAAATACATTCATGGATTAGTTACAGGGTAATTTATGTTAATATAAATTGCTACGACTATGAAGTACATATGAAACCAATACTTTAATCACTGGATTGGTAATAGTTGTCTAAGATCATGATTCATTAGCAGACTCAATAGTAAAAGATGAAACAAAGAGAAAAGCCAGAGAAAACAAAAGCTGATATCATAGGGTTGAGCTATGTGCTAAAAGGACAATAAGGTTATGCAAGAGTAGTTTATGCTCATCATGTTGCCTCATCAATAGTTAAACCCCAATGACAATTAAAACTTGTTACTAGAGAAATTTCAATTTTACACGTTACCAACCATCGATCTCATTTCCATCAAGATTTACATACTTATATACTTATATCTGCCGACTCTAAGAAAGAAGACAAGTGCTCTAGAGACAAGGCATCAAACAAGGGTAAGAATAACCGCTATTACGGCATGATCAACATTAAACAACATTTCATTTTCAAAGGAATAAAAGCAAAGATATAAACATGAAACAATTTAGCGCAGTTCAACCAATTTCACATTAGGAATTAACGATCACCATGGAGTACAGAGGACTTAACAGTGAAATTAACAAGTATGCTAACTATAAAGACAAAAACATGAATCATAGTTAAGTGGACTACATAGTACATTTGACAAGCAACAAATTAGCCATACGATAACTATTAGGCAACGAAAAACGTAAGAGTGACATTGTAACCAAATAAACTATTTAATTGACTAACCAATCCAACGAGGAAAGTGGACAGATAAAGGATATCATTTCACAAGAATTAAACAGCATAATTCCGAACCTCAACATCTTCCCAGAGGCAGAAATTATAATATTCAAAATGACAAATTAGTTCTTTAGTCAAATTCACTAACCTTAGCCATAAATTCCACGTAACAAAATATTCTGTATCATAAGCTCTGAGTGCCAAACGATATAGATTTAGCTATCTTGACTGCATAACCAACTACCAGGCCATAAAAAATACTACCACCCATTATCACCACAAAGATTTAGTTACCCATACACACCCATCACCAAATTTACAAAATAGTATACAGTTCTTTGAGCCATTTGATCCGACAATTTACGAGCAAGACAAAATTAAATTTCACAGTAATACCAGATTTGGGTGAACATAAGATGATACATCAAAATAAAGAATCCAGATATAGAGAGAAACCTTAGTTACCTGAGTTTTACTGACTAGGATTTTCCCAATATTCCTAACAGAGAAGAGCGACGGTGCTTTGATATCATACCAATCCTTCTTTGCAAACGGATCAACACTACAATAAAACTTTCATTTAACAAGTAGATCATCAAAAAAAATATTAAAAAAAAAACAAGAATTAAGTGAGAAAGAAACGAAATATACGAATTGATTTGAATCGTTGAGATTCAACATGGATATGAGGTATGCCAACAAGATCTAGCGTCTTTGACCAAATAAACCTTGCACCAATTGAGGCAGTCACCTCAAAAAGTTATCATCAGCAACACCATAGACTATCTTCATCACCTGATTAAGAAATAAAGCAACAATCAGGAAAATTAATTTTAAATCCAGAGGATTAAAAAAAAACTAAAAAAAAAACTAAACCTTACAGGGGTAAAATTTAACCAATACCGGATCCATTAATTCATCAGTAGAGAAAAAATCTTCAGTTTGGATCCAAGCAAACCTTACATAATCATTAACTTTAAAAAAGAAAATGATTTCTAGGTTTGAGTTATTGAAATATAGGGTTTCATTTCCGGAGTAGTTTTGATTCATGAGAGAATAAATGGGTTCAATTTATGAAAACCTGGATTTGATTTGGAATCTCGACTTAGGGTTAGAAGAGAAGAAAAATGGGGGAGGAGAACTCGATGTACGAGAGAGAAGAGAAGAGAATAAAAGAAAATAAGAAAAATGAACATAAAAGGCAGATAATATAAATTATATAGACAGTTTAACCCTTAACCTAATTTCATAATGACAAGTGCATCCTGCTTTCCATTTTTTTCTTTTTCTTTCCCTAGTAAATAATATTTTGTGCAACGTATTTCCTGGTGTGCAACGTATATAAACGTTGCGCAGGGCCGTTGCGCATCTCCGAAATTGAAGCGTTGCTAAAACCAGGATATATTGTCGTATTGTCTCGATCTCGTATCCACAGACAATCACACGAAGTGTGAACCGATTAGTTGTATTGTATCGACTCAGTGCATAGACAATCACTTTCGGAGAAAGGACTTATAGGTGGAAGTGTTTTAGATTGAGGTATATTTGGGTACCCTCGTCTTTTCAACTAGTTTCACCTTATTAAAACAATCTTAAATACAGTTTCGAAAACGTATAGATTGTACAAGAATTATCTACGTAGGTTCTCGAACGAAAAAGTTGGTGGTGTACTAGTTACCCTCTCATTTTCAATTGGTATCAGAGCAGGCAAACAACGTAAAAACCTAATAAGTATGTGTTTGTAGCGATTCGAACCTATCGACATGAATTTGAGCTCGTATTAACCAATTTTAATTTACGTACCACCGGGATTTGATGGCACAAATTACTTATGGTGGGAAATAGTAATGCGCTCTTTTTTGCAAGCTCGTGATTTCCAAACTTGGATTCGAGTATCAAGGGTTATCATCCTCCAATGGTTACTGTGAATAACAGTACTATACTACGAAGGATATAACTAATTATGACGATATTGAAATCACTGTTTCAAAGCATAATTGTGATGATTGAATGTTATTGTACATGCCATAAGCCAACATCTCCATCATCATGTGACTACATATGAAACTTCGAAAAAAAAGCTTGAGATATCTTGCAGACCGTATTCAAGGAAATACTACAGAGAAAGAAGCAAGACTTCAAAACCTAGCATCTGACTGGGAAAACCTTCGTATGTCAAATGATGGAACCTTTGATGAATTTAACCGAAAACTCTCTCAGATAGTTAACTCCTCATATTCATTAGGAGAACTATTCTAGAGATGTGTAAAATTCTTAGGTCTCTACCATCAAGATACGAGGCTAGTAAACATGTCATCACAAAAGTAAACGATCTTTCAACTCTAACAAAGAGTGATCTAGTTGGTAAACTGAAGGTCTTTGATAATGTATACCAGTCTGAAAAAGAGATGGGTATTTCCCTTAAAATTGTAAACAATACCAATCCCTTTGAGGGTAAAAATATTCAACTAAAATAAGTCAACAATTGACTAAACCAACAATAATCCTATTAAATCATCTAAATTCATGAACCCTTAATTTCTTAATTTGATTTAATTCCCTGTACTAATAACAGTCAACATGAAAATAGTACATGCGTAATTCATACTAACGCAATACGACTAACTACAATATCTAGCCTAATTAACATCTCATAAATCAATCATGATAGCACAAAAACACTTGCAGTCGTTTAATATTCCGATAAATCAATGTAAAACAAGTGGACCCAATGTTGATTATTAGTTCTTCATCACAATAAAAACAGTCAAACCGAATTTGAACACAATATTCACACATGCGAAATTCCAGAAATTCTAGGTTTAGTGTTTTTTTTTTTTTTGGCTTTAATTTTTCTTCAAAAATCCCTTGTTTCTTTGGGGCCATATTACAAGATCAAGAAAATAGAAAAGGAGGTGATTGAAGGTGGTGGCGGGTGGTGGAGACGGAGCACGGGAGCTGCTGCTCGACGGGTGGAGATGATGAGGAAGACGAATTGGATAATGGAACTAAAATTATCTAGGTGTTTAGTTGCTGGGTGGTTATAAATACTGGGTGTAAATAAAAAATCAATGAGTAGTAATTAGGATATGTTAGAATTTAAGTGGGTGAACAGGGAAAGTGTGGGTGGTGAATAGGGATTAACTATTTTGTTTAACTTTTTTGGTGCCCTGTCAGATTCATTAAGGTCTGGTGTTTTAGTTTTCTTATTGTAGAATAGTTAATTCCAGTGGTTTGTAGTATTTTTTTCGACGCCGTAGTTTTTTCTCCTCTTGGATTGTAACTATTTTGGTGTTTTTGTCAGACATCTCTAGTCTGGTGTTATGTGTGGTTTTGGTGGAATAGTTTACAACAATTTGCTCCTTTCTCTTCTTTGCCAGCATTCCAGTTAAAATCCATCAGTTTTTACTCAGTGCATTATCATAGTTTTTCTTGGTTGTCATTTCCTTTTTTGTGTTTCTCATAATCCAAAATATTAATCTCTCTGGCTCTCTAGTTTTGTTCAGTTGAAACCTTAATCCTCTCAATCCTTTTTAAGTCGATGTTTCCTTAGTAAGCCTTTTCAGGAAACATCATTTGAATTTCTCCCTTATAATTTTGTTAAAGTCTCCCCTTGTACTGGTGGATAATGTTGTTTACCCCTGAATAAGCGCTTGATTGGTATCTTTTCCTCCTTTCGTACCTGTCAACTACTATTTTGGCACCCCCTTTTTGGCCAGCAACATTTGGTAATCCTCGTCTTTCTCCCATCAGATACTATACAGACTTAATGGTTTGCATACTGTGGATACAAAGTCGATAAGCAATTTCTTTTTTATAATTCAAATTCAGCGTATAGTCATATCTTTGGTTCTTTTGTTTTCCATGTTAGAGTGTACTCTTCCTAATTTAGTTTTATCATCGATGTTTATTTTATCTAATCTTCTGAGGTTTTCGTTATCGTTAAATTGTTTTCCTTATCTCAAAAGTTTATCTATCATCCCTGCATAATTCGGGAATATCTTTCAATTGTGTCGCTCGTGGGGATATCTTTCACTTGTGTCGTTCGTATTTGTAATCTTCAATAGTTATTGACATTTACAGTGTGCCTCATTTTTACCTCATTTTTACCTTCTGTTTAATTTTGAATTCTTGTTCCTTTCCCTGTTATAAGTGCTCATATCTTTTAGCTCTTTGGGGTTAGTTTTCTAGTCTTCCCTGAAGTTTTGGTTGTTTCTTTCCTTCTGATAGTCCCTATCTATTTTCTACCCATAATTTACCTGCTTTTTTATCAGTCCTTTAGATCCCCCTCTATCAGTCCCCCTGTTAGATTTCCCTCAATCCTAGCATTATGAAACTCTTATCCTGGAATGTCCAAGGTATTGGAACCCCTATCACCAAAGACCACTTCAATTTCCTCTGCAAATACTACAATCCTGACATAGTCTTTTTAGCCGAGACAACGGCTCCTTTGCCTCGAATGAACTCCTTTTTCAAACACTCCCCTTTCCATGATCGGTTCATTGTCCCTTCCGTGGGAATAGCAAAGGGTTTAAAAATTGCCTGGTACAATAACATTGAAATGAAATTAATATGCTCAAAATTTAATGTTTGTCATTTTGAAGCAAAGATAGGAGATGCAGATATTTTGATCACTTGTGTCTATGGAGCTGTTGAAGCTGACGCCAAAATTGAACAGTGGACCTATATCTCTGACATTGCACAACAGATAAATAAACCATGGGCTTTAATAGGGGACTTAAATGTCATATTGGACCCAGATGAAAAACAAGGCGGAAATAAGGCTAGTTCAAGTAGTAAATCTTTCATCGTCGACACAATCAACTCTTTGGGCCTCCAAGACGCGGGTTATGATGGAGATTCTTTGACTTGGTCAAACAACAGAAAAGGTGAAGCAAACATCTACGAAAGAATTGATAGAGCGCTTACATCATTCCTATGGTCTCAGACTTTTCCGTATACCAAGGTATATCATCTTCCGAGAGTAGAATCTGATCACACGCCAATCTTACTAGATTCTCACCCAGAAAATATTGGGCTCCAGAAACCATTTAGATGCATTAGATCATGGTTAACTCACCCCTCTCTTCCTATGGTAGTAAATGATTCTTGGAATTTACACTCTGAGAATAACCCAGAACTAAACTTTTTCGGGCTCCTTAAATTACTCTCTTCCGATTTAGCCCAATGGAACTCACACAGCTTTTGGAATATTCACAAAATTATAAAATCCCTAAATAACAAAATAGACAATATTCATAGATCGGGAAACATTTCCAAGGACATGGAGAAATTAAAAAATCTTCAAGCGGAGCTAGGTAAGTGGTACAAAATAAAAAATGACTACTACCATCAACTCTTAAGAGATAAATTCTTCAAAGAATATGATCGGAATACAGAATACTTCCATGCCACTGCCTCAAATAGGAAAAGAATCAATGCAATAAACTCTCTCAGAGAACCATCTGGGCTTTGGTTATCAGATAGAGATCAAATCAACTCACTTCTGGTTAGTCATTTTCAACAAATTGGAACATCCCAGATAAACAATTCCGATTTCAAGCTTTCCAGCATAATAAAACCTTGCATCACCCAGAAAGAAAACTATTCTTTGACAGAAATCCCCACAAAGGAAGAAAATTGGCTCACTCTCTCTAATATGAACCAGTGGGGAGCCCCAGGTCCAGATGGCTTTCAACCAGGTTTTTTTAAAGCAAATTGGGACACCCTCAGAAAAGATATCACTCAATCAGTACAAGATTTCTTTAAATCAGGTGTCCTCGACAAAGATTTCAACCATTCCTACATAACCCTCATCCCAAAAATTTCCACACCTCAAAACCCGGGAGATTTCAGACCCATTATCTTGAGCAACACCATTTACAAAATAATTTCCAAAATCATAGCTAATAGATTAAAACCCATACTTAATAAGTTAATCTCCCCAAATCAATCAGCCTTCCTTCCTGGAAGACAAATCACAGACAATATCATTTTTGCCCATGAACTTATTCACTCTATGAACATTTCCAAGAAAAAAAAGGGATTTCTAGCATTAAAACTAGACCTCTCAAAGCCTTCGATAGGGTAGAATGGACCTTTGTTGAGAAGGTCTTCACAGCCTTTGGTTTTTCTGAGAACTGGACAAATCTCATTATGCAATGTTTATCAACAACCTCTTTCTCGATCCTCCTAAATGGTTCTCCGGGACCCACTTTCAACACCTTGATAGGTCTAAGGCATGGTGATCCTTTATCACCATATCTTTTCCTAATTTGCATGGAAATCCTATCCAGACTTCTTGAAAAGGCTAATCAAGAAAAGAAAATATCTGGGTTCCAGATCAACAAAAATGCTCCCAATATCTCATATTTATTCTTTGCGGATGACTGTTTTCTATTCACTAAGGCGGATTAGGAGAAGCAAAAAACCTTCTAGACATTTTAACGGAATTTGGGAAAATCACTGGTCAGATGGTAAACCTACAAAAATCTAGTGTTTATTTCATCCCTCGCATTCATCCGAAACATGGGAAGATTATAGCAAAAATCTTAAAGGTTCCCTTGATGACAAAAAATGATAGATACCTGGGTACCCCCGTTGTTTTTTGACAAGAATAGGAAAGCCAACTTTGAACCTCTCCTAAAAAAATATTATTCAACTCTTCAAGGTTGGAAATCTAAACTCCTATCTCAAACAGGTCGGACTGTCTTAATAAAATCTATTCTTCAAGCCTACCCAACCTATCAAATGCAAGTTCTTGCGCTTCCAAAAGAGACTCTTGATCAACTAGATCGCATCCAAAGAAACTTCTGGTGGAAAAAAGAAGAGAAAAAAAAAACAAGGAGGCTTCATTAGTGCTTGGAAAAGTATTTGCAAACCCATACACCAAGGAGGTTTAGGGATCAAAAACCCACATCAATTCAATATAGCCCTACTCACTAAACTAGCCAGTAGATTGATAGTCGAACATGATCAACTATGGGTCAAGATTCTTAAAGCCAAATATTTCCCAATTTCACATCCCTTAGAAGCGTCCAAAAAGTCTAACTTGTCTTGGATCTGGACAAGCATCCAAAAAGGATTAAGCTTGATCAAAGGGAATTTCGTTTGGCAAATCAAAAATGGAAAATCGATAAAAATTTGGGAAGACAAATGGATTCCAGATACCGACTTGGTTCCTAAACCCTCTATTCCACCAGTTCCAATTCCATCTATGGTTCAAGAATTAATAAATGAGGATAACAATCGGGACCAGGAAAAATTGGAAAAAAATTTCGACTCGGAGAATAGAAAAAAGATACTTGTGATAACTCCAAGAAACCAAGAACAGGATACCATTAAATGGAAACATCACCATTCGGGAAAATTTTCTGCCAAGAATATCTACAATTTTTTGGCGAAGCAAGACATTGATACTAACTCCCAAATAGACTTTCCTTGGAAATAAATCGGGAAAATCTCAGTAATTTCTCGAATTAAACTTTTTATCTGGAAACTGATCCAAATAGCCCTTCCAACTTCTTCCAGACTAGGAGCTCACAATCCGGATATTGAAACAATTTGCCAGATGTGTAATAATAAAGAACAAGAAACAGAGCATCATCTTTTTAGAGAGTGTTCTTTTACTAGAGCCATTTGATTCGGGTTTTCCCTTGAAACTTAAATTGGAGTTGCACGACAGGCTGTATCACTTCGTGGGTTAAATGGTGGATCACAGATAAAGAGCTCTCGACTTTAACGGGGAAAATATCTACTATTCTATGGTTCCTATGGAAATATAGATGCTCTGTGGTTTTTGAGAAAATCAAAACAGAGCCGAAGACTTTAATTGATCAAATTAATAGATTCCTAGAATCTACCCCTCCACCAACTCCTCTAAAGATTTCATCTACTCAGAAAAATAATTGCTCGAGTAAAACATGGTCAAAGCTAAACACAGATTGGATAATCTTCATAGATGCCTCTTTCAAAAAGGAGGATATGTCGATGGGCTATGCTTTTATCTTGTACTCAATGGACCATGAGGCCTTCATGCATCTTTCAGCGGGAACAGAGTGGGATGCCTCAGCCCTACACGCAGAAACAAAATCCTTGCTAAAAGCGGTTTCTTGGCTAAAGGAGAATATCTTATCTAGTGTCTCAATAGTCACCGATTTGTAAGACTCTGGCGGACTCAATTAATAAGGTAAGCGCGGATATCTCCTGGACATCAGAAAACTCTATGCAGGAAGTTAAGACGATTTTGAAGGATCTCCCTCAAGCTCGAGTCAACTTTATTGCAAGGAAGTATAATACTGCAGCAGACTTTATCGCAAAGGAAGCAAGAATTAAAAAACTCCAGCAAATGTCGACTCAGTTAACTCAAAAAGTTCAAAAAGCTAGCATCTTGTCTAATGTTTTTGAAAAAAGTGAACTTGTAAATCTTTTGTACTACATTTGCTAGTTAATATATTCTCTTTTTCCATCAAAAAAAAAAAGTTAAAAGATACTTATGTTAGCATAAATTAGTAACAATATTATATTAGTAAAAATAATACGATATCTTTTACATTCATTCCAAAATTAATTTTGAGATTCTCTTTATTATTTTGTTTTATATCTGCAATATATCTTTGGTAAGAGCACACAGTTTGGAATCATATTACTCATATGACACTACTTTTCAAGTAAATTTTCTTCAACAAAAAACAATCAAGCAAGCTTGATTTTCTTTAGATGGAAAGATCTAACGAGAATGGCTATGAAGAACACTCTCATCTTATGCTTTGTCCTGGTTGTTTCGATTTTCTTTGAAGGTATACATACATTTAATAGAAACTAGAACATTGCGTTTTTTATTTGGTGGATATTTACATGTTTTTTTTAATCGGTTTATAGATTAACGGTGATTAAAATTATCAGAGATTGCAGGTGGAAAAGCCACGGGGGACCAAGTTAATTCTTGCACAGCGACATGGGTATCTCCATGTTCTCCTGATAACTCTCAGCATTGCTATGATGAATGTGTCAATGAGTATGGAAATCATGGTATTCTGGTCATAGCTAGTTGTGTTGACAATTCCAAACTTGAAAGAAAAAATGAGTGCAAGTGCATTTTCTGTTACAAAAATGATTATAAATGATTATGTAATCCAAGGCAATTAAGCATACATAATAAAAAGTGGGAATGTTATAAACACCCATACTATCCATGGGTCTTTCACAGTTACCCTTTACCAACTTTACAAATACCCCCGAGGTATAATCAAAATTTATAATACTTATTAATTCCCATAATTCCTCATTTAACCTTCCAAACTAACTTTCCTTCTTCGTGACTTCTTATAACCCAGAAAAGAAAATTTCATCACAATCATCTTCGTCGTTCCAATCACCACCGTCCCGGTCTCCTCTATCACAACCAGCACCACCACCTCCGCCACCAGCTTCAATTCGAACATATTAGTAGTAACCTATTTTCGTTTGACAGATAATTTCGTGGAATCAGCGAGAGGGATTTTTTTTTGCTGGAGATTAGTCGAAGAATCAACTGAGATCCAGTGAAATTCATCATTATCGCTAGTTTATCATCAAGATTCCAGAGAGATCTCATCTAAGTATACGATTTCGGTAATTTAATTATTATTTTTAGATTAGATCTACAAATTTGGGTCTAAATTCATTAAATCAAGCTCATATTTGGTAGTTTTTAAGGTTTGGGTTGATCGAATTAAGTGTTTTTGTTTTTTTTTTTTTTTTTTTTTTATCAAAATCACCTCAAACTGTGTATATTATTAGTATAATGTGAACTGTTTTTTTTTTCCGGATGTTGGAGCAGTGGTTTTGGTGGTTGTTGGCGTGGTAGTAGTGGTGGTGGATGATGTTGTAGTGGTTGTTGTCGAATTTAGTTCAGACTACACTGGTAGTTATAGTAGTTTCTGTGATGATTCTGCTGAAATGCATTTTTTTTTGTGTTTATGATGTTGAATCTCTCTTTATCGTGTCTTATATAATTGAATTCCTAGGAAGTATTATTTATGAAGCCCAGGGAATCACACATTTTGGTAGGGATAAATGAAGCTTGGGTTCCTATCCTAGTGGATTTTCATATTTTAGCATGTTGATCTGTATGCATTTTTCTAGGTTTCGCAGTTATTACCAATCTTAGTAATATGGGAAATCTGATTCTATTCAACATGTATTGAGAGTGCTTTGCTTCAGGAGTTTACTGTGATGGCTGCAACTTCGCAAATTTTTTTAACAGAGTTGAGAACGAGACCTCTAGGCAAGAGGTGGAAGCTGCTTTAGAGCGTAACCCGAATGCATTCCGGCCAAAGATTGCTAGTAGTCCTCGTGGGGTTTTTGACGTTAAGGTATACTGTCGAACTCATTGAGTTTTTAGACAATGTGTTTATGGGTTCTTACTTGTTATGCTGTTAGATATTAATGGATGGTTTGGGATCAAATATGATGAAAAGTGTGTTGTAGTGACCATCTTTTGTCCTAATTAATTTTGTTGTATCATCATGATCTGCTGAAGCAGAACTTTAGTGATTACTCTAGTGAAATTTGAATCTGGATTTTGTTTGCCGAGTTTTTTTTATTGGTAGTTGAATTACTTTCCAAACATTGTTGAACTGTTGGTTGAAAGTTACTGGGACAACTAGAGAAAGTTGCTCTCACTTTTGGAGGAAACTTTAGCTAGTTGGTTCTAGTTCAGAGGCAACTTGGTCAGGTTGATTCCAGTTAGGTGGCAACTTGAGCAAGTTGCTTCTAGTTTTTGGAGACAACTTGTGGTAGTTGCTTCTGTTTCTGAAGACAACTTTTGGTAGTTGCTTCCATTTCCAGAGACAACTTTTAGTAGTTGCTTCCAATTGAAGTATTCTTTCAATCACTCATTTTTGTCTCAACATTGACAATATCTTCCCAAATGGATATTGATGCACCTACAGATAACAAGCTAGATAGAGCAACAACAGTCGTTGCTTCTCCAAGTGGCACAGGTCTTTATTGCAGCTCCTACAAGTACCAGCGCAGGTCCTGCATAGGAAAACATAGGTGATCTATCCCCTGACCCATTTCAAAATTGAACGAATAGGTGGGTTTTTATATCCAATTAATAATAAATTTATAGTCACTTGTTTTCCATCTGTCTAGTTTATTTATTATCCATTCATTTATACACCGCCCACTGTCTACTTGGTGTTTAACGTTGTACTCTTTAGCAGCATTGGCAGAGGTGATTACTGAAGCAGGGACCGGTCAAGCACAAGAAAGTAATCAAGAATGTGGTTGATAGCCATTACGGGGCTTTGGTGGTTCAGCTCATGTGAGAGAGATGACAAAAAAAGTTGGTTGGTAACAAGTACATCTTTTGTCATGGGAGGATGCTACAGTTCTTAAGCCAGATATGATAGATTCATGATAAGAGTCGTTTGTTGTTTCTAGTATATGGTATTGATTTTCATGTTGATGTATTTGTTGGTCTCTTGAACTCTAGTTCTTCAGCAATCTAGTGTTCTGATTGATGTTATTTCTATCTTTTTTGTTCTTTGTTTTGTTGAGCATCAAACCGGGTTCTTGATAGTAGGTGGTCGTAAGAGTTTGGGTTTAGTTGAATTTTCTTGGAAACTTATGATGTGTTAAAAACTTTTTACCTACTTAATAAAAGATAGTATTTTTGTAAACGTGTGCAGATTTTTCTTTTGAATGCATTGTATCATGTTCTCTAAATTTTTCTCCTAGATTTGAAGTCAACTTGCTCAAGTTGTCTCTAGAAATAGAGTTAACCAGTATAAGTTGTCTCTGGATCTTCATGTATAGACTTGAAGCAAAGTAGAGTTTTCAGTCAAAGCTTAGACAATCACCACGTAATCTGTCGACAACCAAGTCCTCTTCGCACTTCGTAAGTACTTCTCATCTTATTGATGCTGCAACAAAATCACATAAAAATGAAAACTGCTGAAAATATACTACAGTAATTCAAATGTCTCTATATATGATGGTAACCATATACCAAAGCTTACTGTAAGAGAATATCACCGCTGGATACCACCACCTCAGACATCCAAGTTTATCAAATTCATTTCATTACCATCATAAATAATCCAAAATCAAGTAACATACTAACTCAAATTCAGCAAGGAACTAATGCAAGTCACGAGGGGAGCGCCGCCCTCTTGTGAGAAATACATCAACGTGGAAAGCTAAAAATTATTACGAGTACACAATGAAAACCTACAAAAAAGAATGTAACTACATATATAGAAGCAAGAAAGTTTACTAGCCCAAGTTATCTCCAAATACGGAGGTAACTAGCCTAAGCTGTCTCCAACAGAATAGAGTACATGAATATAAGTTGTTAAAGTGAATAGAGCCAACTAGCCCAAAGTTGTCTTCAAAAGTGAAAGCAACTAGTCTAAGTTGTATCCAAATCTAGAAGCAACTTGTTCAAGTTGTATCCAAATATGGAGGCAACTAGCATAAGTTGTCTTCGGATATGGAGGCAACTAGCACAAGTTGTCTCCAAAAAGAAAAATTATACACAATTGAAAGAACCTGGCGTGAGTCGAACACACATCTTCTGACATATAGTCAGTTGTGCTACCATTGCACCACAGATTCGTCAATACAAAACAACATATCAAAATCACATCCAATAGACAGATTAATAGTAATAAAGACCAAACATGTCAATCAACAAACAACCTAAAACTATCTCCTTCACAACCTGAAGTCACTTTGTAAGAAGCAAAGCACAAAAATGTAAACACAAAAGCCACTCAAACAAAGCTTCTAAATAATTTGGTTTTATCAATTAGACATAGAGACATAATTTCAACAAGAACAAGTTTCATATAAACATAACATCCTAAAAGTCCAAACCCAATTGATAAAAAATTTGAGAGAAGAACTGTGATAAACAAGACCTACGCTTTTAGCATAACCCAGTAGATACAAAATTTGAGAGAAGAACTATGATAAACAAGACCTACGCTTTTAGCATTCAAGAAGTTGTTTAATAATTAACTGTCTATAATGTTTCACCAAAAACATGGGATGAGATAATTACTTACTGCTGCATTCATTTCCAAGTATTCAAAACAGAAGAGCATCAATGCACTGATTGATCCCGTCTATTAGCTTTTCAGAAAACATTGCTACAAATACCAGACAGTTAGTGCTTACACGAAGGTAATATATCAATTTTAAGAAGGAGGGTGGAGGTCCTTAAATGTATTACTTACATAATGGATCCTTAAAAGCGCTTCCTTCCTGCACTTCAGAATGAATCTGAATCAAAAACACTACTAGTCAAGTTGACTCTAGTTAAACTTTGGTAGTGACACAATTCACTCGGGCGCTAGCCCCCTCATGAGAAGTATAAGCAAGCTTCTTCAAACCATTTTTCTTTGCTACGCCATTTCATTTCGTGTCAATTTTATGTACTATTAAAGTAAACTCCTGTAAAATTCTACACAACAATAAATGACACTTATCTATATGATGTCAATTGAATCGTTTCTTCATTAGCAACACATACAACATATTTGTAATATCAAGATTGAAAAAGAAACATTTAGAACAAGCAAGTAGATGTACACAGAGGATCAGAAACATAAACCTCACAACAGTTTTGTGTACCAAACTTGAATGGTTCTTCTGTTTGTTCGTATTAGTAGTAGCAAGAATAACACCTGAACAAGCTTCTAAAACAACTGGAGAATCTGGAATCAACTAGCTCAAGTTTCCTCCGAATCTGGAATCAACTAGCTCAAGTTACCTCGAAATGTGAAAGCAACTTTCTCAGGTTGCCTCGAAATGTGAAAGCAACTTTCTCAAGTTGCCCCCCAAAATATAGCGTCCAAGAACGAAAATGGAGCAAAATACATAGAGTTACTTCATGCCTTCATCGTAAGACTATTGCAACACATATTCAAGACTAGGATTTTCCTCATTTTGGCTCGGCAAAGAACACACCGCTTAAAAGACCTGGAAAACAAAGTCCAACAAGATCTTGTGAGTGCAAGTAGACAAGCCAGATTTGTTCACTACGTTAATGATGCACTGAAAAATACAAGATAAATCGTGCTTGTATATTGATGGAACCTACCAAAAGGATCTTTGGTAGGAACGTGGAATGAATGATTCCCGCAACGGAAGAGGAATCTTATTCGGTGATCCGACAAGGCTGCCAAATCAAGAACCAGAAACAATTTTGCCAGAATATTAAGAATCATCGAACACTCCAACTACTATGTAGTGTATCGCTAAACTTTAACAACAATTATTTCTCTAACTTGTTTTCACAACAATAAACTAATTAATTTCTAAGGAATGTTTACAACAATTATTGATTGAGCACTAGGTCATATTTTTTTCATTATTAAAGAAATAGGCTTACTACTGTTGGGGGTCCAGTACTAATGACTTATGAAGACAAGATTATGGGTTGGGTCACTAACAAATTTAATGAAATGCAAAGGGTCCTTATTTAACCTACTGAATTTGTTTATTTTCCTAAAACAAAGTCATGCAAGGAATCTCATTCAAAATAAAACCACCTATCAGCTACCTTTCACTCTAGTAGGATGTCGTGGACATTATTCTCCTTAGTTACTAAGTTAAACATACACGAGTTTACAGTTCCAAGTATTTTTGAGCCATCATTTGTAAGAGTAGTACTGTAAGTTGTAGCGCCTGTTTGGTGCGAAACCACATCAATGTGAAGCTGATAGCAAGGCCTAGGAATCCACTTGATGTTTGTGACGGCCAGAACGTAGGCATTCTCGAAGAGGCATGCCAGTTCACTTCAAGAATGCATTAGTTGTCGGTAGGAATGCGAAACAGATATGTTGTTTGGGAAGATTCAGACAGCTATAACCTAATGGGACTAAATTTCACTCACTAAACCATTTCCTAAGTTGTTAAGAGTCCGTGGAGCATCTAAAAGTATTTCACACTTATGCAAAAAATAGAAAACCGATCTCGAATTCTAAGATGATTACCAGATTGACCAAGTATCAATTTGAATTATGAGTTGTACAATCGGTTGTTAAAGCAACATCATTTGAATCAAATCTACACTCACCAAGCGGTAGTAATAGATTAGAAGCACCGAAATCGATTCCGCCAATACTTGCATATGCTTTGTTGATATCCCAATACTTTGTTCTAAAAGCCACCACCATCACCTCTCCAAAGACCAAAATCCCGCAATAGACACGCAACAAAATTCAATACAAAATGAGAAACACCCAAAATTTGTAATCACAATCAAACCACCGTTACTGTACTGTCAAACTCATCATTCCAACCTCACCACCACCACCACCAAAAATCATATTACAACACCACCAACACCAAAATGCGACTTCCCACCACCACAACCACCATAACAAAAATCAAGCAAAAAAATCCATTAATTTCTACTTTTATGAGTCAATACAAATGAGAATAACGATTTCAAGAAAAATAATATGATTAATTACCTGAATCAATCATCAAAAGAAAAATGCAACCCAAAATTAGGGTTTGAAAATGAAATAATTCACACTTCAGTTGAAAATCAAAATGAATTGAAATCTAAACTATTTGAAATAAATTAATCGATGGTTTACCTATGATTTGCACCTTAATCTGAAGATTACAGGTCATGAATATTCAAACATCGATTACAAACCCTAGTTTTCTATAAAAATAATTGTATTTTGATATTTTCTGGTTTGATTGATCTTGGTATCTCTATAATCCTATCAAAAACTAGTGTTTAGTTTGATTTCTATGATTCTTTTGAATTTTTTCCTGTCTAGTTTGTAGGATCAGAATATCGCGACATCAATACCTCGCGAGATTAATAAATGACGACATTGCGAGGGAGTCGCAGGGAAGTAAAATAGATGACACAATGAATGACGACAGCCAAAACATGAGAAAGATATGAAGATTCAGCAAAATTTAGGAGTGTCGCGAGAATTGATACATGTACACTTGCAATATTTCGCAAGACATTCCCAAAAATAAAGGACTGACTTAAGCATTTGTCATCCTTTGTGTACTACCCTATATAAAGGGTTGAGTAATCTGTTGTAGAGAGAGCTCTTTTTGAATTGTTAAGCAAGTCTTTAGGAGAGAGAAAGTTTTAGAGTGATTGTAATTCTATTATTCATTTCTATTTCATATTGTAAAGATTCAAGTATTCAATCAATAGAAATCATAATCATTCATCTTAAAATGACTTAATTGTGTATATTCTAGTGAGGGGTGTAGTGTAGATTTCCTGCAACTACATAATGGCGCTAGAAACATGGATTGAGTAGAGATCAACCTTGTGAATTGAAAGAATCAGGAGTAACAAGAAAGAAATTTCGTCTAATTTTCAAACAACTTACTGAAACTGAGAAATGGCTAGAAGAAGGAATGCATCAGAACAACCAACAATCGTTAGAAGAAGCAGGAGATTAGCCGGAGAAAGGAGAAATGAAGTAGGTGAACCATCAAGAATAAACGCAAGAGATAGAGAAGAAGGCCGGATTCAACCACCAATTCAACCAAAGACCGAATAGAGTAATAGATTATGATAGGGTGAGTGTGCATACATGGAGATCGAGATTCTATGGAAGAGAGAGAAGAAGTGCAACAATTGATAAATAATGGACAAGAGGAGAGAAATCGAGAAGAGATGGGAGAAACAATTCGTGGAAATGAAGAAATCGTGCATTAGAAGCTTTGAGGCAAACAATACATGAAGAAAGGCGGTTAGAAGCGGAAGAACGTGCAAATTTAACAAGGCAAAACCATGAGTTAAGAATGGAAAATATGAGGTTGCAGAATAGAAGGTCGAGAAGTATTACCAGGTCAAGATCAGGATCGGTTAGAGATGATATGAGGAGAGCATTGCCTGTAGAAAATGTTAATGAAGAAAATCTAGAAAGGGAGCCAAATCTCGGTGAAGGATGCTGCGAAAGAAGGGAAGTGGTGTGTATTCCACGTCCTGAGATTTTACAGAATGGCCAAAATGACGGAAATCAAGAAAATAGGCGGCGAGAATAGTCCAATTGGTGAAGAAAATGGGGGAAGAAGGAAGAAGAATACCGCATGGGAGAGAAACACAGAGGAAACAAAAGGAGATTGAAGATGACATCGAAAAGCATTATATTGAACAAGCGCGTCTAGCTTGCGAAAGGGAAAGATTAAGAGTAGAAATGGAAGAACGGGAATTGGAGGAAGAAATTCGGCAGAACAATCATGACAATCAAGAAAGAAGGCGCGAGAAAAATCGCAACAATGGAAATATCAATGAAGAATATGAAAGAATACAAAGGAGAACTGATAGACAACCAAGAAGAGAAAATGATAGATATAATGGTGTGCGAATTCGTGAACGAGATGAGGAGAAAGTCGCAGAGAAAAAGAGAAGAAAATCTTTGAACAAGAAAATCAAAGTAGACATGAACGCAGAAGGAGAGAGGCAGAGCTAAAAAGACCAATAAATTCGAATCCTGATGTAAATGAACAAATCTTAAGAGAGTTGGCAGAGATGAGAGGAATGTTGAACAATAGAAGGGGAGGAGGAAGAAGACAATTGGATGAGGCCATCGAAGAAGCTGCGAAAACCCCCTTTACACTAGAGGTGCAGTTAGGAGGAATACCCCCCAAAGTGCAATTTACCCGCATTAACCAGCATTTTTGATGGAACGACTTGCGCAATACAACACATCAAAGCGTATGTGAGATGTATGCTACAATGGGAAAATCATGACGCCATATTGTGCAAATATTTTGCATCAAGTTTAACAGAGAAGCATCGAAATGGTTTGAGGGTTTACCAAGAAACACAATCACGTCATTCAACCATTTACAAGCTATATTCTTAGGGGCATATATAAGTAACAACTCCTCGCGGCCAGGAATTGAAGATGTATTTGGGCTGAAACAAAGAGTTGGCGAAAGTTTGAGACACTTAACCGTGAGGTGGAAGACAATGTGTAGCGAAATGGCTGGACGAGTGGATGAAAGATATCTTATTCTATCATTCATAAACGCTATGTTCGCAACCAATTTGTTATATATTCAAATTTTTAGAGTCAAAAATACAATTACAATGACTGAGTTGCGAGAACTTCAGGAGGAATATATTGATCTAGAGGAAAGGCAAAATGAGATGGAATCATACCCAGTTGCGAATACAAATTCAAATGCTGCGAATGCAAGCTTATTACCCAAATCGATAAACACAAGATGGCGAGCACTTCGCAAGGGCAACAAGAAAGGATAATAGACGATGGACAGCCAAAGATAGTAGCTATGGGAAGCCGTGATCAGGAAGAATTTGAAAGAGAAAGGAACTACTACAACCATGGCGGCAATAACAAAATTCAAAGACTTGATCATCCCAAGAAACTTATGGAGGTCGAAGCGGTAATTATCATGGAGGACAATGAAGTCACTGCAGAGTAGTATGGGAGGAAATCAAAATGCCACCATTAAATACTAGTGTGGATAAAATATGGGAAGCTATACTCTTGATGGAAAACATACCTGCACCATGGAACATGGGGAATGAGCCACCACCAAGTGATAGAAGTCACGAGTTCTGTTCTTACTACCGCTTTCATGGACACCTAACAAATGACTGCAGAAATATAAAAAGAATCATCCTCAGAATGATTGACCAAGGAAAGCTGAATCATTTTCTAAAAAGTGAAGAGAAGGTTCAACCATTACCACCACCGCCAGAAATGCATAGGACAAACTCAGCAAAGGGGAAAGAAACATTCGTAATAGAAGTTGGAACGAAAGCTAAAAATTTGTTTTGTAACTCCATTGTACATTCATACCGAACAATTGAAGATTTTCATGATAATGTTCTCAGTAGGGTTTTTGCGAGGGATGCCGATAATCGAGAAGTGATGTACATCGCGAAGACATCGCAGTTAAAAGAATAGCAAATGCGATTATTTCTTTCACTACGGAAGAGATTCCTGAAGGCAGATAGACGCATGATAGCCCATTGGTCGTAAAATTGGAAATTAATCCAAAACACGTAGATGGCGAAGATGATGAAGCGAGAAAATTCTGGGCGATCAATAGAATCTTAATTGATACGAGGAGCTCAGTAAACATTCTTTTTTACCATACTTACAAGACTATGGGTGGGAAGGATGAAGAGTTGATACCTTCGACGTATAAAATATATGGTTTCAATGGCACAAAGCCGAATAAGCCTAAAGGAGAAGTTCATATGAGAATACCCTTGCAAGGATTATCAAGCGAAATTTTGTTCTCGTGTAGTCGATGTGGAGTCCCCTTATAATGCATTGATCGGAAGGCCATGGTTGCACGAAATTCTGGGTGTAGCGTCGACTTATCATCAGTGTATAAAGTTTCCTCATCTTAGTGGTGTTGGAATTATAAAGGGACACTGGATGGAAGGAAAAAAAATGCTATGAGATTGATATGGAGAGTTGCGAGGAAAGAGCTGCAAAAAGAAAGGGCTGGAAGCAAAATATAAAAGATGAACAAAGAAGAGAAAGGTTGATGGTGGATACCATAGATACAAGAGGTGAAGATACATTGCGAAGCAAGTGCATGAAAACAGTTGAAAATTATGATGGAAAGGAATCATTAAGAGGTTTGAATGATGCAGAAGCAGAGAAGTGTAAGAAATAAATAATCATTATTATCAAAATCAATGACAAAGGCACATCAAGAGTAAGAGGAAGAAACAATAATTGAAGAAGAAATACGCGAGAATCTCGCCATCAAGAATGTATGAAAATTTGATTGAAGAATTGAAAACCAAAAATGAATAAACAATGCAAGATTGTGGATAGCTTCGCAAACAAAATAACAAGAGAAAAACAAAAATGAATGATTGAATGAATTAACAAAAATGAAAGAGTGAGTGAATGGGACGAACCTTTATGGCGTACACCCTAGTTCGCGAATGATATTTGCAAGAGGCAAATGTAAGACCTAAAGTCGTCATATAAGGGGTATCTCTTGAAATGGCTCGGGGAAAAGGTTACACCGCCCCTGGAACCTGAGTCATGAAAATTTGGGGCCCATGAAAGCCTATCCAGGAGAGATACCTTGGATTTCCAACTATCAATCAATACTTCTTTATATAAAGGAGAATGTTTGGTGCTGACATGTCAACACCATATTCATTCTCCAAAATTCTAAATTATTATCGAGACACGTCATCACAGCATTAGTGCCAAATCAGCATACAAACGCATTTGTAACAGGCACTTCTGTTGACAAATAGGCATATGTTTTGGGAACAAAACCCTTCAAGATCAACCAAAGGACACGTACAAAACCCTTCAAGATTAAACAAAAGACACGATCGTTTAAAAGTGTATGTATATGTTCTACGATTGTTTGGATAGAGAGGAAACCCACTGTTCAAAAAGACAGAAAAACCAGTAGTTTATTAAAATCTCATGATCGAAATAACTTGATTTAGGTTCGGAAAAAAAAAAAAAACTTCAGGCGAAAAGGCCAGTTTGAATTATTGCAGGTTCCAGTTAAATCTGTTGGGAAACATCTTCGCTCAAGAGTTGTCCGACAAAAAGAGAATCAAGCGTAAGAAGATCACAAAGAAAGGAGATAATGCTCGCATGCTAAGAAGCCCATCTTTCAGGAACTTAATTCAGAGTATGGTATGAGTCTTTTAGTTTATAACAATCTTTATCAATCTTCACCTCCAAATTCTTTGAGTACAGAGATCTAGGCGAAACACTACAGATCGACAGATAGCCAGGAAAAAAAATATCCAGGTGACAGTAAAAAACTTATCAATTTGATTTGGACAATTTAGAGTAGTATAGCTGATGTGACATTCTCATATTAAGTTTGGACTCTTTTGATCGACGTGTCTTCCCCGTGCAAGATTTGATGATAGATGTAGGGAAAAACTGAAAGGAAACGTCGCTTGGGAGAACCTCTCTTTCTTTGAAGAGTTTATTGGCCAGTGACGAACTTACATATACAAACGATTCAGCGCTATCTTGATTCTTAAGGTCATAAACCTACATAAAGCAGGTCTAAACAAAGAAGAAACATAACAGGGTGATGCAAAATTTTTATTTGAATAGGAAAACTGTCAACGACTTCCGTAACGGTTATTTTGTTGATTTTCAGATTCAATCGAAAAAGTACGACAATGGAGGGGAATCACTCTGAAGAAATATAATCCAGAACCCCATCACTTTTCCCTTCAGACATCAAATGCATTATTTATTCGAATTACGTAGCCAATGTATAGCGTTCCAAGTGAAAATGGTCAGCAGGGAATGTGGTCTGTATACAGTTGCATTGGGTGGTAGGTAAAGTATGCACTCCTTCGTTTGAGCATAAAATGTTTGATTATATTCCTGGATGATGGGTTCATTAATTTGGCTACCTATTAACATTTTATTTTATTTGTCATAAGTTGTTGCTTATTGCTTAAATTGCTAGGTTTCAAGATGCGAGAATTCCTTAGCCCAACGTGTCTTTTGCCTCATTTTGTTGGAATGGAGTTAGGTTGACAATGAAGCAATCAGATTTGTACATTTTTATTATTTAATTTCCGTTTTAGACTACTTTGGGAGAAATGTGTGTATTGTTGATCGTTTGTGGCGCGTATTTGCCAAACTGTCATGTTACTTTAGCATACTTTCTTAAACACATCCGTAGTACTATCTGTCATGTGGCAAAAAGTCTTCATTCAGTTTGGATTCAAGCCCGGAGATAGAATAAAAAGAAATCAGACAGGACTGCAGAATCTGCACATGTCTCTGGATTGGATCCCGTTAGTGAACATGAAATGAATTATAGTTTTTAGTCCATGATGTACAAAACTTTTTCTAAGTCATCTTTTTTTGATGTTCAGGTTAGAAAGTTTTGATCTGTAAGGACACACCTTCCGGGCAGAAGTTTATTACCTAGGATATGGGTTTTTTCATTTCATATAAGCTAACGTTTTGCAACTTCTCAAGCAAAAAAGAATGTTAAGTTACGCCGCTTCAAGGAAAATATATAAATCCAATGCTATTTTCTCTCAAATCTTTTATGTTATTTCATTGGAATCTTATGCTTTTTAGAAGGGAAGAAGACTAACTTTTTAATGGACGTGTGGGTGAATAATCAAGTTTACATGATCCATATCAGCCATGAAATTGGTTAAATTGCGTACATACATGGAACGGGTGATAGATTGATCAATGCAAGATGTAGCATTTAGAGATTTGGTGGAGAAAATCCCAAATCGCAACTCTGTCACAGAATATGTAAAGAGTAACTAAAGTTAAACATCATCTGTCTTCTTGCTATCAGAAATTCTTAGTTCCGTGCATGATGACAGGTTGATGACCATATTATTCCAGAAACATGAATCAATGGTAAATTTCAGTAAGTACTTTTTGGGAAAGTTTAGATGTTTTAATTTATTTTGGTCTTTTAGATTTCAATTACAACCTGTTGGTAGATATATATATCCTCCATTATCTGTTTTTAGAATGGTATTAACAAATCAATGGAGTACTGTTCAGGTTGCGAATATTCTCCAAATATTGTTTAGATGAAATCTAAAGAATTCGGATGTGTAACGGTGCAAGGGAGCACTAAAATGGGTATCCTCGAAGGTTAGATGGAAGGCGTCCTTGAGGTGCATTTTCTACACATGTTATGTTTATGTGGAAAGGAGATTTAAAATGACGTATATATTGAACACATCAGTGAGAAGATATTAGTCAGACGCATTGATAATTGTTACAACTGATTTCTCAACGAGTCGAAGGATAAAGAAACTGTAGGTAATGGAGATCAATAAAGATATGGAGCCATAATAGGATTACAAATATTTCTACATCAGGGACTGAACAGGGACTGAATAAAGTCCTACAATGGTATAATTACTTACCAGGAACACCTAAACAGGATAAGCTATAGAAGTTGTATCATCAATGGACTTAGCGACTGACTGGGCAGATGTTAAATATCGATCTTTTATTCGTCTCAATTAGTGAACTAGCCCGTCCATTTGGACGGGCTTATGGAGCTTGTATATATATAAGGTTATACCCTGGTTGGACGCCCGAGGGTCTCTTCCAAGGAGTCAGTGTATGCTCAAGGCGCCGAGGTACACGGTTGAGCCAAGGGTGCCTGGGACATTTGAAGTGTCTCGGCCATTCTTGGCAAGTCTTGGCACATGCTGCACTCGGCCCGAAGAAAACTCCACTTAGGGTGCAGTCTCGTAACCATAAACCCTATAGGTATAAGGGATAAGAGGTCTGCGAAAACAACGGTTGTTGTTAAGACTGGATGGGAGGAGCTAGTCTTGTATGGCCGATGTACGCCTCCTTGAAGGGGAAACCAGGGAGATGATAAGGGCGGCACCCTCCATTAGGGAGCTGATAAGTGTCACAAGACGGCAATATCATGGGGCCTTATATTCGCAAGAACATTTAGGCATGTCATATTGTCGCAAATGAAATATCCTGCAGAGGCAAAAATACTAAATAAATGATAAGACAAGATCAATGGGTCATTACATGAAAGTGTAAGGACGTCCTGCGATTTTGTCGCAATACGTCAATGTCATGGGACTTTATGTTCGCAAGAATATTTAGATCTGTCATATTGATGCAAAATGAGGGGTGGCAAAATAAGACCTTTAACTATAAGACCACAAAAAAACAATGATAAGACAAGATCAATGGGTCATTACATGAAAATGTAACGACGTCCTGCGATTTTGTCGCAATGATGAATTTCAACATAAATGATGATAAAATAACACAAGAAATCGAGTAAGCAAACAAGCTTGCGAATACGATTATATTTCTTCATTTATTTGTGAAGAATCAAAGAATGTTGATGATTGCGAAATTAAGAAGTATCATTACTTAAAGATTATCGACTTGATTTATCTCATGTGAAAATAAATAACGAGAGGCAAGTATGGGAATGATTAGAATAAAAACTTGTTATTTATTTTCATATGATAGATTTCTGATAGAGATTACAAAATTTAAGGTTAGAAGGATAAATATACAAATATCACAAGAAGAGAAAGGAAAATGGAACAATCTAGCAACTTATTCTTCTTCATCAGATTCTTCTTCTTCGCTTACATCACTATCAGAGACATCTGAGCTTATTTATTTTCATATGATAGATTTACAGTAAGAGATTACAAAATGGAAGGTTAGAAGGATAAATATACAAATATCACAAGAAGAGAAAGGAAAATGGAACAATCTAGCAACTTATTCTTCTTCATCAGATTCTTTATCAGATTCTTCTTCTTCGCTTACATCACTATCGAGACATCGAGCAAGGCATATTATCGGGAATTTCATCGAGAAGACAAGGATATGAAGAAAGAGGAATGTTGTGATCATTGCAAATTTGTTCAATAGTTTGGTTGCTGGAAAACGAACAAACATCATTATTGAAATTCGCCACAGTAGTTTGTAGTTGCTTCTTCATCTTAGAATATTTGTCATTGCGAAGAGAGAAGTTTTTTGCAAGTTGTGCTTTCTCAGATTCAAGTTCCTTGATTCTAGTTTGAAACCTCTTCTCAGATTCTCGAACAAATGACAATGAGTTAGCGGCTTAATAACTGATTTCATAAAAAAGAAGCGGAAAAATAATGAAGAATAGTAAAACAACCTTCTCTATCGAAATCATATCTTTAACCAAGGCATTATGCTCAAGATGAAGCGACGTTAACACCTAAGTTATTTACGGCATTATCTAGAACCTTCGCAGCCCAAGCGAATTCATCATCATTATTTATGGCAAGAAGTGAACGAATTTGATTTTCTCGCTCATTAAGTATGGCATTTTGGCGAAGGGATTCATCTCGTTCAATTTGGACTTCAAGAATAGTTTTTGGAATTTTGCTAATGCTTGTGCACCTTGGTTAGCAATGCGATCCTTATCATCTATGAGGTTTTGCTAATCTTTTTCCTTAGAATATTATTACTTTCCTGGGAGTCAAGATATAAATATTTAAATCGGTTGGCTAAACCTAAACTAGACCTATGTTCAATTTCTAAAAGATGAAATTTGGTTCGAAGTTCATTTAATGAGAGAGAATTAATCTTGTTTGAAGAACTACTTAAAGATTCGTTGAGATGAGCGAAGAGCATCATCATCCATAGGTTCGGGGAATGAATGGAGAAGGATGGCTTCGTCGGAAAGATTATAAACGTCCAAAAAATGATAAGTCAGGCAAAGAAAAATAAATGGTAAAGTAGAAATGAAGAAAAGAGGAGGGTGTTATACCATAAAGTCTTTGATTAGCACTTTGAAGAGTGGATATTTTGTCCTTTTGGGAAGAAGACTCAACTTCTAACTGTTGAATTTTCTCATCCTTCTTGCGAGATGTCGCAACTTCAATTTCTAGCTCTTTGATCTTCTCTTTAAGTTGAAGATTTTTCTTTTCAAGATTGTTGCGTCTTTTCTCGAGGTCTGAGGCAACAACAAAGGAAGCTCTCCCAGACTATAAAGGAAGGTAAAGAAATCGTTAGGATAAGGTTTATAATCAAAATTATAGAAAAATAAAGAAATATGAACATACCAAAGCACTGAGTGCATTTAAGAGACTGGGAGTCATTGTTCGAGAAACTCCACGAAAAGAATCATTATCCACTAGCAGGGGAGCATCGCAAATATTAGCGAGAGCTTCGCAAGTAGCAGATAAATGATCATCTCCCAATCCTTGCATAGAATCGGAGAAGACACTAGACAATTGCGCCATAGCAGAAGAAGTATCAACCTCATTTTCATCTTCGTCAGAACTCTCGCTGGTTTGGGAACTAGAACGAGAAGAGGGATGGATTTTCCGTTTTTTAGAAGATGGAGCAGAAGATTTATCCTTGCGAAGAGTGATTTTATTCTTGCCCTTAACCTTCGCAGCTTCGGGAATGTCAATTTCTTCAACAACCTTCGCACACGAATGAAGATAAGAAACAGAGGCAACAATATTGTTAAAAATAACAAAAGAAAGTATTTCTTACTTCATCCGTGATTGATCGGAGTATCGCCAGAGTACTCGCCTTTGGACGTCTTCTATAACTCTTTTTCAATTTGGTAATCTGAAAATTTTGCAAGCCTAGTAATTATAAGAGAAAGGAAATATCGTAAAGCAAACCTGAAATAGGAAGTATACCTCTTTTGCCTTCTCGGGCCACTTAAATTCCCAAGGATGATAGTTTGCGAGATTCGCATGGAGTGTATGAGAACCTGCAATATAAGGTCCGCTCAAAAATAGAGGAACAACCCACCACTTCTCATCTTTGGAGTACCGAGGAACATTATTTTTGCCGGAAAGTGCCAGTCAATATCTTGCATAAGTGACTTATCACTGGAAATATTATCTTTTCTCTTCAATCGAGCACCCCAGCGAGATTTATCATTTCTCATATTTATTACTTCATAATTTTCGAAAAAGTTTTATAAAGTATACTTCTCGTGACTATTTCTAAATTTGCGAATCTAGGATCTTTGACATCATCGGGATATAAAGATCCCTTACCGTCACGGTTGGCGAATTCAAGCATTAGACGGATGCAATAACCGCTTAGTTGATAAATAGCTCGCGAGAATTTCTCATGAGCAAGAATTTCATAGAATAAAGGCATCTCGGGATTGTAGAGAGGAATGGTAAGGCCTGCGAGGTTTTGACCTAGCGAGATTATGATTTTCTGATCATCACACTGATGATCAGAAAACAACTTTGCAGAAAGTATAGATGAAGATTCTTGATTAGGAATGGTTGATAGGATGAAGCCCTTCTCTTGTAAATTCTTTTGAGCTTCATTAAAAAGGGGTTTATATATACGACCAAGTGAAGCCATTTTTAGAGTATGGGAATGATTAGAGAATTGAAGATCAAGAGAAAGAAAGAAGGAAGATTTCAAGATGAGCGAAGCGCAGATTGCGGAGGAAGAAAGTTGAAGAAAAGTTGCGAGAGGAAAATAAAAGAGAAGAAGAGAAGGGTGAGAAAACTATATATAGAGAGTAGAATCCTCGAGAAAACAAATGCATTTAATGCGAGATGGGACGTGAATGGTCAAGAATAAACGGTTGAAAGAAACGTGTCAAGAAAATAGTGGAAGAAGAAACATTTGTAATAAATTCCGTGTAAAAGTACGGGAGTGAAACAGATAAAGATGAACAATTGATGAACAATTGCGGCATTTCAAAATATTGGTTCTCATGACATTCTCTCCTTCGCAGAGAAGACATGAGAAGAGGCAAGATGTAGGATCAGAATATCGCGACATCAGTACCTCGCGAGATTAATAAATGACGACATTGCGAGGGAGTCACAGGGAAGTAAAATAGATGACACAATGAATGACGACAGCCAAAACATGAGAAAGATATGAAGATTCAGCGAAATTTAGGAGTGTCGCGAGAATTGATACATGTACACTTGCGATATTTTAAGACATTCCGAAAAATAAAGGACAGCTTTAGTTTGTCATCCACTTTGTGTACTACCCTATATAAAGGGTTGAGTAAATCATTGTAGAGAGCTCTTTTTGAATTGTTAAGCAAGTCTTTAGGAGAGAGAAAGTTTTAGAGTGATTATAATTCTATTATTCATTTCTATTTCATATTGTAAAGATTCAAGTATTCAATCAATAGAAATCATAATCATTCATCTTAAAATGACTTAATTGTGTATATTCTAGTGAGGGGTGTAGTGTAGGATTTCCTGCAACTACATAGTTTGTAGGTTTTGGAGAAAGGGAAAGAGAAGGAGAGAGTGAGACACAAAACCAACATGAAATGAAAATAACGCCTCCTTGTATAATTAGATGTAACGTTTATGTCTATTTAAGTAGGGCTATTTTAGTAATCTACTAACTCGGGTTTGGGATTCTGGACTCTTGGGGGTGTATATTAAGTTGGAAAGGGTATTTTTCAAGGGGTAGTATCCAAGGGGTATATAGATAATGTTCCCTACAGGGACGAAGCTATTAAGAGACAAACTGGATTTTGAAATTTAGTTAGAATCAACTTGGTTATTCGGCAATTTTGGTGAACCGTGGGGGCCTAGTTAGTAAATTCGCTAATGATTCGCCTATCATTCGCGAATTTTCCGAATCATACGTAAGTCGCGTATAATTCCCGTCCTACTCAAACTCCGGACTGAAGACGCGTGTTATATGGGCGTCACGAACAATCCGCGTATTATTTTGGGACGTGAATAGTCCGTCGACTTAATTCGGACACCTGGCTATAACACTGACTCGACCTGGTTACAGTTGAGCCTAGTTATCAGCCAATTCTGTACATATAAACCCATTTCCCTCCTTTTAAGGAGGTCAAAAAAATAGTTCGCGTTGACGAAATCGAACTAGTGACCACTGCTTCACCAGAAACGACTCCAACCACCACAGCATTTGATTAGTTGTGCATATTTCTTCGTATATTCTGGATAGTGGAAAATTCTGAGGAACCCATATTTGGTTTATCTCTCTTCCCAAAACCCATCATTAAGATGGTATATATGTGTAGCCAAAAGTACAAGATCTACGGCTAAGATTAGTGGTGTTAGATAGAATTTAAATCTTCACATTTTACTTAGGACTAAATTAACCTTTTCATTCAATTTGACCAATTTTTTTTAAATTTAATCCAATTTTTACGTCAGTTTATTAATGACCAGATTTATCTCCGGATTATCATCCCATAAATAAGATATGTACCAATATTTACGGATTGATGACGAGATTTATCTCCAGGATTATATTCCCATCACTAAAATATTTACCAATATTTATTGCTAATTAATTTCATACCATAATAATCTTATTCTAGATCAAAGAAGGAAAAAAAAGTGGGTTTCACTTCTCTTATTCTTCACAAGATTTTTTTTTAAAGAATTGATGAAATTTTTTGATTTCATCAAAAATCAAATGTCTAATGTAACTTTGTTCCATTGGTCTAAGGTAAGCATATATCAATATTTTAGGATTTT
Organism: Papaver armeniacum; assembly: GCA_023531295.1. Taxonomy (NCBI): domain Eukaryota; kingdom Viridiplantae; phylum Streptophyta; class Magnoliopsida; order Ranunculales; family Papaveraceae; genus Papaver; species Papaver armeniacum. The sequence continues at coordinate 323,873 of JAJJWW010011140.1, forward strand.
GGTTGTCCAGTCATTCCTTTTATGGTTTGATGTTTGAATCTGTTCAAGAATAGGAAAAGAATCAACTCAGATCCCTTTCTCTCCTTCTTTCATCCATTGTTCCCTTGGTTGATTGTTTTTAAAGTTTTAAGGCTAAGGTCTTTCATCCATTCATACCGTGGTTGATTGTTTTTAGAGTTTTAGGGGACTCTGTTTGTGTTGCAGGCTTGACGCATTAATAATGATGTTGGCTGCATGATCTTGCCAACATGAACAGGCATTCCATAAGTAACATATCAGATTTTTCATTTACAAAGTATTAATTTTGACGTGAAACGCAATAGTTCTGTACTTTTATTGTTAGTTTTTTATAGTTTGATGAGTGTTTGTGTTCTTGTTAATTAAATCATCATCATCAATTCATTCAATAATCGTTTCCGTGTTAATTGTGATCAACAGTGAATGTAAATTGCATTATGATTTATGTGTTTATTGCGTTCACTATTAACTGTAATTTGCATTACCATTTAATGTGATAATTAAATTCATTATTGTATTGTGAAAATTGTTGTTATCGTTTCTTTGATAAGTGCAATTATCAATTTATCATTCCAAGTGATAACTGTATCGATTCTGTGATAAATGCAATTATCATTCAAATTGATAATTGTAATTATCATCAAACGTGATAAATTAGAAAAGTTCGGGCATGTAGGCCTTACTGATTTTTAGACTTAATTTTGCAAGAATCCTAGCACCCAATGAAGTATTACTATTTCTTTTTCTTAATGCTCCCTTTTTGGACTTAATTGAGATTATCATTAAATTTTGAAAAATCGGACTTTTCAGGAACTTGCTGATAATTGGACTTTTCACAGAACATAACTAACCGTAATACAAAACATAAATAACTGTAATAGGTGTGAGATTATCACTAAATTGTGAAAAGTAGAATTTTCAGGGACCTGATAATTGTGATTATCACCGAAATGTGAAAAATCAATTTTTCAGAACATGTTGATAATTACGATTTTCACAAACGATAACTAACTGTTATCGTTTCTTTGATAAGTGCAATTATCAATTTATCATTTCAAGTGATAACTGTATCGATTATGTGATAAATGCAATTATCATTCAAAGTGATAATTGTAATTATCATCAAACGTGATAAATTAGAAAAGTTCGGGCATGTAGGCCCTTCCGCTTTTTAGACTTAATTTTGCAAGAATCCTAGCACCCAATGAAGTATTACTATTTCTTTTCTTAATGCTCCCTTTTTGGACTTAATTGAGATTATCATTAAATTTTGAAAAATCGGACTTTTCAGGAACTTGCTGATAATTGGACTTTTCACAGAACATAACTAACCGTAATACAAAACATAAATAACTGTAATAGGTATGAGATTATCACTAAATTGTGAAAAGTAGAATTTTCAGGGACCTGATAATTGTGATTATCACCGAAATGTGAAAAATCAATTTTTCAGAACATGTTGATGATTAAGATTTTCACAAATGATAACTAATTATAGCGGGTGAAACTTTGTGATCATCATATAATTGGACAACTGAAATTTTGGATAATTGAAATTCTGTGATTACTATTCAAAAATAAAATAAAATTGATAGCTAAAATTTTGGATAATTGTGATTTACAAATTAAGACCGCAATTATCACTAAATTATGAAACTAGAATTTTCACATATAAAACCGCAATTATCACTAAATTGTGAAACTAGAATTTTCACATTGAAACTCGGCAAAGGAAAAAAAACGAAATTGGATTTTATGGAGTCACGTAAACCCTAATTATGGTTAAACTTAATTTAATTTAGTTAATTAAGCTTAGGAAGAAGTCGAAAAAAGATAAAAAGGAAAATGCGTGATTAAAGGAGGCGTCAATTTAGGAACGTTTATGAGATTGCGTTTTTTTTTTTTCCTTTTTTTTCTTTTCTGTTAATTATATTTTTTAAAAAATAAATATATCATAAAATATATTTTATTCAACTAAGTGAAAGGCCATTTTTGTAATGAAGTACTTTTATAACTAACTAGTTTTTCACCCGTGCGATGCACGGGTCCTTTTATTGCTTATGGAACATTGGATGCCCTTTATATATATATATAATAATATTACAAAAATCAGTGAGTGTGCAATAAAATAAATTGATCAAAAAAGGGATAATACAAATATAAATTCAATTAACTAATTGTAATTTTCAGTGTCTTGGCCTGGGAAGGGAGTTTTTGGGGCTTTCCCTTGTATTTTGTTTTTTTTTTTAAATTTCTTTTAATAAAATCTAAAATAAAAAATTATAAACTCAAACGGAGACAATGCAATGAAAAATAACTTCCTCTTATCATTCTTTGGTTCCATGTTTGCCTTGGTGAAGAGTATCATAATTATTGGCTTCCAACAGATGGACAATTAAGTGAAAATTCTACTATATATTAGTGCACACAACACAACAACGGTCTGCTCTGTTACAATTTCGTAAATTTGCATATATACATATATGTATATGACCAGAATTATCTTTGTTGTAAGCCATTGTTAAACAAAAACAAACTCTAAAGCACAAGTCAAAATTGTTGATTCATAGTAAATAAATTTTTATTACTTTTTTAGTTCTGCGAACAATAAATAATTGATTGAAAAAAGCAAACATGTTCTTAAGCAAGGAAAAATTAAATTATTTGTTAGGAATTAAACTTCTTTTGGCTGGTTGAATAAAATCATACCATTTTATCGAATTTACACCTCTTTTTTCCTATGGTTTCCTTGTTGTTTTTGTATGTCATTTTTTTTGTTTTTGGTTGACGTGAAGTTCTTCAAGGTAGATATAAGTATACTTTGCCTTCTCATATTGTTCTATAAGTCTTCTCTATTCTTATTTTTGTGAACTTGTTTTTCTTTTTTTTTTTCTTTTTTCTTTTTCAGTACGTATGTCATTTGTTTGTTTTTTTTTTTATTGCATGTAGGTAGTAACATACCTGTATCTGTTACGAAATTTTTATAGCTTCATCATGTGACAAAGATCGCTTACATTTGGTTTATATATAGAGAGGATAATTAGGGTTTAATGTATTTTATTTTTTTTGTGTATCTCAGATTTTGTTTGAATTTTGGTTAGATTCCGAAGATATCTTGGTTAAACAATCGATATTTTGTTTGTTACTACCATTTCATGGTTTCATGCAAAACATGAGCTCTGTTCAGTTATGGTTTACATGGAAAAAATTCCCACACGGCTATTGAAATTTATTACCTGATACCCACACGTTCCGATGATTAAGATATTTATAGCACCAAAGATCTACATTCATATGGTAATAATAATCCCATGCCATGTAAAGGATGATTGGAAGGTTGATTACCCTACGATCAGTTTGAAAATATTCCGGACAAAACTGATTAATTGAGTGATTTGTTAATAGTAGTCTTCATCAATTTGTTACTTAACCATTAATAAGTGTCACTTTTCACAATAACACATCAACTAAAACAAATTATTCTATGTTCTGAACAACTTGCAAGCAAGAAAATGATAGCATAAGTGCAAAACTGCAAAACTATAAGAACCAAAACATTTACTAAAAGGGAAATTTGGAACTGTTTGTGAATTCTAAATAAGTACCCCAAAGGCACCAAATCTTTTGTAAGGAGATTAATTTCCAAATGAGCTATTATCCAAATTTACAAAGTTTTCTAATTTCCTTAATCCTTACTATTTTTATCCGAAATCATTTTATTCCGAACAATAGACATTATTTTAATATTTTTTTGACATGGCAATAGAATATTTTTTAGCATTGGACCATAGGTAATAATACATTTCTTACCCATTTAATCATAGCAGTAAAATGACGTCAAGATCGTTCATTTCTTTTTTGCAACTAAATATCCTGCATCGTTAATGAGAATATATATTTTTTTTATAGATTTTATCCTCTTGGCGTTGTCAATTTAAGCAGAAACTCTTTCTTTTAGTGAATTATACTTCATCTTCTTAACGACCTATTGATTTTTTGAGCTGCAAAAAGCATTAACTTTCCAGGACTGATCTATATGGGTAGCGATGTTTTGTTTCACTGTCAAAAAAATTTAATGAACATATTAAAAATAAGAGCCTTGTAGACTACTAAACAGAATTAAAAAACCTAGTGGGGTTTGATTCGACATAGTTCCATATTAGTATAGATTATCCTGATATCCTTTCAAATTAAACAAATGTTACCAAAGCCAAATATAGTGTCAGAAAAGAAATTTCTTTTTTGAATATAAGAAAAGAAATTTCCACTACCCAAAAATTCCACCTGATATGTTTGCCTTTAGTTTTTATGTGCAGAATCCACAAACATTTTCTTTAATAGCATAGTCAAATAGATATCTCACTCATGCTCATGGATTTTCGAAATGCTACTTTAAGACTTGTAGTATCATATTTCAAAAAATCAAGAAAGATTGATGTGTGATGTTCATAACTGATATAACAACGAAGAACTATATGATTCAACATTGTTACCAAACATTTAATCACATCATTGAGAATTCAATAAAAAATCTTACATGTGAACAGATCTACCCGTCGAGAGAAAGAATGTTGCTGAGGGAGAATTTAAGATGTTTTAAACTTTCATGATATATATATGTTATTTGACCTTCCCAAATATTAGGAAACTCCAAAAATCTTTCCCTTTTGAAACAACGCCACCATTCCCATTTTGGATGTATCTCTCCAAATTAATCCAAATTGTACATCGTCTTTGTCCAGCAACTTGTAATCTTTCCCAATTTTTTTTTTTTTTTTTGTATACACTCTGGTAGCTTAGTCGATAACCCTAAAAAAGTTGTAAATATTGAAAAGAAAATAGAACATCCAAAATAATCCTTACCTTGGATCTATGAAGAAAAAAAGAAAATCGCCTAAACTGATTTTGGATGAAAGAAGGCGATTGCGGGAAATACTATTGCATCTAATAGAGCTTACACTAAAGTAAAAAGGAAAAAAGAAAGAAAGTGACAAAACCTTAAATGCGGCAACCAAACAGCTGTGTCCCCTCCATGATTTTTATACCCTCCTCAATACCCATCACCTGCATAGTACGTATGTCTTAAATTACAGTCATGTGCTAGAATTATAATTTTAAGCCATTACCCATATTTCTACAGGCTAGGAAAAATAGGAAAAGTATTTTTAATTCTATAAGCCAAAACGCATGCATTGCCCGCTATAATGGTCTAGACCTGTTAAAAATGTGTCAGCCAAAACCAATGACACGAAGGTATCAAACGAACATTATAAATGTTCCCACCAAACATGATTTCTTTTTGCAATTCTTTTGAAAATAAACAAAATAAACATGCCAGAGATGGAATGCCTAATTGTTGATGATGTAATTTGTTTAGGAGGACAGTCATGCTTAAAAACGTGCAAGAGAAAAGACTAAAAACGTCTAGTACTACCACACAAGAGTTAACGGTGTAAAAGGAAGGTTATGGGAAAAGATATTAACCCATTCACATTAGGAGCAATTGTGTACCAAAAGGAAGTAACCCTAATAATCACCTACAGGGAACACGAATGTGCTTATCTTATATAAACCAAGAAAATATAATTCCAAAGAAAATCAACACAATAACTAATCGGTTCAAAAACGATCAGTAAACTTTAGAAGAATCAAGCAACACGGCATGAAAATGCAAGAAAAAAAAAAAAAAACAACAACAACAACAAAAAAAAAAAAAAAAAGAAGCAAAATCTATTGCAGTTGATACCTTTTAAATGGTGGTTTGAGCACCAAAAGCAACTTCAACAAAGGGCAGCACCGATGAAAGATAAATCTGTGCAACAAAAATAAAATGCGAAAAACTAAAAGATCAACAGAAAAAAAAGCTAGTACGGTATACCTGGAGCAAGACACCGATGAAAGATAATTCTGTACAGCAAACAATAAAATGCGAAAAACTAAGAAAGCTAGTACGGTATACCTGGAGCAAGAAGGAGATGAAAAAAATCATACTTAGGATATGATTTTTTAGATACCTGCAAAACAAACAATACACACACATCAGACCACATACAAAACCCTAAATTGAAAAATATTGAAAAAAAATAAACCGAGAAGCAGCGCAAAACAATGGGTTTGCCTTTTGCTCGAACGCCTTTTAGAGAGAGACTCCGAACATTCAGAAAGACTATTTTTGAAAATAATATTAGGAAAATCTCCAAAAATTTAAGGAATTTTATTATTTTTGGCTATCGTATTCACTTGTTGTATTATTCTTGATAAACTGTTTCTATATTTTGACTTCAAATCTATTAGATAGTTTCAAAACGTAAAAGGTAAAAACGGGAAAAAATCTCCCATTTAAAGATTTGTTTATCGATTTTATAAGATTTGAATATTTTCGCTCTTAATTATGAACTTTCTTTTTTCGAGTAAAATATTATTATTATGGATATTTTTGGATAGCCCCCTTAACTAAGTATATAATTTATAAAAAAAACATATTAGTATTAGGGTAAGTTTTATCTTGCTCGTCTAGGAAAATAAACTATTGTTTTTATGGAATGAAAAATATTAGTATTGAATTAAGGGAATTTTTTTAAAAACAAATATTCAAATTCATTCATAATAACGTCCGTCGGACTAATACTGTTTTGCTAAATAGTGTATTCCATGTTCAAACGTTTTATGATTTTGTATTAACGATTTTTTTTTTTTTTTTACTACTGACAGGATTATCATGCGGAAGTGAAGCGCGTCTTGATCTACGGGTAAGTATCTATTTATTTTAAATAAATTCTATTTATTTTGAATTTCGATTTGAATTTGATTAAAAGATTTTTTTGATTTCGTTGGTTGGAATTGCAATTGTAAATTAGTATTAGGGTAAGTTTGATTGTTCATAGTATTGAGCTGTAATTAGGATTAATTTAATTTGAAAAAATTGTAATTGGACATTGGACATTGGGCATTATACAATCCTTTTAATTTTATGATTGATTTAATTTTGAACAATGCATGATGTGATTTTACTTCTTATTTTTTAAAATTCTAATATTATATTGATTTCTTTTTTTATGTATTCTTTTCGAAAATGTTATGAGATCTAATATTATTTAGGTAACAAAAAAACTTGCATGTGATAGGTCGAATAGAATAATGTGGGGCCAAAATATATTCTCTCTTAATTTTTCGACAAATTTTTTATAAAATTACCAAAAATATATTTAATTGTGGGGCCAAAAATCAAAGGAAAGCTCAGATTAACCACACATTTCCAGGAAAAACTACATTTTTATATAAAGAATTTCGGGCTATGCATATATGGAATCTTATTGATGGGTTTTAGATATAAGAAATAAGATAATCGGGCTAGAAAAAAAGTTCCCCATTCTGGATATATTAGAATTAAATCATATTTCTATGTAACACCACCTTCAAAAGGTCTGAACATATAACCCGAGGTAAACCGAATTTTGTGTACCGAACTCATATCTCTAAAACGAATTATACATGTCGTATGCCGTTCCGGATTACTACCGAATCACGAATCGTTGACCGGATTTTTGACCGGATTTAACTTTTACAAATCCGAATAATACTGCACGTATCCCGTTCGAACGTTTCCACACAATTGCTAACTAGGAGTGGGGGCAGACATGGCTATTGGACATCATTGTTTCGGAAAATTTTGTGTTAACCACTAGGTCCACACCTATATTAGCTAGCAAGGTACCAGATCTTGTCATATAATTAGCGCATCATTAGAATACTAAAATGCACCATTTTAAGCTCAAAACACAACTCATTATCGCATATATTTCCTATTTCTCTTCCGTGTAGTGTACTACAGTTTTCTATTATAGTATTACTTCTTTTTTTTCAAAGTTTTTCCGCTTTAATATTTATTTGTTTGCTAGGTAATTCATTTTCAAAACTCCCTCAAGACACCAGACACCTACTAGTTATGAGCTTGTACTAAAAAATTTGTTGCGACCTTGGCCGCTTTGCCAATTAATGACATTCTAACTGTGCCCAACAGAATTATTGTCCATTCTTTAAGCACTTGCTTTGGTGGTTACAGGTTTATGTGATTTTCTTAGAGATTCTGAAGATGGTAATATTTATCGTGGAAGCATGCATACTATTTTAAATGGTAATTCGAAAATGGCTAGAAAAAATGGTGAATATCGGGATTTTTTTTGACCCCACGGCATAAAAGCTCTGACTCCGTCACTGGTTCCCTAATAAAAAAGTAATTTTCAACTTGGATAATAGAAGTGACTCTTTTCTCTTCTTCTTTTTTCCCGCTACATCACCTTTTGTTTCCATTTACGCACGGAAATTAAGTTTAGTCTCTTCTTCAAAATGTTCTGAACTGAACCAGATATGGGTTTACAGAGGCAAATTTTAGGTTATGGACTCATGGCCCTCATGGAAATTTTTGTTTTGAGCAGCGCAGATACTTGTGGGTTTAACCGGATACGGCTATGTAGATTTTCGGAACATTTTCTGTTCAAGAGAATGCAGAATTTTGGACCATGAGATAATTTTTTGGAGAAATATCCCAAAGGTGTTTGGAAAGTGCTTCATTCTGTTACGTTTTCCATCGAAGTCAATTTCTCGATAATTTCCGACTACTAAAGAGAAGACGAGTACAGGTACCATATCATGGTAAAGGCCATATGAACCCGATGCTTCAATTCCGCAAACATCTATCTTTTATTGTTTCTGTCATTACATCTCTTCAACAATCCAGGTGACATGAAAACACTAGGAGGGTTCAAACTCTCATTCAATTTTCATTATAGTTTACAAACAGAAATTTCAATAACCTAACAGAAAATCGAAGGAAGAGACTGAATTTGGAGGGAGCATGACATCCATTTCCTCTCCTGCACTTTTAACCGGTACCACCTTATCTGGTTCACTGAAGGAGTTTTCATCCATCAAATATTGAGCTGTCAGTAGAGTTCTAGTATACCCAGGAAAAACCTTTAAGTTTCCATCCACCGCCATTGTCAGATTTATGGCGTCACTCCCAAAGTTGACAATCTAATATTTGAAAGAAAAGAAAAGAATACCATGTCAGACAATTAATCATTGAAGTATAACATATAGTGTACTAAAGTACTTTTACAGTTGACTAGTTAGGAATGGTAATGAAGATAGCATTTTTGCTTGCATAATTATGAATCCACAAATAATTTTTAAGAGAGAAAAAAGTATGATGCATGAGTGCTTTGCAAGTATGATGACCATCTAGTAAGGCACACAAATCAACCTTCTAATGGAGCATACAATCTTCTATGTTAATTATCATACAGTATTGCGAGGAGCCCTAGTAGGTGATCAGGAAATGTATACCATGTTAGAATTATCTAGTACTATTTAGTAAGGTACACGAATCAAACAGTATGATGCGTGCAAGGAAACCCCTTATTTGTTCCATCTATACTGCTATTTTAACACAAATAAAAATGAAATTCAGTAATTCATTTGATTGACAATTTTGACTAGATTATGGAGCTGGGTTTCCTCGCAAAGCACACGAAGGTTCACAACTGTGTATTTACCCGTAAAAAACACGTAATACATGTGAGATCATGAAAAGAACTATGGCATGTACTCATCATCTACGCAACAAGAACTGGTGCTCTAGTTAAAATGATGTTAAAAACTTAGCGGATGAGAATAGTGAAGCATACCTTTATTCTAAGGTAATTGCTGTTATCCTCTGGTTTTTTCCACTTAATGGTAGACGTAGCAACTAAAGAAGACGAAACATTTGATAAAACCAGTGAATGGTTGAGAAGACGTGCCCCACTGGACTCTGCAAAGAGTTGTTGCACCCAATAGCTAGGTGTTCCATACTGAGTCCACGAATTTAAGACAACTGCATCTGGTATCCAACTGCATAAAATTCAATTCATAAGATAGGTAAGTAAAGGAAGAATGATTACTATTTACTAATCCAGTCAAATAACTGAGTAAGTGAAGATAAAGATAAATAAAATGCTTACGTTCGGTCATTCTCATTTGGATCCTTCTCATTCAGGTCATCTTCATTCACAAAGAATGGTGCATAGCTAGCCATCTCAATAATATCACTGTTTTTCTCGATACCTACAAGAAAACCAGCTTCGGCCAGTGCTGCTAAGAAAACTACCCTTCCCAGCATCCTCTCCATGCACAGCATACTCACTCACAAAACCCTTCGGACCAGCACGTGATATTTTGTCGAATTTGTGTGTCAAATTAAACATGGAGCTGGCAGATCCTGTGTAAATCTACACAAATATCGGAAGGATGAATGTCATAATATCGGATGGATGATCTGACTTTTGAGAAGAGACGCCACAATTTGAAAGGACAACCTGAGTTACTTACATGAATGTCATATAAATCGGATGGATGATCCAACTTTTGAGAAGAGCCATCACAATTTGTGATTATTTTGATGTCTGGGTAAGACCTTCTTAAAGCATCATAGTACTTGAGGTAATTTCCTGGACAAGAAAAAGGCTAGAGTTAGTCTATCTCAGATCACTAAACACTCTTCATATGTCCTTTTTAAGCTTTATCACATGGTGAAATTTTCAAACTGCAGTGAACTATAAATACCGAGATAGTGTTCCTTGGGACAATCCTCATTTCCAATTGCAACATATTTCAAGTTGAAAGGTGCTGGATGTCCCATTGCTGCTCGGACAGAACCCCATTTTGTATTTGCATCACCTCTAGCGAACTCTATGCTTTCAAGCATTTCCTGCATTATGAGACGAAATATAATATATGGGGAATACTGATTTTATAAAGTGACTTAGGAAGATGCAAAATCAACATTCTGACGGATAATACCTGGACAAACGGTAAGATAGCTGAAGTAGAAACTTGGTCGAAATGGCTAATTCCTACAAAGATATGTATCAATTGATAAGTTTATTCATCAAAAACATCTTAGAATTCTGGGTTAAAGAATTGCTCAAAAAGAATGTTTGAGAAAGTAAGATATACCATTATTGATTACCCATACTGGCAGGGATCCAAGGTCCTCGGCTAGCTGTAGTGGGAACAGTAATTAAACACATTAAGAACTCAAAACAATTTTAATGCTTACTCGAAGAAATTGTCTCTTCTCAAGGAATATTAGATTAATGCTTACTTGAAGATACTCAAAATATCCTAAGCCATTGTCCGTCCAATAATTCCAAACATCATTAAAGTGTCCAGGTCTCTCCTCCCATGGACCAACGCTTTCCTTCCAGCGAAATGCATTCCTTAACCACTTACCTTCAACAAAGCAGCCACCTGACAGAAAATGAACACCTAAGTCAAATTATATACTGAAAGCTTACACGAGAACCACTGCCTTAATATCATCACTAGATTATTCACATTTATCATACTTGTCAATCTTAACTCATCTTAGGCACTTGAAATAACCAGTTCTATGGTTTACCTGGAAATCTGACAAACCCAGGTTTTAGATTTTCAATCATTTGAACAAGTTCTTTACGAAAACCATGGCCCTGATTGGAAAATTTAGAAAAATGAGTTAAAAGTCAAATCTAAGAAAAATCAGGTTTACAAATGAAAAAAAAACTTCAGGATAAAACTGACAACAATTACACCTTATAAGTGTCCACAGGCATGGCTGACACCTGATCCAGCCAAATGACTCCTTTCTTGCTTGTCGTAAACTGAAGTCTAGCAGAATGGTCAGATCCATTGGCTTCCAACTGAACCTCCAATTTTTTCCAGTTTAAAACCTCAGAAGAGGAAGCACTGTAAGAGTAAAACGCAATTTATGATTAAAAAGTGATGTATACAAGGAAATCTCGTGTTACATAGAAAGTCAATATGAGAGAAATAAAATAAGCTGACGAACGTACGGACTACAGGCTTGGTCTCTTGCTTTAAAAAAAAGTGGAATTGTATCAAAAGAAAATTAGTGTGCGACAATTAGACAGGATTACGATTCATATACATGCATATAAAAAGAAAAGATTGCACAACTGGACCATAAAACTCAAAATACAGAATCTTCAAACTGAGGTTCTTAATGTCATTCATCGTTGAAAGATTCCAATAGAGTATAGACCAAATCATACGAAAAAACATTAAAAGCTAGTTGAATAAACGCTAAAAGGGTGAAACTATTAAGTGGCAAAGCACCAATTACTCGGCACTGGATAAACAACGGATTTAGCAAGTAGCCTATTTGGTTGCAAAGAATTAACCAATATATCAACACCAAGGAAATTGCTTAAACTTTCAAGCACGAAAGAAGGATGCTCACATGACGTTGGAGGAAGCCAGAATTTGTGATCCGTTGGTGCTGGCCAACGAAACTGAGAGATCAACTGAACCCAGTGACCGAACATGAAAAACCACATTATAAGTCTTCCCGTTTTCAATATTCTGTCATGAAAAAAAATGAGAATCAAATGTCTACAAATTAGCATATTACAACGGTATATCATATTTTTCAGAGATCAGTATATGTGATCTGAGATCCGTGGTTGGTGGGAAACCTGGAAAGCTAAATAACTACTATGTGTCAAAAATATCTTCCTTACCATGCCCCAGTACCCAGGATTATAGATCCCAACACCTCCAGGAGGGCAACCTTCATTCTCACAGAGTACATCCATTCGAACAGCAATCTTATTGCGTTCAAAACATGATGAACGATCAGTTGATACGATAACAGATGACTCATTCCCGATAATAGACCATGGATCTATGTAGGAAGGAACATTTTGTCCACCAGCTTCAAATCCTGAAAGCAACCACGAAAATGTAGTCAGAGCTGAGAAAAGAAACCCTTGTAAGGAAAATTTTCCATCTACATTTGAAGCAAACCTCTGTTGCTGATGAGCTCCGCCCATAGACCTCCAGTTACGCCATGATTAATTTCCTGAAAGAAAACAGATGAATTTACCACACAAACCAAACAATTGCAAACTGAATGTTTAGAAGTTGAGAAATTTACCTCAATGAATACACCAAACATAGTTGGTGGGATTTCTGATCCAGTTTCAGATGCATTTACAAGTATATGAGCTGACTGCGCATCAGTTGGTAGAACAAAGATCAGGTACAGAGAACATAGCCCAATGAAAAGAATACTAAAACGAGAATCCATGGTCTTCTAACAAGCTTCACAGGATATGAATATGGTAGAGTTGTTAAGCAATTTTATATACAGAAGAAACAGATTGATCATGAACATAGCCCAGTGAAAAGAATACTAAGATGAGAATTCATGGTTTTCTTAAAAGCTTCACTGAATATGAATGTGGTAGAGTTGTTGAGCAATTTATACACAGAAGAAACTGATTGATCATGTGTGGTTCAATCAATGTAGTTTGTTTGTAACATCATACATACATATAGCATAGTGCACATCAAAGTCAATAAAATTCTTTTCTCTTTTCATTTTTTTGGCAAGCTCATTAACAAACATTGAATTCGAAACAGATAGTAGCTGGAGAAAAAACCCAACAACTATTTCAAATTACATAGAAACTAGACATTTCGAGCAAGAAACTAAAGACAAAAAACTTACTATCTAAGGCGTACATTGATTACTTGGTTGAAAGTATAGGCATATCTGACAAGGACTTGAAACTGATGAGAGGGAATATGCCACAAGCTGTTTCCATCCCATTACCAAATGCCCCAGAAATGGATCAAAAGTTAAACAAATCAATACGAGGAGTTAGGAGGAGCTATAATACCAAGAGATGCTCTACCTTCTTGAGGGCCCTCCCTCCTGGCACTGGGAAGAATACGCTACTTGCGAAAGCAACTGCTAGGGAATCCGGTGTACCCTTGCCATCTAGGGGTGAGGAGTTTATTCACAGGAGCCAGAAAATGTGCACATATGCACCTAATGTTATATTTACTGACGGACTGATGCAATTGGTCGAAGGTTCTATTGATGAACGTCAGAGTACTCTCCATCAGGTTTGCAACCACTGCTGGTGTTGTTGTACTTGCTGGGACTAATAGGCCTGATACGTTTGCTGTGGAGCTGCTGACATTGCAAATTTGTCAGCAATGGGGCTACCTTAATTGCAGCAACGAAAGAGAGCGCCATATTACAACAATGAAACTACCGGAGATTCCTCCATCGATGAAATCAACATGCAAAATCATGGCTGTCTTTGTTGTTTATGTTGCTTTAACTCTGATTCCAATCTTAGAAATCAATAGTAAGGTAAACTAAAACTCTTCAAGTCACCATCCATGAGTTTAATAATGAGCAAAAGAAGAAATTTTTCTTCTTGATGAGATGGAAAGTTATTTGGTAAATGGAGGAAGTAGATGATGAGTTTAAATGCTCATTGAAATTATAGGACTTGCAAACCTAATTTCGCTAAAAGAAGAGTGAATGACAAAAATTGTCATTAACGTTTGATGTTTGATCCTTTCAGCAATCTGTGGAACCCATTACAACATTTGAATCTTGAACCCTCTTTTTCTTTTTCTTTTTGGCTTTGGTGTCATAAATGGCTGATAGAAAAAGAAAGGAAAGGGTTGTTTATGTTGGAGCATTGGGTTGGTGAAGAAAATGAGATGTAAATAATTTCTAAACAAATAGGGTTATAATTGTCACGGACCGACCCTACCCAAATCCCCTACAAAGTTGTGCTTTTTTGGGTTTACGAACTTGTGGCCCGCCGTAGCATGGGGTTGTGGTGGTAGTGGCACATTGGCACTGAAAATGGAGATTACATTGTGCAAGTGTTTCCAAACTGATAATTTTCCAATCAAGTGAGCTGAGACATTTGGCGGTCATTTTTGTTCAACCAGCTTTTATTCCTTGAGGAAAAAAAAATTGGCTTTGTCATTAAAATTAGGTGCATTCAGGGGGAGTCCACAATCTCTAATAAGAAAATTTGTCAAGTCATGTGGACGTGCTAAGTGGACTTTCCACCATGGTAAAAACAGTGGCGGAGCTGGAAAATAAAGCCGGGTGGTTTGAAAACTAATCGGATTGGTGGGGGTGGCTTAAGACTATGATTTAGGCATGATTATTTTTTGCCAAATTTGAAAACAATGTAAAATATTGAATTTTTCTGGACTTTGGGCAGGCTTAAGCTAGCCCAAGTCTATGAGTAGTTCTGCCCATGGGTAAAAGACTAAAAGGTGATTTGAGGCGCAGGAGCAACACGGCTTCACCAAATTTGTTAGGGTGGAACTTCAGCCGTAGGCGGTTGAACTTTGCTCATTGCGGTTGGAGCCTGCTTTGCAATGGCTTAAAGAAAAACTTTCTCTCTTGTAGTTTTGATTCTAATATACTTAATTTCCTCAATTGAAATGCCTCAAAAAGCTATTACACTTTTTTATGAAGTTAACTTGAAAATGTTATTGATAAGATATGTGTTAATTTAAAAAAAAAAATGAAAAAAAAAAAAAAAAGGAATAGCAGTGCAAGAGAAATTAATCCAGAAAAATGTTCAGTTAAAAGGCAGAGAAAGGCTCAAGGTTTGAAAGTTAACAAACCGAAGTTACAAAAAACAAGGAAAAATCGTTCGAGAGCGCGTTGAGTGGAACTTACATCAAATGAAGATAATCATAAGCCCAAAGATTGTTCGTGATTTTTACTAAAGTCTTTATCTAAGTTGTTATTGTCTTAATAAATTTTATATCTTGTAAAAATAAGGAAGTAATGATTTAGAAAATTTTAGAACTTAATAATTTGACTTCCATTTTCAACTAGTCCCTCTGTTTCTAAAAAATAGGGTGGTTTGTGTGCAAATTTACACACAAACAAGCCTATTATTTAGAAACGGATGGAGTAATTGGTATTTATTACATTTACAATTACATTTTAATAACATCAAAATTATATCAAACTAAATAGAGCATAATTCGGTTGAACCCACTACCGTTGGTATGCTAAGTTAGTTGTCAAATTTAGATGACAAGATGCATTTGAAAATGTGGGGGTACCAAAATACGCCACCACTTTTTTTCTTAGGCAATATGTATGAACAAACTCAATACAACTCCGAGAGTTAAACTCAATCAAGAAATAGTATCTAGAGTTATCTCTCTCTCTGCAGTCTCTCTTGCGATTAGTAAGTTTACAGAACCAAATCCGTGAACCTAATCACAAAGAGATAACTTGTATGGTACCAAAGACCAATGTCCAAGAATCAATCAAGTCATATCCAACAAACTAGGTCGCATGTATCTACTATGATTGATCAACACACAACCTGTGATATTTCAATTATAAAGATAAACAATATAATGCGGAAAAAGAAATAACACAAACACCAGAAGTTTTGTTAACGAGGAAACAACAAATGCAGAAAAATCCCAGGACCTAGTCCAAATTGAACACCAAACTGTATTAAGCCACTACATACACTAGTCTACTACCAATTAACTTTAGAATGGAATATAGTTGATTCATAAAAGTTATCCCACCGATTAAGGTATAGTCGCGCTCCTTACGCCTCTTGAATTTCAGCAGGACTCCGCTTAATTGATTCCCTTAGATGACGTCACATCAACTAAGAGTTGCTTCAACTCAATTGAAGACTTTAAACCAAATATGTCTCCCACAGATTAAGTCTATATATGATTATCTTTTACAATCAAATAGTTTGATCAAAGGTGTGGAAATCGATAGAAATGGACAAAGTCAAACTAACCTCAAAATCCAGACTTATGTAACCCCAAGTGCAGCCTAGATTATTATTCACCTCACAAGTATAAAACCTGTGGAATCAACAAAGTTTGAGAAGAAGAGAACTTTGATGATTTATATCTATCTTGATCAAGTGAGTAGCTCAACAATCGATCAATATCAGAATACACGAGTTATCAAGGAAAGATAACTTGACTTGGCTTCACGAATCCCTATGAAGACTTTGTAGTCGCTAAATCCTAAAAGGGTTAGGAAGATGCCGATTCTAGATAAAACTAGGACACACCAAAAAGTAGTGTCGGGATTTAAAGAATCCAGTTGCTTAAAGTTTCCCTTTTATAAACATTCAAAGCATGGGTTGATTTAAGTTTAATCTAAGATAGCTTTGGAACCAAGCACTCACTGTTAGATGAATCTTTGAATCTAATTCACATAAACAAGATATACACTCTGGTTAGGTGAAACCGTAACCGTACCGTTTACAAAGACTATGTTCAACATTCTTATCCAAAACTAGCCGGTTTGAACTTAAAAGCTTAATATTCATTTTCATGAACACATGAGACATTAACTCTGAGTCACAAACATGTGATCAAGTAAGTCTAGTGTTTTTAGGGAATTAATCAAATGCTAATTATCTCGTTGAAATAATTTAAACGCACTTGAAAATAAAATCGCATGGTTAGTAGGTGTACAAGGTATAAATACCATTGTCGTTCGTGAGTCGGTTCGTCACAAGACGTGTACCCGGTTTGTAAACATTTAACCAAACCGAGTTTTGTAGTTAACAGAACTTTGAAAGTTTAAGTACTGGTTTGGAAACCTTAAGAGTGTCATCGGTTTCGTAGTTCACAGAACTAAATCTGCTTGCATATCGGTTTGGAAACACAACCGAGTTCAGGAACACAGAACTGCTTTAGTTTGCGTACCGGTTTGGAAACTAATCCCAGTTCCGTAACCACGTTCAAAAATGTTTTGCATACGAGTATGCATACCGATTCCGTTCACGAGTTCAACAGATTTTCACATGATATGCATAAAAATATGTGTATCACAAATGTGTAAGTCGATATATAGCTACTATGCTACGCATAATAATACATGTAATACAGGTTCAGACATATAACAGTTTTCCCAGTTTGTAAGACTGGTAACACTGTCTTGTATCCGAATCTATAGTAGTTTTATACTTCTCTCTAAATCGATTTGAAAAAATCTTGAATAACATCAATGACACATATCACTGTTCCGGGCTATTTTCAAACGATAAAACTTGAATCATAATTTTGATTCCGAACAATAAATTGTCTTTAACCGAAATTCATCAAGTATGAACAAACGTTCATTAAGCATGATCATTATATTTCCAGTACTAATTATCAAGATAAACTTGACTATGCATAATAGTCTAATTAGTTATGCGACATCGTCTCAAAAAATAGAAAAGTGAATATAAGTTGAGATATAGGTGGTTCAGTATTCACTTACCTTCTGTTGATGAAGTTCTCCAAAAGCTTCGGTTGATCTTCGCCTCAAATGGTAGCACACAATGATGAATGTCGTGATCCACTGTTTCTCAACTACATTTTTATCCTAGTCCGAGACTTAACTAGTTGTAGACTAGAAATCAAGATATAGTTTTGATGACTGAATTTGACAACAAGATTGAGATAACAACACTTGTGAGTTCGATCGAGTAATGCTCTAACAATCCCCTCCTTTATCAATTTTAGTGACAAAACTATCTGAAAACGAAGGGGTACCAAAATACACCACCACTTTTTTCTTAGGAAATCTATATGGACAAACTCAATACAAATATGAGAGTTAAACTCAATGAATGAATAATATCTAGAGTTATATCTCTCTCTCTTGCGATTATAACATTTACAGAAACAAATCCGTGAACCTAATCACAAAGAGATAACTTGGACAGTACCAAAAACCAATATCCAAGAGTCAATCAAGGCGTATCCAAAAAACTAGGTCGGATGTATCTAGTATGAATGATCAAGGCACAACCTATGATATTTCAATCATAAAGATAAACCATATAATACGGAAAAATAAATAACACAGATACCAGAAGTTTTGTTAACGAGGAAACCGCAAGTGAAGAAAAACCCCGGGACCTAGTGCAGATTGAACACCAAACTGTATTAAGCTACTACCGACACTAGTATACTACCAATTAACTTCGTACTAGAATGTATTTGAGCCCTAAAAGGTATCCCACCGATTAAGGTACAGTCGCGCTTCGTACGCCTCTTGAATCCCATCAGGACTTCGCGCAACTGATTCCCTTAGATGACGTCAGACCAACTAAGAGTTGCTTCAACTCAATTGGAGACTTTAAACCAAATCTTCCTCCCACAGATCAATCTTATATATGATTTCCTTTTAAAATCAAATAACTTGATCAAAGGTGTGGAAATCGATAGCATTAGACAAAATCTATCTAACCTCAAAATCCGGACTTATGCAACCCGAAATGCATCCTAGATTATTATTCACCTCACAAGTATATACCCGTGGAATCAACAAAGTTTGAGAGGAAGAGAACTTTGATGATTTCTATCTATCCTTATCAAGTGAGTAGCTCAACAATCCCTATGAAGACTTTTTAGTCTCTAAACCCTAAAAGGGTTAGGAAGAGGACGACTCTAGATTCAACTAGGACACACCAAAAAGTAGTGTCGGGATTCAAAGATCCTAGTTTCTTGAAGTTCCCCGTTTATAAACATTCAAAGCATAGGTTACTTTAGGTTTAAGCTAAGATAGCCTTGGAACCAAGCAATCAATATCCATTGTTAGAGGAATCTTTGAATCTAATTCACATAAACAAAATATACACTCTGGTTAGGTGAAACCGTAACCGAACCGTGTACAAAGACTATGTTCAACATGGCTAGCCGAAACTAGTGGGTTTGAACTTAAAAGCTTAATCTTCATTTTCATGAACACATAAAACATTAAACATGTGATCAAATAAGCCTAGTATTTTTATAGAAGTAATCAAATGCGACTTATCTCGTAGAAATAATTTAAACACACTTATAAATATAATCGACATGGTTAGTAGGTGTACAAGGTACAAATACCATTGTCGTTCGTGAGTCGGTTCAGTCACATTAGGTGTATCGTTTTGTAAACATTTAACCAAACCAAAGTTTTGGAGTTAACATAACTTTTTAGGTTTGCGTACCGGTTTGGAAACCTTAAGACTGTCACCGGTTCCAAAGTTCACAAAACTAAATTGGTTTGCGTACCGGTTTGGAAACATAGTCGAGTTTGGAAACACAAAACTGTTTTAGTTTGCATGACGGTTTGGAAACTAATCAGGTTCCATAACCACAGTTCAAAAATGGTTTGCATACAAGTATGCATACCGATTCGGTTTACGAGTTAAACATATTTTCATATGATGTGCATAAGAATATGTGTACCACAAATTTGTAAGTCGATATATAGCTACTCCACTACGTGTACGAGTACATGTAACACGGGTTCAAACTTATAACAGTTTTCCCAGTTTGTAAGACTGATAACACTGTCTTGTATATGAATCTACAATAGTTCTATATTTCTCTCTAAATCGATTTGAAACATTCCTGAATAAGATCAATGGCACATATCACTGTTCTAGGCTATTTTAAAACCATAAACTTGAATTGTGATTTTGATCCCAAACAATAAATTTTCCTTAACCGAAATTCATCAAGTATGAACAAATGTTCATTAAGCTTAGTCATTATATTTCGAGAACTA
This sequence comes from Papaver armeniacum, assembly GCA_023531295.1. Taxonomy (NCBI): domain Eukaryota; kingdom Viridiplantae; phylum Streptophyta; class Magnoliopsida; order Ranunculales; family Papaveraceae; genus Papaver; species Papaver armeniacum. Next base: position 344,310 of record JAJJWW010011140.1, read on the forward strand.
ATTATCAAGATAAACTTGACTGAAAATTCTTATCTATGCATAATAGTCTAATTAGTTATGCGACATCGTCTTAAATGATAGAAAAGTGCATTTAACTTGAGATATAAGTGGTTTACTCTTAACTTACCTTTTGTTGATGAAGTTCTACAAAATCTTCGGTTGATCTTCGCTTCCAAATGGTATAACGCAATGATGACTATCGTGATCCACTGTTTCTCAACTACATTTCTATCTTAGTCTGAGACTTAACTAATTGTAGATTAGAAATCAAGATATAGTTTGAACAACTAAATTTGACAACAAGCTTGAGATAGCAACACTTGTGAGTTCGACCGAGCAATGCTCTAACACTATTAATACATATGGATAAAAAATAAATCTTCGAAAACTTATTGAATCCAACATGTCTTGATTTCCTTGGCATCTTTAACTCCTTTAACTTTTCGTAATTTCAAGCTGCAATGATTCTGAACATGTTCAACTCAGCATCGTTATTGTTGAAGAACCGATTCCATAGCGATGACAACTTTTGAAAACAAATATTCTCAATCGTCGTTATGCGGAAACATAGTATTATTTCTTCTCCAATGTTCAATTGTATCCCAACTCTGAAATAACACTACAGTGATATGTTTCTCCCCCTTAATCAATACTTACATCTTTTGCATAATAGGTAAAACTTATATATTATTGATTCACTCCCCCTTACATAATGATCCGTAAACCATATGTATGTAGTATTAAACTACTAAATAATTCTACCCCTTTTTGTCAATAAAATTAACAAAGATACGAAATTCGCGGGATCGTAATGAATACAACCAAAAGATATGTCAAGTTTTAAGGAAGTTTTGAGATTCCACCTTATAACATAGTTAATATGCAACTCCTCATATCAAATTTTTTAGATGATATCACATAGTAAAAAAATACTTAACGCTCATCTAGGAGATTTAAGATACAAGCATCCCCTTTCAAATTCCAAAGACATCTCCCTACAAAGATATAACAATTAAACAAAAGTTCATTTAAGAACTATCCCCCATTTGATGGAATTCCCAAGAGAACAACATGAGTGACCTTGCTTTATAAAAACATGGATTTTGTTGGACATAAACAAATCACATGGATTTGTATCCGGAAATCGACTTAAAATAATCTCTACACCAGTTACGGACAAAAGATCGATATGACTCAACATTAATAGAATCTTACGGAGTGTGTCAAGACACAAAAGTGTGATCACGAGTACATCAATATTGAGAAAAATTCTCAAAGAGTTTGTTCTATTATCCGTTTATAGAAAACATAATAAATTTAACTTCTGAGCAATATGAAATATGAGCTTAATTTACGAGAACGTAAAGGGACATATATTTCATAAGAATTTTGCAATAATTAAACCAATAATGATTATATACTGCAAGTTCATCTTCCAACAACTCTATAATTTAAATAAATAAATCTAAAAACATGCAAGATGAAATCATTGGATCACAATTTTTGTTATACCAAACCCTAGTTATCCTTCAAAAATAAGAGTAAATTCTTACATGAAGTTTCCTAGAATTTAAAATCTTTGAATAATTCTTTGTCATCTCGAACTCTTTATCAACAACAGGCATAGGAACATACGGTTCATGAATGAAGGTGTTAGTTCCAGCAAACCTGGTAGGTTGTTGATTAACAAGAGCTTCTTGTATTTTGTAAGATTTCTATAGAATATTCTTCAGTCCCTGCACCTCCTTCTTGGTTTTCTTAAGTTCGTCAAGAAGGTTTTCAAACCTTTTCTGATTGGAGTAATCCTCTTTAGGTTTCTTCTTATTATTCATTTTCCTCTTCAGATATGAGACAAAAGGAAAGGGCATCCCTTCTTCCCTTTTAGTTGGATAAGTATCAAAAACCATTGGAGCATAGTTTCCACGAGAAGATGTTGTGCTTGGAGCCTCCATGATTCGTAAGAACAAAATGGATTTGTGAAACACAAATATATGGCTCAACAGGAAAAGCTTCTTGTGAAAGAGATATGATTCTTGAAGTGGAAGATATTTACCATGCAGGATTTCGAAACCATAACAGTTCATGTACTAGAATACATAAAACCTAAAATGGAATAAACAAGTCATTTTTATCCTTCTTTAGATTTCGTAAATCGAAATTACAATACTATTACTTGAGACATAGATTAAGATGCATAGATAAGAGATGGAGATCCAAGTAATAATATTCACTTTTGATCCAAAGCCCTGATGTGCATAGTTCTTGTCTCTTTTAAGGGCGCATTGATGAGTGCCAAATAGTGCATATTTATTCACTTTTTTATTGGCATTTTACTCATCTTTTGCGCTTAGAAATCAGATATTATCCCAGATTCTGTGTTTTCTTTGTTTTCAAGAATAAATATTTGTATTAATTAATTTTGTGTTTTTAGGTGATAAATAAAGCTCGGAGAAACTAAGGAGCCAAAGGAGCAAAGAATTGGAGTCAAGCGTCTATGGAGCAGAAAGCCAAAGCCCGCGCGCGCAACTGTTGCAACCCAACAAGTAGCAACTCATCTACAAGACATGGGCTCGAGCTATCCGTCTCCGACCCACGACCGGATCCAAGCCCGTCATTTCGACCGTTGAGATCTCCCTCGGCCTACATCCTACGGTCGCTCAACCTTGCATATCATTACTCGATGCTCCCGCTCCACACCAAATTAGCTTGAATCTCCCTCAGTCGTTCAGATCGTCCCCAGCAAAATCCAACGCTCGCTCCTACGTTTCCATCAATTCTTGCTGTCGCTGCCTCACAACGAAACGACCTATACCTATACCCCATCGACTACACCTCACTTCATCTTCATCTTCTCTTTCTTCTTCCCTTCTGCAGAACCCATTCCGCCACCTCCTTCCCTCTCCCTGACAGAGTCGCTTCCACCACCACCCTATCTCCTGTCAATACCATCACCCCAGCTACCTGCTCCGCCATCCTAGCATCAACCTTCTCCATCCATAGCTTCTACCATAACCTAGAAGCTAAGATTGAGACGATTGAAGCTAGGGTTTTTCACCAAACCCTATGCATGGTCAATTCGGAGGAATCAGAGCCGCACAAGCAAGGAGAACACGATTCAGAGTATGGGTGAGAGTGTTTGCAATTTATTTTCTATTTTATTTCGATTTTGGGAATTAGGGTTTGGGGTTCTTTGCATGTATAAATTGAAGGGAGTTGTGTGTGTGATAGTCCATGCCTGGGCTAGCCAGAGCACCACTTAGTTTCAATTTGTAGTTTTATTTCTTTGTAATGTTTTAATTTACTTTCCCAGGGTGTTTGAGGAAACCCCTGATTTTCATATGAAGCATGTCTGTGTTGGTATGATGTTGTTGTGTTATAACATGATTAAGATTAGTAGTTAGCCATTGAACCAAAGCCTGTGATGAGTGGTACTGTAAGAAGACCACTCATACTAGGGGTGAGTAGCAAAACTAGTTAATGAATATCTAGCCAAGACCTTCAAATGAAGGCACAAAATCATAGCTTGACTTACATTGTCTGAGTATGAGAATTAGAGGTGAATTCATCACCTCGATGTTTCCAATTTGTTACATTTTATTTCTCTTCCTTAGTTTAGACTCATTCACTCAACTCGGTCGCCGACACACTAAAATATTTGTGCTACATTCCTTAGAATTCAGTTTAGCAAGCCATAGATCATCTTAAGCACCACAAGTCCTTGTGGGATCGACCTGGCACTTGCCGCGTCTCCGATAGACGCCGTGCACTTGCGGTTTAGACATAGTCGTAGGAAATACACCTTTAAGCTCCTACCAAGTTTTTGGCGCCGTTGCCGGGGACTTGGCGTGTGCCCTGTTGACCCATTGGCCTGTCTTTACTGAGATTTACTCACCCCTGTACATACTCACTCTGTGTTTTTTCCTTTTTGTTTTGTAGTAGTATAACTTAATCTGTCTTTTGTATTTTTGATAATGTAACATAGTTGTTATCTTTTATTTGGCTTCAGTTTTTGTAACTTAGCTTCTTTGGTCCTATATTATTTCTTTTAGTCCTGTTTTAGTGTAACGTAGCGGTAGTTTGCTTTCTCTGCATTAATCCATTGCACTTATCTGTTTACATATTCATTGTAACCTAACTGTTTGCATCTTCAGCTGTGCACTTGCACTTGCACTAGCACTTGCACTTGCATCTTTAGCAGCATCTTCAGCTGTCACACTCATTCAATCACCATCTCACTTCAACTGAGCTCAAGTCTACCTGTCTTGAGCTGTCAACAACCTTGACTTCATTGTGACTTTCAATTACTCAGTGATAAACCCTCATCTAGGTTAGCTGACTTTGTAGTGGTTCTGTTAAGCAAGTCTGGGTACTAAACTTCTGTGTTGAGTAACAGGTGCCTAACAGCAGCTGAGCCAACCCAAGGAAACCAAGGAAAAGCCCAGAACTTGAGGTATTTGATGTCTTCAGCACTGACTTGAAGCTTCTTTGAGCAACCCCAGGGAAAGACAAGGAGCTGAGCAATACAGCCACTGTGGCTAAAGCAAGTTGGTCACTCCCAATCCCTTTTACACTCTATATATGCATGCTAGGCCTGTGAAGCTGTGATCTGTTAAGCTTGTTGATTGGCCTGTGGATCTTTGAACCATCTTTGCATGAGAAATTAGCAACCTTGCTAGGTATCACCCTCACCTGTGCAAACAGGTGTAATTACTACAAGCACTTTGCCTTGAAAATTTTGTGCATGCTCTGTGAAAACTAAGGATAGCCAACTTGTGATACCCTGTTGCATCTCTGAACTGGTATCACTTGTGTGTGTGTGATTTTCTGGCATTTGAATGAGGGTTGAGTGACTTGAGAAAGTACACTCATCTTCCCTGTAGAGCCTAAGCTGCAGCTTGGTCTAGTAAGCATAACCCTGAGCCCAGCCCTGTGCCTTGTGTGAAACCCTGTTGTGCTCAACCTCAGCCCCCTGAAGCTGTGAGTTTGAACCACAACTGAGGTTTCCAAGTTTGCATGCTTGAGACCTTGTGTGAGACATCTGCACCCTGCTGTGACCTGTTGAGCCTGGTGAAAGACCTGTGAATCTGTGTGGTCTGTGAGCCAACCTGTTGAACCCCTTATGCATGCTTGATCTTGCCTTAAACCTTGTGTGAGATTGTGCTACCCTTTGGGTGTCTATTTGTTAGCCCTGCTGAAATCTTGAGCTGTTTAGTACTTCACACCCAATTGCTGTGCTGAGTTTAACTGAATTGCACACAATCTGTGCACCTATTCTGTGCTTGGCCTGACCAGGCTGTGCAATTGCATGAACTGGGTTGCTAATTTGCCATCTGCACAAGCTTGCTAAGTTGTGCCAAGATTTGCACTTAGACTTGTGCAACTACCAAGCTAAGCTTAACAACTGAAGCCCAACCACTGGGCTTGCACTCTGCACAACCGGAGCCCACAATCATAGCTGGGCTGACTGACCCCAAAGCTGAGCTCTGCACAAACTAAGTCTTGCATAAGCTGGGCTGTGCAATAACTTCAACCCACATAACTTGGCCTTCAACCTGGGCCGTGCAACCAATCTGAGCCCACATCTTTTGGGCTAGAACCCAATTTCACTAGGTTTACCACAACCACTGGGCTCTGCTTAAACCAAACTGAAGCCCACATCTGTTGGGCTGTGCACACAACTGGGCTGTGCAGTTTCACAAAAACCTGGGCTTCAAACAACAAATCCCAAACAAACCAAAGCCCACAAAACCAAACTCACTAAAACCAAATTGAGCCCACAGCAACCTGGGCTTCCCACATAAACCAAAGCTTACAAAAACAAAAATGAGCCCATTTAAACCAAACAAAACCCACATAAACCAAACTGGGCTTTGAGTTCAATTTGAGTGATAAATCATGTCGGGATTTTGGTCTGCATCTGGGGATGGAAACAAATCCATTAGAGAGCTTGCTTACGGGCATGCTTCACCATATGAAACCCCACTGAGACCATAATGATTTTAGGGAGTATTATGAGCCTTCTCAGGGCCCTGACCTTGGATACTCATACCCTAACCATCATGAGCACATGTATCAGTCACCACAGTAGGGAGTTGAACAATTTTATACTCCCCCGACTCCTTGTTTACAATCACTAATGGAAACGCTCATGGAGCAAAATGCTAGGCTTGAATTGAATGCAATGCATGATCATCCCTTCTCTAGTGAACCATGTGCACAACCATTTAATGATTATTCATATGAAACATGCATACCCACTATTGAAGACTCTCCCTCCATTGAACAATGTCACATGTTCTTAAAGATGAACCTTATTCATTTAGAAAAGGAAAAATGAAAGGCAGTTCATGATAGGATGATTATTGTCCCTAATAAAGTAAATCTTGAAAATAGTGTTTCTATTCCTACTCATGCAACTAACATTGAATATGAACCTAATCTAGAGGTAAATGAGTATACTAGAAATGCTAATAGGGAAATGCATTTTTGTTATGATGATGATGATGATGAATATGATATGTTAGAAGAGCATGTGCATGAAGAAAATATGATGGAATCTTTTGGTTCAGAGACGTTAACCGTCTCTTCTGTGAACCCTATGAATGATACTTCTTCTAACATTCATATATGTGATGTTAACTCTGAGCTTGGTTTTGTGAAATTATTCAGTGAATGTGAGCATGCTTCACAACTTGTTTGTGACTTAGGAAAGGATGAATCTTCTGTTGACACTAATGTTCTTTTGGATCATGATATTATTGTTGTGTCTGATTCCCTTCCCATGTCACAACATGTTGCCTGCTCTGATGAGTATGACATGGTGATTGATGAATTGTTATATGCTGGTGAGCATGATTTACCTGTGTCTGACTTTAGGAAAGTGTGTAATGGTGCAAATGATCTTATGCATGAAAACAACTTAGATGTACCTACTTTCTCTCCTAAGTCACAAATTGAAACTCCTCCACCAAACCTAGGTGTAGCTTGTAACAAAATTGCAAAACCAACTTTTCTGAAAATGCCTAACTTAGGCTTAGAGCTTTGTGCTTCCCAAGTCCTCTTGGACTATTTCGCATCAAAGTATAACACTCTTAAGGAGCCACAGTTGGATTGTGTATATACTGCTGTTATTAGCAAAACTCATTTTGAGTTAGACCTTTTGCATGATATACCTTTAAAATTGCAAGATTTTGTTCTCAAAAACACACCTGTTCACAAGTTTAGGTTTGGGGGAAACTCATTTCCATTTGCAGTCTTACTTGCACTCTCATATTATATTTGTGTAAGACTGTTGATGTTTGTACATATTTTCTTTTGGGTTGATCCTCAACTCTTTAGATTGTTGGTGTATGGTGAATTTTCATTGTATATAATCCAGTAGGACTTGTTAAATTTTCTTTTCTTGAAACGGTTGAGTCTTCTTGTGCCTATATTGTGCTAATCCGATATGATCTCCGCTGAGAATGTTGGATTCTAGCCTTGATTAATGAAGCTCTAACCATGCTTCCGCCGACATCCGGTAATCTCTTCCCTTTTCTCTACTCAACATAGTTCTCGTGGTATGTGACTGTTTAAATTTTTCCTATCTGTTGACACATTGAGGACAATGTTTGATTTAGGTTTGGGGGTGCATTTGCATATTTTTGCATATAGAGTTTTTAGTCTTTTTAATCTTTTATTTTCAAAAAAAAAATAAAAAAAAAATAATAATAATAATAAAAATAATAATAATTATTATAAACTTGACCATGCTATGGATTATTTGAAGGCTATTCCCATTCCTGGCCTGAACCAATCACTGGGGCCGCGACAGTTTCGTGCAATTGCTCAGTATCGGTTAGGTATACCATTATTTCTGTAGATAGCTTTGTTCATGTTGTGGTCGTGCTATGGACCTCTTCGGAGACCACGCACTCCATTGTGCAAGCGAAGTTGGTATTAAATTCAGGCACAATTTGAAAAAGGGATGTTCTTATGGATATTTGCTATAGATGTGGTGTTGCAGCTGGGAAGGAAGTCCCTTTGGGATTTTTATCTGACAATGATAACGCCCTCAGACCTGCCGACATCCTCATATATAATTGGATCAACGGACAAGATACTTGCTTCGACGTCACCGGAGTTTCACCATTTTCAGGCGGAGGGATTCATAACTTCACACCTGGCCATGCTATTTTCTGTTAGCAGTTGTTCGAAAGCGCAACAAGTATTTAGACAAGTGCACGTCACGGGGATATCGTTTTGCGCCTTGGCTTTCTCAACTTTGGGTGAGCTTGGAGATGACCTCGTTATTTTGTTGAGAGATTGAAGAATTGTCTAACTAGCTATGATGTTAACAAGTAAAAGTAGGGAGTTTTCTTTTCCATAGGGTAGGTTTGGTTATCCAAAAGGGCGTTGGAGCACAACTTGTTGCCCGACTCCGCCCATTCATGTACAAAATGACTTTGATTTTTTTAATAAAAGCCCCGGAGGCAATCTTTAATAATAATAATAATAATAATAATAATTAATTAAACTCTTTTTGTAAAAACCTCCAACTTTTAGAGATTTTAGAGTCACTAGCATTCTTCTAGCTATGTTTACATAGAGAATTTTTTCTGACCGAAATAACAGAAGTTAGAAGTACCGGAGAACACAATCGGGTTTCTTAGTTGATTAGAGCGTTAAAATTGGATTTAACCATACCGAGAGCGAATTAGGTCTTTGTTTAGATATTCGGTAGTAGAATTGTGATCACCCATAGTGGAGACTACCCATTTTACATCAAGTGAGGCACCAACCTTCAATTTTTTGCAACTTTCTAGAAAAGCTGTTAGAGTGTGTGTCACCGCACGTCAATTCCAGGGTAGGAATGGTGAGCTACCCAACTTCGCACCAATTTAGCACTACTTTTGATCTCTTGAGTGCTAGTTTTTGTCAATCATGAGGGTGACGTCTAAAGATGAAAACTCCTTCTAAATATCGATTTCTGAGTTAGCATCACTCTCTCTCTCAATCAGCAAGACCCATAGAAACACATCATCGTCAACAAACGGAGCGAAGATCGTAATATTGAAAGAAAAGTTGATATAGTCCAAGGTTTATGTGCAACAAAGAAAAAGAAAAGAAAATAGGATGAGAATTAATGAAGTTTGTGAAAAATTGAGTTTTATTGTAAGTTAAAAAAAAATAAAAAAAAAAATAAAAAAAAAAAAAAAATCAAGTTTTTGTAAAGTTCAGAGTTCGTCATCTGAGTTGAAGACCGAAGATTGAAGACGTTTCTATGGTTTCTTATGAGAGAGTGATATTAATTGCCGATCGGGTGAGAAGGTAAGTGAGTACTCCCATCCTTGCTAATGGTTGATTTCCTTTCTTAGAGATCATCAGAAAAAGATTCTTTTTGTCCACACTTCTGTGGAGTCTCCAGATTTTATTTCGGAAGGTTACCCTTCTTACCTACAACGTGTGCAGGATTTCTCTCTTATTTCCTCCCTGCACACATGAGAGACTAAAAAAGCGATCTTTTTGAGTGCAATTATCATAAAACCCTAATGGTGAGGCAGAAGTTGAGACTTATGATCACAATCGAATCCGAATTCTTTCATATGGTATGGTTACTTCTCGCTCAAAGACTTAAGGATGAGAATGCGTTCTTTGATAGTTCCAACTTGTTACAAGCATGCAGAAACTCTATGTCCTCATAGCTCCTTGGATGCTTGAGACTCTTTTACACTCTGAAGTTGGAGAAGGTTTTGTGGGTACACCTCTGGTAAACCCTCACGAGACTACAACTCGTCCACTAGGGACACCTAGGGGTTTAAAGGCTTAGTGCATACGCTAAATGCATTCGAGAGACCTGCGACAGGGGTATAGTTAGGATTTCTTCTTTTTGTTTCACTTGAGGACAAGTAAAATTCAGGTTTGGGGGTTTTTGATGAGTGCCAAATAGTGCATATTTATTCACCTTTTTATTGGCATTTTACTCATCTTTTGCGCTTAGAAATCGATATTATCCCATTCTTTGTGTTTTCTTTGTTTTCAAGAATAAATATTTGTATTAATTAATTTTGTGTTTTTAGGTGATAAATAAAGCTCGGAGAAACTAAGGAGCCAAAGGAGCAAAGAATTGGAGTCAAGCGTCTATGGAGCAGAAAGCCAAAGCCCGCGCGCGCAACTGTTGCAACCCAACAAGTAGCAACTCATCTACAAGACATGGGCTCGAGCTATCCGTCTCCGACCCACGACCCGGATCCAAGCCCGTCATTTCTGACCGTTGAGATCTCCCTCAGCTACATCCTACGGTCGCTCAACCTTGCATATCATTACTCGATGCTCCCGCTCCACACCAAATTAGCTTGAATCTCCCTCAGTCGTTCAGATCGTCCCCAGCAAAATCCAACGCTCGCTCCTACGTTTCCATCAATTCTTCTTGTCATTTTGCCTCACAACGAAACGACCTATACCTATACCCCATCGACTACACCTCACTTCATCTTCATCTTCTCTTTCTTCTTCCCTTCACGAGAACCCATTCCGCCACCTCCTTCCCTCTCTCCCCGACCAGTCGCTTCCACCACCACCCTATCTCCTGTCAATACCATCACCCCAGCTACCTGCTCCGCCATCCTAGCATCAACCTTCTCCATCCATAGCTTCTACCATAACCTAGAATCTAAGATTGAGACGATTGAAGCTAGGGTTTTTCACCAAACCCTATGCATGGTCAATTCAGAGGTCTGAGAGCCGCACAAGCAAGGGAGAACACGATTCAGAGTATGGGTGAGAGTGTTTGCAATTTATTTTCTATTTTATTTCGATTTTGGGAATTAGGGTTTGGGGTTCTTTGCATGTATAAATTGAAGGGAGTTGTGTGTGTGATAGTCCATGCCTGGGCTAGCCAGAGCACCACTTAGTTTCAATTTGTAGTTTTATTTCTTTGTAATGTTTTAATTTACTTTCCCAGGGTGTTTGAGGAAACCCCTGATTTTCATATGAAGCATGTACGTGTTGGTATGATGTTGTTGTGTTATAACATGATTAAGATTAGTAGTTAGCCATTGAACCAAAGCCTGTGATGAGTGGTACTGTAAGAAGACCACTCATACTAGGGGTGAGTAGCAAAACTAGTTAATGAATATCTAGCCAAGACCTTCAAATGAAGGCACAAAATCATAGCTTGACTTACATTGTCTGAGTATGAGAATTAGAGGTGAATTCATCACCCCGATGTTTCCAATTTGTTACATTTTATTTCTCTTCCTTAGTTTAGACTCATTCACTCAACTCGCCGCTTCGACACACTAAAATATTTGTGCTACATTCCTTAGAATTCAGTTTAGCAAGCCATAGATCATCTTAAGCACCACAAGTCCTTGTGGGATCGACCCGTACTTGCCGCGTCTCCGATAGACACCGTGCACTTGCGGTTTAGACATAGTCGTAGGAAATACACCTTTAAGCTCCTACCACGCATGAGATAAGATGCACCTTTCAACACAATTAGATTGTGTTGATGTGAGCATTAGATTGCTCACCACTAGATTACTGCACGAAATTAACAATATCCTTCAATACGGAACATTTAGCCCGGACTCTTTTCTTCATTTGAGATTTTATCTTATCCTTAGAATCAATCAATCTTTTAGAAGAATAATAGTTAACTTTGTGTACCTCATGATTGGACTTTTGAACAAGTTTAAGCATATTTTCCAAACAACTAGCCATCCGTTGCAGTTTGTTGACATACCTTAGTTTATGTTTGTACTTGAAGCATTGTGTGAGTCCGTGACCTTCAGTGGTACAATAGGGGCATGTCGGCTTGTAGATTGATTCAAGAACAACTTTAGCATCTAAACACAGGATACTTGAAATATTAACAGAATTTTCTTTAATATACGAAAAATCCATTACATCCTCCAATGATTTTGATGAAGAGTCAAGATTGACAAGAGTATTACTACATTCATCAAAATTGATAATATCTCCCAAGGGTGCTACAATTGAACCATCTTCCTCTTCAGAATCTTAATGATCAGAAGTTTCATCAAGTGTTGCAGCAAGACTCTTGTTGCCAGTGTATTCTTACGACTTGGACACTCATTAGCAAAGTGGCCGAACCCTTTACACTTGAAGCACCATGGAATATCCTCATTGTCAGTATCATTATAATCTTTTTTTTTGGACAGAAATACAATTATGGGGATTTGCTGACGTTGGAGGTTTTTCTCTGGAGAAACGTTTGTTTCTCTTCCTAAGAAGTTCTCTAAACTGTCTTGTGGTCAATGATATAGAGTTATCAAGATCTTCATATGAAGAATCAGGATCAACAAGAACATCTCCAGAGTTGTCAACACTTTCACTTTTAGGAGTTTTAGTGTTTTTCAGTGCCTTGAACGTAATATCCTTTCCGGCTTCGGATTGCAGTTCATGATCAAAGATCTACAACTTTCCAACAAGAGTATTTTTGGAAATAGTTTCAAGGTTATTCCCTTCCATGATGGCATGTTTCTTAGACTCGTATCTTGCTGGTAAAGATCGTAGAATTTTCATCACAAAGTCCTTTTGGGGAATGGTCTTTTCTAATGCATAAGATGCATTAAAAATTTCAGACAACTTTTGATTAAATTCATCAAACGAATCTTCATCGGATATATGAAGATTTTCCCAGTCAGAATTTGTGTTTTGAAGCCTAGCTTCTTTCTCTGAGGTATCTCCTTTAAATACGATTTCTAAGATATCTCAAGCATTTTTAGACTTAGTGCACGATGTCACATGGTGCTGAAGATCTGGGCTTATGGCGTGGATAATAGCGTTTAACCCGTCCGAATTATGCTTTGCGGCACTTATCTTGGATTCACTATATTGTCCTAATGGCCTCGCAACAATGTTTCCGTCTCTAATAATTGTTGGCGCATCGTATCCAATAACTACAAGTTTCCATGTCTCAAAGTCACGGGCTTGTAAAAATCAACGCATAACAATTTTCCACCATAAGTAATTTGATCCATCAAATGCTGGTCGGTATGTTTATCGAGATTGCTCTCCTATCCATATAGTTAGACTACTTCAAACACGGGCTTATTAGGTGTTAACGTGTTTTCCTGCTTTGATACCAATTGAAAACATGGGGGTACCAAAATACACCACCATTTTTTTCCTTAGGCAATATGTACGGACAAACTCAATACGACTCCGAGAGTTAAACTCAATCAAGGAATAATATCGTTTGTTATACTCCACTTTTTACGAACGAAGCATTTGAGCCAACTCTACGCAGGCTAAAATACTATTGCTTTGTCTTTAGTTACTATCAGATGGGAGTTCCCGGGAGGTCCTATTCCACTAGTTAATATATAGGGCGGTGAAACTTACAGATAGTTGCTCGGTATTTCCAAATCGTATGACACCATATGAATTCTGTTTGTTCCACATAAGGCATCTCGGCCATGAGCAGCTAGTTAGACTCATGAGACTGATGCTCCGATCTATATAAACAGAAGAAGGGTTTACGGAAAAAGCAACTAGCGGTTTACGAAGGAACTCTCGACTACTTATTCGTTTCAACTAGTCAACTTCGGCCAAAAAGACTATTAGGAGGATTCATATCTAGAGTTATATATCTCTCTCTCTTGCGATTAGAATGTTTACAGAACCAAATCCGTGAACCTAATCACAAAGAGATAACTTGGACGATATCAAAGACCAATATCCAAGAATCAATCAAGTTGTATCCAACAAACTAGGTCGGATGTATCTACTATGATTGATCAACGCACAACCCGTGATATTTCCATTATAAAGATAAACAATATAATGAGGAAAAAGAAATAACACATACACCAGAAGTTTTGTTAACGAGGAAACCGCAAATGCAAAAAAAAACCGGGACCTAGTCCATATTGAGCACCAAACTGTATTAAGCCGCTACAGACACTAGCCTACTACCAATTAACTTCAGACTAGAATGTAGTTTAGCCCTAAAAGGTATCCCAGCGATTAAGGTATAATCCCGCTCCTTATGCCTCTTGAATCCCAACAGGACTCCGCGCAATTGATTTCCTTAACTGACGTCACACCAGCTAAGAGTTGCTTCAACTAAGCCTATATATGATTTCCTTTTACAATCAAATAGTTTGATCAAAGGTGTGGAAATCGATAGCAATAAACAAAGTCTAGATAACCTCAAAATCTGGACATATGCAACCCAAAGTGCAGCCTAGATTATTATTCACCTCACAAGTATAAAACCTGTTGAATCAACAAAGTTTGAGATGAATAGAACTTTGATGATTCTTATCTATCTTGATCAAGTGAGTAGCTCAACAATCGATAAAGATCAGGATACACGAGTTATAAAGGAAAGATTATTAGACCTATCTTCACGAATCCCTATGAAGACTTTGTAGGCGCTAAACCCTAAAAGGGTTAGGAAGAGGACGACTCTAGATACAACTAGGACACACCAAAAAGTAGTGTCGGACTCAAAGATCCTAGTTGCTTGAAGTTCCTCGTTTATAAACATTCAAAGCATAGGTTACTTTAGGTTTAATCTAAGATATATAGCCTTGGAACCAAGAAATCAATATCCATTGTTAGATGAATCTTTAAATCTAATTCACATAAACAAGATGTACACTCTGGTTAGGTGAAATCGTAACCAAATCATGTACAAAGACTATGTTCAACATGGTTAGACGAAACTATCTAGTTTGAACTTAAAAGATTAACATTCATTTTCATGAACACATAAGACATTAAATCGAGTTACAAACATGTGATCAAATAAGTCTAGTGTTTTTAGAGAATTAATCAAATGTTAATTATATCGTAGAAATAATTTAACCGCACTTGAAATATAATGGACATGGTTAGTAGGTGTACAAGGTACAAATACCATTTTTGCTCGTGAGTCGGTTCAGTCACAGTACGTGTACCGGTTTGTAAACATTTAACCAAACAGAGTTCTGGAGTTAACAAAACTTTTTAAGTTTGCGTACTGGTTTGGAAACCTTAAGACTGTCACCGGTTCCGGAGTTCACAAAAGTAAATCAGTTTGCGTACGTTTGGAAACATAGTCGAGTTCAGGAACACATAACTATTTTAATTTACGTACCGGTTCGGAAACTCATACTGGTTCCTTAACCATAGTTCAAACATGGTTTGCATACGAGTATGCATACCGATCCGGTTCACGAGTTAAATAGATTTTCACATGATGTGCATAAAAATATGCATACCACAATTATGTAAGTCGATATGTAGCTACTCCGCTACGCGTACGAATACATGTAATACGGGTTCTGGCATATAACAATTTCCCAGTTTGTAAGACTGATAACACTTTCTTGTATCAGAATCTATAGTAGTTATATACTTCTCTCTAAATCGATTCGAAATATTTATGAATAACATCAATATACATATCATTGTTCCAAGATGTTTTCAAACGATAAAACTTGAATCATGATTTTTATTCCGAACAATAAATTGTCCTTAACCGAAATTCATCATGATGTTCATTAAGCTTAGTCATTATATTTCGAGAACTAATTATCAAGATAAACTTGACTCAAAATTCTTGTCCATGCATAATAGTCTAATATGTTATGCGACATCGTCTCAAATGATAGAAAAGTGAATATAACTTGACATATAGGTGGTTCAGTCTTCACTTACCTTCTGTTGATAAAGTTCTCCAAAAGATTCGGTTGATCTTCGCCTTCAAATGGTAGAACGCAATGATGACTGCCGTGATCAATTGTTTCTCAACTGCATTTCAATCCTAGCCCAAGACTGAACTAATTGTAGACTAGAAATCAAGATATAGTTTTTTATAACTAAATTTGACAATAAGATTGAGATAGCAACACTTGTGAGTTCGACCGAGCAATGCTCTAACATCATTCTTTATTTAGTCTCCTAAAAGTCAGTTTCAGACTAGATTAAGTTTAAGAAGTAGAATACAGAATCAAAGCTATCCTTGAAGAAGGAAGATTAAAGACTACACAAATAAATCTTGGAGAACTTCATTAGAGGTTGGAAACAAACTGTTGATTTTCTTGTTTACTCTACCTCTCTATTTATCGAAACACGTAATCACTCTATGGAACAATTTCTATGACGATAAATATATATTTATATATAAACTCGAGGATATTTGGCCCCATGAACTTTTTGATAATTAAATTTTTCACTAGATGGTCCTCATGTTGTAGTAAATGAGAATATGAATGCAATGATCCAAGAATCACTCAATTCTTAGTTATAATGAAGAATTTATGAGTGGTTTATTAAAGCAACACTTTTAAGTGTGGCTAAGGTTGATTTGGTGAATAAGAAATTATACACGAACTTTTGGCAACAGTTCGCGTACCAAAACCTTTAATACCTGATTAAAATCCCACTTTGGTCAAGTATTTGGGTGTTTCCTTTCCTTGACAAAGTAGTTTTGTTTCCAAGAAACCTAGCCTTGATAATTCACTATAAGTAGGGGTTTCATGAAACCACACAGCCTATCCCTTGAAAATTTTTGTGTGTGTTGCATAAGGTTGTTTTCCATATCTATATATGTTCTTTACGAACAAGAGGGAGATTCCAAAATATTTTACTTGGGGATCTTAAAGCAAAGGGAATCTATCTTCTTTGATAGGTACGAAACCCGTTTCTAGGTGTTTTTCATAAACCCTAGATTGATAGATCAAGATGTCTCTAGATTATTTCTAGGTGATCTTGAGAGGAAGAATCAAGTAGGTAACATAACCGCAAACCCTAATTGTTGAGGAGTATCTTATAAGGAGAATTAACTTTATGCTAGAGGATTCTTCTAAAGAGAATGGGGTTCTGCTAGAATGTTTACAAGAGGAATTTCTAAAGAGAGTTGATGTTCTGGTAGGAGTTCTACAAGTGCAAAAATACAACTGAAGTCTAAAATCCGAACTAGGTCCCGAGGTTTTTCTATAAGATTTTAGTTTTTCAAGCAAACAAAAATATCTGGTGTTTGTGTTATTTATTTTTCGTATTATATTGTTTTATCTTAATTGAAATTTCACAAGTTGTACATATCTAAATGTTGTATGAGCACAACAATTAATCACACAGAGATGATAATTTTGGTGTAAACACCTCCTAAATCTGAGATTCAGGCCAAATCGCTTAAAGAAGCGCAACCACAAATTCTATTTCATTAATTGATTCATTATTGGAGAAGATAAGCTTCTCTTACAAACTTATACCCAATGATAATTCCCTAGTGATCACTCACTGGATGTAAGACACGTGTTCGAAAATCAATGAATGAAAAGTAAATTACCGAGGCACCCGGTTGATTCGATCAGGGCAGCCCATAAGGGTGCTCATACATGAAAAGGGAATAATAAGAAGGGCTACTAAACTGTAGTATGCAACATTGCCTCCTCCTGAAGAATGTCCTTGTCCTCAAGGACAAATCTTGGGTAATGGGCGCGGATGTTTGATACGGCCTCCCAAGTAGCGCCCTCAGCTGAGGAGTGTGTCCATTGGATCAAAACATGTTGCATAGGTTGTTGCCCAATAAGTGTAGTGCGTGACTGTAACACCTTCTCAGGTAACATGATGACAGCTCCAGAATTATCCATAATAGGTAAGACAGCTGAGGGAGTGTGCTTGAGGCCGATATGCTGCTTTAATTATGACACATGGAAGACAGGGTGGATGCGTGAACTAGAAGGCAATTCCAATTTGTAAGCCACAGTACCCACCTTTTGTAATACCTTAAAGGGTCCATAGAACTTAGCTGAGAGTTTAAATTTCTTCCTTAGGGAAACAGAGGCCTGTCTGTAAGGTTGAAGCCGCAAATAAACCAAATCCACCACTTGAAAAGATCTGTCCACTCTTGAAGCATCAGCATATAACTTCATACGTTCTTGAGCTTTGTGGAGTGACTCCTTTAGCAGATCCAGCATGATTGCCCTGTCTTTCAGATAAGTTTCTACTGCAGCCACAGATGCTATAACAGTAGTAGGAAAAGCCATGTGGGGAGGGACATACCCATATAATGCTTGAAATGGAGACATCTTCAAACCTCTGTGGAAGCTAGTATTATACCACCACTCAGCAAGGGATAGCCATTGACTCCAACTGCTTGGTTTGTGACCACAGATGCACCTTAAGTAATTCTCCAAACATGCATTAACTCTTTCAGTCTGTCCATCTGTCTGAGGATGATATGCAGTGCTCAAGTTTAAGCTAGTCCCCAGAGCTATGAATAAGGCTTGCCAGAAATGACTTGTGAAGACTTTGTCTCTGTCAGACACTATGGATGAAGGTAATCCATGTAGCTTGAATACATTAGTGAGGAAAGCTTGAGCCACAGATGCAGCAGTATAAGGATGTTGCAGAGCAATGAAGTGAGCATACTTGGTTAACATGTCCACTATTACCAGAATACATGATCTTTCATTGTCGACGGGTAAGCCATCAATGAAGTCCATAGTGATGTGCTGCCAAGCTTGCTCGGGGAATTGGCAATGGTTGGAGCAAACCGGCGGCATTGGTGTGATCACTCTTTTTCCTCTGGCAAATATCACAGTGGGACACAAAGAGTAATATATCTTTGAGCATGCCTTGC
The DNA here is from genome assembly GCA_023531295.1 of Papaver armeniacum. Lineage (NCBI taxonomy): Eukaryota > Viridiplantae > Streptophyta > Magnoliopsida > Ranunculales > Papaveraceae > Papaver > Papaver armeniacum. The sequence goes on from JAJJWW010011140.1 coordinate 362,893, forward strand.
CAGTAAAAATTGGACTTTGCTCTGACATAAGTGGCTTGCATACCAGAATGACCACCAATGGCAGAGGCATGTAGTGATTGTATAATGTTGTCTCTGATATGGCCTCCAGAGCAATGTAGATTCTGTTTTTGTATCTCAAAATGCCTTTCGTGTAGGTGAAATTCGGCACACTATCAGCATTGATGAGTAGTTGAGAGATAAGTTGCTCTGCCTTGTGGTCTTGTGCATAACTGAGTGTGACATCCTGCATCCAAGATGGAGTAGAGAGGATAATGAATTGCAAGAATCAGTAGGTCATCTAGAAAGTGCATCAAAGAACGACATTCTTTGAACCCTTTTTATACTGGATTTCATAGTCAAATCCAAATAACTTGATAAGCCATCTTTGTTGGAGAGCAGTGGTGATATTTTGTGTAAGGAAGTACTGAATACTTTGATGGTCAGTTTTAATGATAAATTTTGCACCTTGTAAATAGTGTCTCCATCTTTGAACAACAAGGACAATAGCTAGAAATTCCTTCTCATAAGTAGACAGGGCTCTTGCTCGTGGACCTAATGGCTTGCTGAAGTAAGCAATTGGTTTTCCCTCTTGAATCAATACATCACCAACACATAAGTCACTAGCATCACTTTCCACTACAAATTGCTTAGAAAAGTCAGGGAGAGCCAGAACAGGTGTGTTGCTCATTGCCAGCTTGAGATTTTCAAATGCAATAGTTGCTGAAGGACTCCAAATAAATGAATTCTTCTTAAGTAAGTCAGACAGAGGCTTGCTAATAGCACCATAGCCTTGCACAAATTTCCTGTAGTACCCAGTTAGGCCAAGAAAGCCTCTCAGTTCTTTGATGTTTTTTGGAAGTGGCAAAGTCTGCATACAAGAAATCTTTGTAGGATCATCACACACTCCTGCAGGTGTAATAATGTGTCCCAAATACTCCAAGGAAGGTTGGCCAAAACTGTATTTAGACATCTTGGCAAACAGCTGGTGTTGTCTCAATAAGGAGAAAACAATTTTGAGATGCTCTAAGTGCTCCGTCGTACTGGAACTGTAAATGAGGATGTCATCAAAGAATACCAAGACAAATTTCCTCAAAAATGGTTGAAAGATGTCATTCATTAAAGCTTGAAATGTGGCTGGAGCATTGGTGAGGCCAAATGGCATGACCTTGAACTCATAATGGCCCTGATGAGTCCTAAATGCAGTTTTGAAAATGTCTAAATCACTGACCCTAATTTGGTGATAGCCAGCTCTAAGATCAATTTTTGATAACACCTGAAATCCTTGAAGTTCATCCAACAGCTCATCAACAATAGGAATAGGAAATTTATCTTTAATGGTAATACTGTTAAGTTTCCTATAATCAACACAGAATCTCCATGAATTATCCTTTTTCTTGACCAAGAGTATTGGAGATGCAAATGGACTGTGACTTGGTTGAATGATCCCAGAGTGAAGCATTTCTTGAATCAACTGCTCAACTACCCCTTTCTGCACATATGGGCATTTGTATGCTCTTTGATTGACATGAGTTGAGTTGGCTTGTAAGGGAATTGTGTGATCCAAACTCCTTTTTGGTGGAAGTGTAGTGGGTTCTTGGAAAATATTATTGAATTCTTGTAACAAGGGTAGTAAAATATCAGGAGTTGGTGGAGGTGGTGATGGTGCAGAAATGGAAAATAATTGGGCTGCCATTCCATGAGAATGTTTGTAAAAGTACTTTTTAATGGCTGCACTACTCATCATTAAGAATGAGTGTTTTGGGATAGTGCCTTGCAAAGTAATATGTTGGTTATTGTAGAGAAAGGAAATATTGAGTTTTGCAAAGTTGAAGACAACATCACCTAATTTCTTAAGCCAATCTGCGCCAAGTACTATATCACATCCCCCAATGGAAGTATTCTCAAGTCTTCCATAAATATGTGTCCCCGCATACTCCAATGTAGCTTTGGAAAAATACTCGAATTGTTTTTGCTCCATTAGCAATGAGTAACCATCATTGGTGGAGTTGGTGAAATGGAACAATGAAGTGAAGAAGCTAGAACACCGCCTATGAAGCTAGTTTGTCTTTGTGTCAATCAGAATAGAGACTGTTTTCTTGTTAAGGATGCCAGGAATCCTGATAGTATCCCCAGTGGCATGGCCTGTGAGAGCATGGAGAGAAACTTCAACATCAGAGTGCACTGGGGACTCATTTGCTTCCTCAAAAAAAATTTCCTCCTCTTCAGCATCCCGTGACTCAGTAGTGTCCATATGGACCATGTAAAGTTTTTGCTTCCCTTTACAAAAGTGACCAAGTCTATAGACAACATCACAATTGTAGCATAATCCTTGTGCTCTTCTTTTATCCATCTCCTCTTGTGTGAGTCTCTTAATAACTGGTGGTGGAGGATTAGGCTTTGTAGTGGGAGTGAAAAAAGTTTTTGGAGTTGTATTAGCTGATTTAGGTGAGTTAAGAAGGGATTTAGGAGACAAGGGTGTCGGAGAGTATTGTCTATGAGTGTTATAAGAGGTGTTGAAAGTTTTGGTAAATGGTTTATTAGCTGAGTTGGTGTAGAGAAGTTTTTGCTCTTGTAGTCGTGCCAATGAAAAAGCATCAACTAAGGTTTGTGGATGAAACATAGACACAGACCTACCAATGTCCTCCTTTAAACCACTAAGAAAACTCATGACAAAGTAAGATTCACTCAGTGAAGGATTCATACGAGACATTAGATCTTTGAGTGACTCAAATTCCTCATAATAATCGTCCACAGAAGAACTTTGGACTAATTTGTTGAAACTGCCCACAAAATTTTCCTCAACAGGATTTTCAAAGCGAGCACATAAATGGTGAGATAGATCAGCCCAAGTAATACGATTACGGTTAATCTGAAAATTCAAAAACCATTTTTCGGCCTTACCCTCGAGATAAATAGCTGCAATGTCAACCTTCCTGTGTTCCTCAATGTCATTGAGTTGAAAGTATCGTTCGCTTTTCTGGATCCAACCTATGGGGTTATCTCCATTGAAGCGTGGGAAATCCAACTTTGGCATACGATGATGGTGATTAACAAAGTGAGACCGAGGTTTATGGAATAAGTGAGTAGTGTCACCATCGTCGTCATGAGATCCGCCTCCATCTTCAGAACGATTTGGATGTATTGGTCGACTGAACAACTGAATGAGACTGCAATTGTTATCTTGTAAAGCATCTTTGAAGCTTGCCTTTACTGTGTCGATTTGACTAGTAAGATTCGAGGAGAGGGTTTTGAATTCCGATTGAAACTGAGTGATAGCAGCGGCGTTAGCATCAGCTTTTTCTATTACTTCTTTGAGAGTCATTTTAGATCAGAAAAAAAAATTGGGTGGATAGAACGGTTCTGATGCCAATTGTTGTATGAGCACAACAATTAATCACACAGAGATGATAATTTTGGTGTAAACACCTCCTAAATCTGAGATTCAGGCCAAATCTGGCTTAAAGAAGCGCAACCACAAATTCTATTTCATTAACAGTTCATTATTGGAGAAGATAAGCTTCTCTTACAAACTTATACCCAATGATAATTCCCTAGTGATCACTCACTGGATGTAAGACACGTGTTCGAAAATTAATGGACATAAAGGAAATTACTGAGGCACCCGGTTGATTCGATCAGGGCAGCCCATAAGGGTGCTCATACATGAAAAGGGAATAATAAGAAGGGATACTAAACTGTAGTATGCAACACTAAACCTAGATAGTATTAACTCAACTGTAAAGAACCTACTAGACTCGTTCTTGTTGAATTCGTATCTTGAAATATAGATTACAATACTTGTTCTTGTTGGAATTCCGTTCGTGAACAGTTCGAGTATACACTAGCTTCACCTTATTAAAATAATCTTAAATACAATTATGAAAACGTATAGATTGTACAAAGATTATCTACGTAGTAGTATTAACTCAACTGTAAAGAACTTACTAGACTCGATCTTTTTGAATTCGTGTCTAGAAATATAGATTACAAGACTTGTTCTTGTTGGAATTCGGTTCGTGAACAGTTCGGTATACACTAGGTTCACCTTATTAAAACAATCTTAAATACAGTTATGAAAACGTATAGATTGTATAAGGATTATCTACGTAGGTTCTCAAACGAAAAAGTTGGTGGTGTCATAGTTACCGTATCCTTTTCAATTGGTACCAGAGCAGGAAAACAAGGTAAAGACCTAATAAGTATGTGTTTGTAGCGATTCGAACCTATCGACATGAATTTGAGCTTGTATCAACCAAGTTCAATTTATGTACCACCAGGATTTGATGTCATAAATTACTTATGGTGAAAAATAGTGATGCGCTCATTCTTGCAAGCTCGTAATTTCCAAACTTCGAGTATTCAAGGGTTATCATCTTCCAATGGTTATTGTGAATAACAGAACTACCACGAAGGATATAGCTAATTATGACGATATTGAAATCACTGCTGCAAAGCCTAATTCTGATGATTGAATGATATTATACATGTCATAATCCAAGATCTCCAACATCATGTGACTACATATAGAACTTCGAAAAAATCTTGAGATATCTTGTAGATCGTATTCGAAGGGAATACCGCAGAGAAAAAAGCAAGGCTTCAAAACCTAGCATCTGACTGGGAAAACCTTCGTATGTCTGATGATGAAAACCTTTGATGAATTTAACCAAAAACTCTCTCAGATAGTTAACTCCTCACATTCATTAGGAGAACTATTCTAAAGAAAGATATTGTGTGTAAAATTATTAGGTCTCTACTATCAAGACACGAGTCTAGAAAACATGTCATCACATAAGTAAAAGATCTTTCAACACTAACAAACAGTGATCTAGTTGGTAAACTGAAGGTCTTTGATAACGTATACCGGTCTGAAAAAGAGATGGGTATTTCCCTTAAAATTGTAAACAATACCGGTCCCTATGAGGTAAAAAAATATTCAACTACAGTAAGTCATCAATTGATTAAACCAACAATAATCCTATTAAATCATCTAAATTCATTAACCCATAATTTCTTAATTTGATTTAATTCACTGTACTAATAACAGTCAATATGAAAATAGTACATGCCCAATTCATACTAAAAGAATACGACTAAACAATCTCTAGCCTAATTAACATCTCATAAATCAATCAAGTTCATATGATTAATTACAATCAAGTTCATATGATAACATGTCATCATATGAACTAAGAGTCTAGAAAACATGTCATCACATAAGAAAACGATCTTTCAACACTAATAAAGAGTGATCTAGTTGGTAAATTGAAGGTCTTTGATAATGTATACCAAATCGAAAAAAGAGATGGGTATTTCCCTTAAAATTGTAAACAATACCAGTCCCTCTGAGGTAAAAAATATTCAACTACAATAAGTCATCAATTGATTAAACCAACAATAATCCTATTAAATCATCTAAATTCATTAACCCATAATTTCTTAATTTGACTTAATTCCCTGTGCTAATAACAGTCAATATGAAAATAGTACATGCCCAATTCATACTAACGCAATGCGACTAACTACAATCTCTAGCTTAATTAACATCTCATAAATCAATCAAGTTCATATGATTAATTACAATCAAGTTCATATGATAACACGAAAACACTTGCAATCGTTAATATTCCGATAAATCAATGTAAAATAAGTGGACCCAATGTTGATCACTAGTTCTTCATCAAAATAAAAACTGTCAAACCGAATTTGAACACGGCAATCACACATGCAAAATTCCAGAAATTCTAGGTTTATTTATTTTTTATTTTTTATTTTTTTCATTTTTCTTCAAAAGTCCCTAGTTTCTTTGGTGCCATATTAAACAAGATCAAGAAAATATAAAGAAAAAAAGAAAAAGAGGTGATTGAAGGGGGTGGCGGGTGGTGGTGACGGAGCCGAGGAGGTGCTGCTCGACCGGTAGAGATGATGAGGAAGACTAATTGGATTTTGGAACTAAAATTATCTAGGTATTTAGTTGCCGGGTGGTTATAGATACTGGGTGTAAATAAAAAGTCAATGAGTAATAATTAGGATATGTTAGAATTTAAGTGGGTGGTAGATAAGATAAGTAAGAGTGGTAATTAAGATGTTACAAAAAGATGCAGTGATCTAGGAGGCTTGATGTTACAAAAAGATGTAGTGATCTAGGAGTGATCTAGGAGGCTTGATCTAGGATTCTTGATTAAGATAAGTAAGAGGTAGATAAGATAAGTAAGATGGTAATTAAGATGGTAATTAAGATAAGAAATAATCTAGGAGGCTTGATTAACTCTTTTAATTATCAGTTTTTCAATGAACCTGTTCCTTGGTCGAATTCCAATTCGATCTTGGAAAATGAACTATGATTTGTAATGTCGGAGGGTTTCTTCCTCTTTTTTATGAAAAAAAAAAAGAGTGGTGATTAAGGTGGATGGTGAATAGGGGAAACCATTTTTAATTGAAAAGAAATTTTTTGAAAGTTAAAAGATACTTATGTTAGCATAAATTAGTAAAAACATATTATACTAGTAAAAATAATAAGTTATCTTTTACATTTATTTCCAAAATTAATTTTGAGATTTTCTTTATTATTTTGTTTTATATGTACAACATATCTATGGTATCTTATCAGTAAATGTGCTCACCGTTTGGAATCAATATTACTCATATAACAATTCTTTTCAAGTAAATTTTCTTCAACAAAAAACAATCAAACAAGAGAGGTTAATTTTCTTTCGGTGGAAAGATCTAAAGAGAATGGCTATGAAGAACACTCTCATCTTATGCTTTGTTCTGGTTGTTTCGATTTTCTTTGCAGGTATATATATATACATTTAAACAGAAACTAGAACATGCAATTTTTTTGTGTGGATATTTACATGTTTCCTCTGAATCGGTTTATAGATTAACGGTGATTAAAATTGTCAGTGATTGCAGGTGGAAAAGCCACGAGGGACCAGGTTAATTCTTGCAAAGCGACATGGGTATCACCATGCACTCCTGATGACTCTCAGCGTTGCTATGATGAATGTGTTAAGGAGTATGGAATTCATGGTATTCCGGTCACATCTAGTTGTGTTGACAATTCCAAACTTGAAAGAAAAAATGAGTGCAAGTGCATTTTCTGTTAGAAAAATGATTATGTAATCCAAGGCAATTAAGCAAACATAATAAAAAAGTAATATTCAACTTGGATTATACAAGTGACTATTCTTCTTTTTTTTTGGTACATCACTTCTTGTTTCCCATTTATGCACGAAAATTAAGTTTAGTCTTCTCTTCAAAATGTTCTGAATTGATACCCGATATGGGTTTATAGTGGAAATTTTTTTAGGTCATGGACTCATGGCCCTCATGGGAATTTTTGTTTTGAGCAGCGCAAACTTCTGGGTTTAACCAAACACCTTTTGTCAGGCTCATTATTTGATAGGGCGATGTAGACTTTTGGAACATTTTTTGTTCAAGAGAATGCAGATTTTTGGACCATGAGATAAGTTTTTGGAGGGATATCCTGAAGGTGTTTGGAAAACGCTCCATTCTGTTATGTTATCCATGGAAGTCAATTTCTGGATCATTTCCTACTACTAAAGAGAAGACGAGTACAGGTACCATATCATGGTCAAGGCCATATGAACCCGATGCTTCAATACTCCAAACACCCTTCTACTGTTTCTGTCATTAAATCTCTTCAACAATCCAGGTGATTAGTTATTGGTGAGTCAATAAGTCTACAATCTACTTATGATGATATTATTGAAGGTGACATGAAAACACTAGGAGGGTTCAAACTCTCATTTATTTTTCATATTTATTGACGAGATTGACGCAATTGGTCGAGCAAGGGGACGTGGTTGCCTTCCATTGATGATGAACGTCAGAGTACTACTCTCCATCAGGTTTGCAACCACTGCTGGTGTTGTTGTGCTTGCATTGAAATTTTTGCAATGGTGGGACTAATAGGCCTGATACGTTTGATGTGGAGCTGACATTGAAATTTTTTGCAATGGGGGGCTGCCTTAATTGCAGCAACGAAAGAGAGCGCCATGTTACAACAATGAAACTACTGGAGATTCCTCCATCAATGAAATCGACTTGCAAAATCATGGCCGTCTTTGTTGTTTATGTTGCTTAACTCTGATTCCAATCTTAGAAATCAAAACTCTTTAAGTCACCATCCATGAGTTAAATAATGAGCAAAAGAAGAAATTCTTCTACTTGATGAGATGGAAAGCTATTTTTGATATATTGATTGGGTGGAGGAAGATGATGAGATTAAATGCTCATTGAAATTATACGATTGTGAAAACCTAATTTCGCTAAAAAGAAGAGTGAATGAGAAAAATTGTTATTTGAAAACCTACTTTCAGCAATCTGTGGAACCCATTACAACATTTGAATTTTGAACTCTCTTTTTTTCTTTCTTTTTGGCGTTGGTGTCATAAATTGTTTTTGCTGTTTCTGTTGGAGCGGTGGGTTGGTGAAGAAACCGAGGAAAGGAGATTTCCCAATTTCATTTCGAAACAAACATGGTCATAATTGTCTTCGGGACGGACCCTACCCAAATCCCCTACAGAGGTCACGAACTTGTAACCCGCCGTAGTAACTAGTGGCACACTGGCACTACAAATGAAGATTATATTGTATAAGTGTTTCCAATCAAGTGAGTTTAGACATTTGGAGGCCATTTTTGTTCAACTAGCTTTTATTCCTTGAGAAGGAAAAAAAAAAGGCTTTTTCATTGACCGTGTGTTTGGATACCTTCTCCAGAAGTAAAAGTTCAAAACGAAAGTCATCTGAATATTTTTGCTTCTTAAAAAGTTAAATTTTTTAATCTTAGAGGTCATCTTAAAAATTAACTTCTGACTTTTCTGTTTCCAGAAGCAAAAAGCAATTTTTGGAGGTGGTATCCAAACATACTATAAAAATTAGGTGCATTCATGGCGATTCTTATGGCAATCATCAAATAAGAAAATTTGTTAAGTCATGCGGATGAGTTAAGAAGATTTTCGATTATGGTAGAAGGTGATTTGCGACATAAAAAGAATTGCGCTTTAAAAAGGTTAATCCCCCTCTCTCTCTCTTCTCTCTTAGAAAAAAGAACCTCTAATAGCGCGTTTAGATACCAGAAGTATAAATTATTCTACTTCTCTCTCTTAGAAAAAAAGAACCTCTAATAGCGCGTTTAGATACCAGAAGTAGTAGTTATTCTACTTCTCCAGGAGTAGAAGTTAGAAGCAAAAACACTTTGCTTCACAGAAAAGTTAACTTTTTTGCTTCTAGAAGCCATTCTGAAACTATGTACTCAAGCTAACCTCTGACTCTTTTGCTTGCAGAAGTTAAAAAGAAACTTTTGAGAGTTTATCCGATTCCAAACATCCTATAAAACTCTTCAATAGCCTCCATCCCTTTGTTCATGGACTAGATCTGAGCAAGGAATTTGTTTGATTTATTATTATTATTAGTTTTTAGTGTAGAACTTTAATTTTGTTACGATTTTGATGTCGATTGACATTTTTCTTCACTTTTGGAGCGATTATATCTTCACTTTTATGATATTATGTCTTCATCTTTATGGTGATTCTATCTTGGTTTCCAAGGTGATTATTTTTAGGTATTTTGGTTGGTATGTGGTTTGTTATTTTGGATTATTCAAGAACATCAATGATTCAAATTGGCGTTGTGATTTCACCTTCAACCCAAGAGATTTAGGGTATACAGGTTCGTCTCAGAAAATGGTTAGAGCAAATTACTTCTCGATTTCAGAAGCATCTCTTTTTGAAGAAGACAACTATCTTAAATGGTCTGATTTTATTCCTTTTTATACCTCCTTCCTCCTCCCTAAAAACATGGATACTATTGCAGTTCATCGCTCTTTCTCTTCGCGATTTACTCGTAATTTTTTTCTTTATCCGTATTTGGATTTTATTTTCTTGTTTTGTCTTGATTATCTTGTAAACATCCATGTAACCTCTATTTTACCTTGAAATAAAATGTTACATGATATAAAAAAAAATATGCATGTTAAGCCTAGGCCACGCGGCTTCACCAAATTCATAGGCGGTAGAACTTCAGCCGCTGGCAGTTGAACTTCGCTCGTTGTGGTCTGAGCCATGCCGCAAATGACTACTTTTCTACAGTAAAAGAATAACTACATTTTTACCTCTTTAAGTTACACTCATATTTAATCAATGAACTCACTCCAAAATTCACTATTTTTTTGAATTTTCACTACAACAAATCTCTTCTGATTTTGATTCTAGTATATTAAATTCCTCAATTGAAGTTCAAAAAGCTATTACACTTTTTTTGTGAAGATAAACCTGAAGTTGTTGTTGATAAAATATGTGCTAATTGAAAAAAAAAATAATAACAAAAGAGAAGTGAGTGTAAAAAACCAAGTTGATCCAGGAAAATGTTCAGTTAAAAGGAAAAGAAGAGTTAAGTTTTGATAGTTAACAATCGAAGTTACAAAAACCAAGGAAAATCATTCAATAGCGCAGCGAATGGAAGGTACGTTAAATGAAGATAATAAGGAGGGCCAAAGATTGTCCGAGATTTTTATTCTAATTTAAGTTCTTATTATCTTATTAAAGCTTATATCTTGTAACAAATGAGGCAATAATGAATTAAAAAAATTTAAAACTTCAACCGTGGGCGATATTTCTTCATCCGCGTCCAAGATGGACTGCGAGGCGCTTTTTAGGCCGTAGTTGCCAACCAATAATTTTGTTGGTTTGCCTATTAGTTTTTCATGTTTTCCCATCCCATACTGGTAGTAAAATTGGCAAATCTTTGAGTTTCCAATGCCATAGGAATGCAAACTTTTGCAACAAAGGCAAATGCTTATTACTTCGATGATTATAGTTCTGAGTACAATAATTTTTTTTAATGTTAAATCTTACGGACCAATGCAGGGTTCAGTCAAATTCGTGAGACGTATAATCTTAAAGCTTCTCCATATTGAGACATTTTAAGAGGGAAACTGTTGTGCTACACAATCATATTTATAAAAATCATCTCAAACTCATAATGTGAGGATGATATGGCGAAAAAAATTCAAAACATACTCAAGGTGAATCTTCTTGTTTAGAGTTTCTCCAATGTGGTTTGTGTGTTTCATATGTGGCAACAGAAAAAAAGATATTCTCAAACCTATTTATCTTTCATTTTCCATTAAAGTCTAGGAGAAAAAAATTCAATCTCCACCCGTCTGATTTTTTAACAACTTCTTTGTTAGTTATAAATCTTATTTTAAATTTAATTTAATATTTTATTAGATTTGGAAAAATATACTTAAAACAAAAAAGTACCATAGAAAAGATTTAGGGAAATATATGTTAAAACTAAAAATATTAATAAATAAGAGTTAATTTTAAATAAATGAATTGGACTAGAATAGGTTCATATCATTTATGCGAGTGTCAAGTTCTAGAAGTTGGCTTGGACATCTTTTACCCAATACTAGACTACGTCATCTAGACAATTGTTTAGAAAGTTAGGGTCGGAAAAGGATTCTAAGAAAAATTGAAGTATATCTTACGCGAATTAATCAAACATTTTTCTTCACCACATTCCATTGTAGAAGCTTTTAGAGGTCTAATTGCATTACTAAAACATTCAAAAAAATTATAAAAGTATATTAACTTTAATCAATAACATGCTGAAAAATAAGTAACGAAATGATAAAAACAATTACGGGTTGTGCAGAGCATTGTTTTAGAAGTAGGGTTCCTAATCTAAAAATTGGATTTTGAGCAACTCAACCTAGTTAAGTTGAAGAAGAAGAGGTTGAAGAAAAAATCGAATTTAGTAAAGTTGGAGAGCGGAATCGAAATCTTCATTCTAAGCAAACGTACATTAAAAGGTATTTCCAAAAAACTCATGTCTTATATATTGTTTTCTTGTATTTAATTTATAGATTAGGTCTGAATAGACGATATATACTACGGTTTTTAGTTAGTTACCGAGTAAAATTCGGATAATAATTGAAACCAAAAACTATCCCTCATCGATGTTCATGCCCACGTCGGTCGAATTTCCTTGGCATTCTTCATGGTTAAATAAAATCAAACCATGATCGTCTTATATGGGCGTGAACACAACGACCGATTCTGGTTCATTTGGAACAAATTGACATTTTTCAGTTAGTTATTTTTGCTAAAACCGTTTGATATGAATGTTCACATCAACCGATTGTTGAGTTTGTGATTTCTAAATTCTCTAGATAATAATCGTTTAGTATAAGCGGTTATATCGAACAATCGTGTATGGAAAAAGCCTAAATTTCCCGGGAGTGTTTTAGATAATTAAGAATCGGTTTATATACACCCCCTTATCGATTGATTTTATAGTGTATTTAGCTAGAAATTGGTGGATCTGGATTTGTCCGAATGGCCAATTGTGGACATTGAATTCCTGTATTTACTTGAGTTTGATTATTTTTTACCGTATATTGTCATATTTTTTAAGGATAACAAGGGAAAGCAAAATCAAGCGGAAAAAGGCTCGAAGAACAAATATGATCTTGATTGTCCTCCGAGTTTGAAACCTCGTCAAAAGGACGGTTAAAGGTTATGGGATAATTACGGTATGTGATCTGGGGGTAAAGATAAAGCGCGTTCCATCAGTGAACCAACTCAGGTGGAGTTGTCAACACAAAAAAAAAAATTGAACCTGATACACAAAGTGATGAGGTCTAAATTGACGAAAGAATTCATGAAGAACAAAATGATGATGACGATGGCAATGATAATGAAAGTGAAGGTGGTAAATAGAGACAATTAGAAGGTAAATGAAAAACTACAAAGGTACCACCGAAAAAGAAAGGAGAATACATGTCCAAGCCGGAGATGCGTTTCTGGTCAACCTATTAATGCGTTATCCTGTGATAAATGAAAGTTGTTATGTGGGTACAAAAAAAAGTTGGGTTATTGTTGTCTATGTAACAATAACCAGACTTACAGAATCAATTGATATAGACATCCATATGACTGATTCTGGGGATTTCATTCAATAATTTTCACATGCTCACTAAATTGGTTGATATGGACAATTATGTTGACTGATTATGCAAGGCCAAATAAATGCAAGTTTCATGTTGTTAGTTTTAGATAACAATTGGTTGATGTGGACATTTATATCGACATATTTTAAGCAACCAATTATTTCAACATTTTGTTAAGAGATAAATAGTTGATGTGTACATTATCATCCGCTAATTATGTCAAATCATTTCATACATATTTTAGCTTTTTTTTGGAGAAAAAAATAGTCGTTAGGTTTTCTCCCAAACCCAATTTTCCTCAAACTTGCATCTTTTATTTATTCTTGCTCCATCCACCACCGAAATAGAGCTAGGAGAATTGCATGGGAATTGGAAGAAGATACAAATCTCGTGAAATTGTTCATTCATGTCTTCTACAAACGTCCAAATGAACTTTAATCATTATTTTGGAAGATAGTTAAAGAAATATGTTACGAGCGCACCGGCGATCCAAAATCGCAAATGAAAAGGCGTAGCATTTAGATTCACATACATCAAAAGACGTATACCGAAGTTCCGTAAAATTAGATTAATGGTTATGGATCATCATCCCAAAGCTTCCCGTATGGAGAAAGTGAGTGCTTCATCATGTTTATCCTTAGATATCTTCATATTAAAATGCAATTTGTTTAATTTCACCTCAAACGATTTTGTATCTTATGGCGAATACGTAATGCTAAACAACGGTCCATGCACGCTAGAGAATATAGCTTATTCAACTAACGTGCTCGGAGGTTTAACGATACATTAATGTGCGAGATTCAAGAATACACTAATTAAAAGGTATCAATGAAATTTTTTTCTTAATGAAAGTGTTGCACAATCGGTGGACGTGGACAACCCTAACGATTGATTACAGTTTGAAGAAAAGAAACTCATTGAAAGTTTTTGGTCTGCATCAGTCGAAGTGGACATTTATATCGACTAATTATATTGTATGCAACAAATTTGTTTAAAAAATTTGCCGCCACAATTGGTCGTTATGGACATTCGCAACCGTCGATTGTTCCCAATTATTTCCTTTATATAAGTATGACCTATTTCCTAGACCCAGTTTCCCCAAAACTTGCATCTTTTATTCACTCACACTTCATCCACTACTCAAACAACACACATCTAATTTCATATACTTTACGAAAGTCAATCACTATGTACTCTATAAAAATCATTTCATATCTTTACAAGCATGGCATCATATGATTCAACTGAAGATTTGAAAATAATCATAACATGGTATATGATGAAACTCAACGTGAATATGTCCAAGATGAAAGGGTTGCACACGAAATCTTTTGGGGGAGGGTGTATATCCAATATGTGCAAGACTATGGAAGTACAAAGTGGATTTTTGCAACAAATACACGATAGGTACCAAATTATTGCTTATGTAGGCATACAAGAATGGATTTTTTTCCCTATCCACTTAGGCTTGTTGATACAACAATTTGTAAGTATTTTTTGAATTATTTTTACATAAGCTAAGTTATTTGATCTTTCAATTAAACAACATTCACAAAGTAAGTTTGTGTTTGTGTGTTTGTAGGAGAGACTTGCAGCAAGGCACTATTTCGAGGAAAAAAGAATAAATTCATATTTGATGAAAGCTATGAATTCATGAAGTAAAAAATTACAGAGTTCAACCCGAACTATATGGTATTCAATGATTCAGACAAAGATTCTGATGAAGATTGAGACTTATGGCTTTGATTAGATTTTTTAGGTAGATTTCGATATAAACCCTCATGAGACACACCTCGTTCACTAGGGTCGCTTAGGGGCTTATAAGGCATGCTCCACATGCTAAATGTAACCATGACGCATACGAAAGTGAGCTAGGTTGATATGAAATGAATGAAATTTTTCTTTACGAAAGTGTAACATAATCGATTTATAGGAGAACTCACATCCACTAACTATTTTTATATAGTCGGATACCTATATCCACCAATTCATTGAAATGAATGAAATTTTTTAAAAGTATGAATAAAATTCTTCTTTATGAAAGTGTATCAAAATCGGTTTATATAAGCTCCCGCATCAACTGATCATTCATAAAGAATTTACCTTTATAACAATCTGTATTCCCTTATTTTTAGTATTTTTGGTGGATGAAGAACGCCAACCAAGAATTAACATATTTGTATCATCTTATCAACCGATTCTAGGTTGGTGTCTTTTAAAAAAAATCATGTTTCGATGATTTATTAACACTAGTTAATTTCATATCTAACACGATTAATTAATAACTAAAGCTATTAATTAAATCGAATTAATCATGATATATTTGCCATCAAAAAAATAGGTGAATAAGGGTGTTATACTCTACCTCAAAATAATCATATTTTAACTTTTAGTGGTAGCCCTCAAATTAGATAGATTTAATCAGAGACCTTCGGCCAACTCAAAATTTGGTATCACGATGTAAATATTTGGATCATGAGTTGAAATTTTTTTGGCAATTAGGATCTCAAATTTTTTTACTGCCTATAAGGGCGCTTAAATCTACCAGATGTGTAAAGGGTCAAGTAAGCTGGTTACCATCCTCCACAATCGAGAGTCTCGAACTTGCGGGTTATTGGTTTTTCAGAAGTACTTATATAAAAGTCAAAAGTAATTATGAGAATACAGTAACTTGTGAGTCCAAAAGTTTGATAAGTTAGCCTGACAAACCACGATTTTCAAGGAATGAGCAAGATTTTCAAGGTTATATAGGGTTTCATTTGTTGTAGGCAAATCCTATACTGAATAGAAAGCTTCAACTGACCTCTTGATAAAGCTTTATCAAGGAATTTAAAGTGTTTTGAGCCGATCAACCTCTAAAACATTTTTTGTTGAAAGCACCATTATTGAAACCCAAGGCGGAGTAGAGTTGAACACGGAAACTCGGAGTCAACTCAGCCATTAACGTGTTAAAAATTTCTCCCATAATCTTTCTTTGATCGTCTCTTTAACCTTCTGCATGTTTTATTCCCTTCTTCTTCTATAATATATTTTTCAATTTTCAATTAACTTGTGTTCTATATGTCTATGTGCTAGGTCGGTGACGCACTTGGATGGAATAAGGAGTTGGAGTGGTTTTGCCTGACTATTCTTCTGTTCCATCAATTATTTAATACCCTGATTCTGCAAGATACGAGAAGATCTCAATTTCTACTTTCTGAAGATTTTCACAGTGTTCAAAAATTGAAAAACCTTTTTTTTTTAATCTGTCATATTCTGTCTCACACGCTTATGGCATCTGTTAGACTTGGAGGCTGTAATTACTCTCGATCTATGATTAGGTGTTGTAGATTTAGCAAGCTTTCTTACAGTGTACAACATTCAATCATCAGAAGTGCGGCGTCTTTTTTAATATTTTACTTGCATTCCTTGTTTTCTCCTCTATAACTATATACAGTTTTCAGTCTTATTTTCTCTTCACAAGATACCAAAATCTGCATAGAACCCAAAAAGCTATGGAAGGTTCATCACTTTCCAATAGACTCAAAGCTCTAAAAATTCCTGATATCTCTTCTGAATACTTGGCTCAAGGTGCTGCTCAATGGAAATAATGTTTCGTGGGAAAAGTTTATTCTGCTAAAACTTTTTACCGTCACTGAGTTGGACAAAGAATTGAAAAAACTTTGGGTCAAAAGTAAAGAAATCTTTATTAAAAAGGAAGATGATGACTCTTTTATGATAAAGTTTTATACATCATAGGAGTATGAAGTTGTTTTAAAGTTCCGCCCTTGGTTTATTGAAGGTGATTTACTTGCAATGGAACCGTGGACTCCTTCCATACCAAAAAGCCATGTTGATCTCACTAAATTTCTTCTGTAGGTTCGACTTTACAATATGCAATCATAGTTTGATAATCCAACTATAGTCAAGGGTATTGTTGCTGCGATATGTGAAGTACGAGAGCTAGATCCACCTGACTGCATAGTTCCGAAAGGTAAAGTTCAAAAAGTGTTGGTACTAGTAGATGTTAGAGACCCGTTGCGAAGAGGTTTTTGGATGAAGAATGCTGTAAATGAGGAAGTATGGTTAAGGATATTTTATGAGAAGCAACCTTTCAACCTATGTGGATATTGCTACACAATCGATCACAAGGATCATGAATGTGAGATGATTGCCAACTTTCTTCTTCAACAACAAAAGGGTTATCTTTCGTCTAACTCAATCATTGATCCTCCATCATGGAGTAATCCAGATAATCGAGGGGTTAAAGTGGTGATAAATCAGTCCCAAGGTCAAGTAAGAGGAGGGAATCAACCGGTGATAGAGGCTAATGAACATGCACAAGATGACAATCAACATTCAATGGTTGCTCATGACTTAAATGAGGCTAATTTATTGCATGCGGATAAGAATGTTGACGCAGCCCAGTCTTCACAACTGATGGTGATGGGTTCTCAAAATCAGCCACATCCGAACCATTTCATAAGCCAGGTGGATAACTCGGTGGCTCCTTCCATCCCAGTCACCAATATAGATTGCAATTCTCAAGGTATGTTACAAGTTGTTGTTAATAGATGAAGAGAGAGAGAAGATTGTTATGTGAGGCAAGGAAAAAGGATTAGAATGGAAGAGGGTCAGCCTAGTAATGTTTCAAATCCAAATCCAAATCAGGATAATTTCATTGATGAAAGTAACAATCAACAAGGTCATTCTCTCTATGATAATTTGAATAGAGATGCAAGAAGTAATTTGATTCTTCTTAAATCCTACTTAGTTATGGGGGAATTTGATGTCTCTATGGATGATTTCAATGCTCAAAACATAGATCCAGATAACCTTCACAATACAAGAGCTTTTAAAGAACCGATTCAATCCTTAATTCGTCACTTTGAAATGAATCAGTCAAATCTCTATTCTCCAAGTTCAGTTGCTGAATCTTCATAAAATACCCATCTTGTTTTGGATGATCCTTCTCCATCTCCTAATACATATCAATCTTACCGTGGAACAGTGTCAGAACAAAACCACTCAAAAAATTTCAAAGGCAAAGATCCAAGTGCTGCTCACCAGGCATTTTACATTCCTTCTCTTTTAAATTTACATTGCATAGTTTATAGTTTTTATCTATCTCCTGCATATACTTCCTGTTCTTATGGTCATAGTGTTAGTTTTACTTCCACTAGAGTAATTCTAAATTGGAATTTAAAGAAAATGAAATTACTTGCTTGGAATATTCAGGGCTTTGCAGCCAAAGACACTAGAGATTATTTGGAAGATATCATTAAGAAACATAATCCAGATCTAGTGTTTTTATTTGAAACAAAAATTAGTGCTGATAGAGGAAAATTCCTTTCTTAAAGATACTGCTACCCCAATTCCTGGATTGTTAGTTCCGTGGGTCTGTCTGGAGGTCTAATTTTGTTATGGAAACAAGGTTTCCCATGTGAAGTTGTTAGTAGTGCAAATAATATGATTCATGTGTTAATTCAATCAAATCCTTCTAAACAAGAGTGGTTATTATCTTGTGTTTATGGCTCTACTCATGCTGAAGTGAAAAAATTACAATGGGACTTCATTCAAGATCTCAGTGATAATGTTTTCCAGCCATGGGTCGTTTTTGGTGATCTTAATGTTCATCTTTATAACAAGAGCCAGTACTCAAGTAATAATTTTGATGATACATGGGTGAGAAGTGTGATAGATAATGATGGTTTAACGGATTTGGGTTACATAGGGTCAAATTATACTTGGTCTAACATGACTAATGGAAAAGGATATAAGAGAGCAAGAATTGATTTAGCCCTACATAATGCTTTATGGCAAATGCAGTATCCAGACTCTAAATTATACCATCTCCCTTTTAGAGCTTCAGATCACTGTCCAATACTTCTTTTCACTGACATTGAATACAAGTATCCAAACAGATCATGGAAGTTCTATAAATGTTGGTTGAGGGACCCAAAATGTAATGATATAATTAGTAACTCTTGGAACTCAAACACAGTTAGTCAAGATTTCAATGATAGACTAACTAAAACTAGGAAAGAGTTATCTAGATGGAACAGATAGGAATTTGGTCACATTAGTGAACATATAAATTTCTATGCAAAACATCTCTCCCAACTTCAGTCCCTCCCTTTCAGTGAGATAACTAGCAGTCAAATACAATTTGTTATTGATAAATAACTCATTGGAAAAGAATAGAAACGGAATTCTGGAAGCAGAAGTCTGGGGACAATTGGATAAAAAATGTTGATAAAAACACAACATACTTTCATTCAAAAGCTAATAGAAGAAGGTCAAGAAATAGTATTTCTGCTCTTAGAGATTCTTCAGGTACATGGTATCATAAGAAGAAGGATTTAGTGAATTTACTCACTAATCATTTTTCTTCAATAACAACAACCACAGGGCCACAGTTTTCTAGTACTTCCTTCGATGTTATTCCTCAGGTCATTTCTCCTGAAGATAATGAAATGCTAATGATGATACCAACTAAGGAAGAGATTTTCAATACTCTTAAAAGCATGTCTAGCTGGAGTGCACCGGGACCAGACGGCTTCCCAATAGGATTCTATCAAACCCAATGGGCTGTAATAGGAGATGATATAACATCCATGGTTCAAAAAATTTTCTTAACAAAAAAGGATGCCTGATTTAATAAATCAAACAGTTACATGTCTAATTCCAAAATCTCAACACCCAGTTTCTCCAAATGATTATAGGCCAATCGGGTTATGTAACTGCTCATAAGATAATCTCTAAGATTATTGTGTTAAGGATGAAATCTTTAATGGATAGGATTATCTCTCCATCTCAGGTAGCTTATGTACCAAAAAGGCTCATAAATGATAATATCATATTAGCTCATGAGCTTATTCATTCAATGAAAAAATCTAAAAAGAATTCACCATTAGTTGCTCTCAAGTTAGACATGTCAAAGGCGTTTGACATATTAGAATGGGATTTCATAGACAAGATGCTTCTTCATTTGGGTTTCTGTGATGATTGGAGGTCTGAATGGTAGTACTTGTGATCCTTATACCCCAACTAGAGGACTAAGACATGGAGATCCCATGTCTCCGTATCTCTTCATAATCTCCATGGAATATCTATCAAGAGCTTTAGAAGCAGCTCAAGCCAATAATCAGATCCAAGGAATTCGCATAACACAGAGATCGACCCCGATAAATCATCTACTTTTTGGTTATGATTGTTTATTATTCTTCCAAGCAACTACAGGTGGTCTTCAACATATTACTAGCATTTTAAATCACTTTGGATCTTTGTCTGGACAACTCATCAACTATTCTAAATCTTCGGCTTTTATCTGTGGTGATATTTCTCAAGAGGAGAAGTTAGATATAATTCAAACTCTGGGATTTAAAAAGCTATGTACTTCAGATAAATATTTAGTCTTACCAATCCTTTTAGGAAAGTCTAAAGCTAAATCTTTTCTGTCTATAAAAGATGCTTATGAAAATCGATTCCAGGGATAGAGTTCTAAGACTCTTAACCAGGCATCTAGAACTACCATGGTCAAATCAGTCTTAAACTCAATTCCTGCTCATTATATGAGCAATTTTAGAATTCCAAAAAATATTTTGCATCATCTAGATTCTTTGCAAAGAAACATTTGGTGGGGTTACAAGGAAAACAAAGGAATCAACTTCATAGCATGGTGGTCTTGCTTTTCGTAACTTAGAAAAGTATAACATGGACTTATTAACCAAATTAGTTTGGATGTTGTGCACTGAACCAGATAAGCCTTGGGTGAAAAACATGAAAGCTAAATACTCCCCTTACTGTGATTTCCTTCATTTACAGCAAAAACATCAAAATTCGTCTTGGATTTGGAAGGGAATAGAAATGGGTTTAGAAATAGTTAGGAAATATCACAAATGGGATATAAGGTGTGGAACAAAAGTTCTAGTTTGGTATGATAATTGGATTCCAGGGATGAATATTCCTCCAACTCCAAAAGATAGCTTTAGAGAGCCAGCTAGAATTGTTTATGTTTCTGATCTTATTCTTTAGAATCCTAAGAGATGGAATACAGAGTTGATCAAAAATCTCTTCCCTGACAACGTGGCTCAGTTAATTTTACAGATGAAACTAACTCAATATGGTCATGACAGACTAGTTTGGACACCAAACACATTTGGAGAGTTCTCAGTAAAATCAACATATAAAGCCTTGACTAATAATGATTGTAATCAAAGTAATCACTTTCAGAGAGTCCCAAAAGTTGTGTGGAAGAATCTATGGAGAGCCAATGTTCCTCATAAAGTTAAACTCTTTATTTGGAAATGCTTGAGAGATATTGTTCCTACTAGGAAAAAAATCAGCAATTACAAAAAAGAAATAGACACTAATTGTCCCTTTTGTGAGTCACCGGAAGAAACTCTTCAGCATTTACTTATTGAATGTGATTATGCTAGGTTAATATGGCTGGGGATGAATGTGAATGTATCTATTATTCAGATGCAAAACACCAATGTTTCATCTTGGATTGCTAGCTGGTTCAATCTGAATCAAAGAGATGAACAACAAAACACTTTGTGGTAATCTACTTTAATGTGCACAACTTGGAAAATATGGAAGAACAGGTGTAGTAAAGTGTTTCAGAACAAGAAGTCAAACTATTGGCTTGCATGTAGTGAGATAAGAAACTTAGTTAGTCTCTGCAATCAAGAAGTCTTACATCAACAAGAGAAAAATCCTAATTCAAAGCTAGAAGAATGGACTCCCCCAACAATTAATCAACTAAAACTGTATATGGATGCTTCCTTTGATTATTTTATAAAAGAAATTAGAATTGGTTTAATTATTAGAGATTTTGCAGGAACCATCAGGGGCATCAGGGGATGACACTTCTATGAAGGAGTAGACCCAGAGCAGGCAGAGTGCTTGGCCATGAAAGAAGCTATATTGTGGGCCAAGGAACCGAATCTTCAGAATGTTATCTATGAATCTGATTGTAAAAATGTAGTTAACTCTATTAGTAATGCCAACCCAGTAGTTCATTGGATGAATCAGGGTTATGTAGATGAAATAAGGCATATGCTCAAACCACTTATGTATTTTGGTGTTAATCATGTAAAAAGATCAGCCAACAACATAGCTCATACAATAGCTCAAAAAGCTAAAGTTGATAAAACTTCTTTAAACTTTTGGTGTAACATCCCAGTAGAATTTGAAAACTTAGCAAGGGATGAAATGAAGAACAACAACAAGTTATGTATTGCATTGTAATGTTATGGTTTAATGAAATAGATGTTTTGAATAAAAAAAAAACCACGATTTATGAAGGGGGACACCCGTATTACTCGGGGGTGATACCATTTCATATAGGACAAATAAATGTTAATAGATGTTGACCGTCAGATTGCTCAATCGGTATCACCCCCGCTAGTGGCAAATACGCATAACTGGAATTTGGCAACTAGGATCGGAAATGTTTTTGCTTATTGACTTTTCAAAAGTACTTATTTAGAAAAAGTAAATATGAGAATTCAGTAACTTATGATTGAGTCAAAAAGTTTGATAAGTTAGCATGACAAACACATATGAATGGTATTTTAATAGCTATTGAGTAAGAAAATCTTCATTAGAACTTGATGTTTTATCAAAATTTGCTACCCATACTTATTTTTAGCTTTTTGACTTAAATATGTCGAAAAAGTGGTTTCTTACAAGGTTGCAAAATGCCCTCTAAGAAGGACTTGGTTGAAAAGTTGAAATTGCCTACTAAGTGTTGGTTAAAATAGCCTCAACCACCAAACCATCCCACTACAAGGGCATTTTACGACTGGATTTTTGTGGGATGATGAGATATCTGTAAAAAATTAGCAAATAGAGTCAATACACCTGCGATTTGCATGTTAACCCTGGACAGTGGCGGACTTGTATAGGGCTAAGCAAGGTTACCCGACCCTCTCAATTTTGTTTGTCAGAATACTTGGCAGTGTTAGTTGTAGATATTGACCCCTCTTAACCTTAAAAAATCAATCGACCTCCCTAAATTTCTTTGGAAACCAACTTTTACTCTAATTTTTGAATTTTATTTGTGAAAAACATTATTAGGATCATGTATCAGACTTTTTTACATAACATCTAAAATTGGTAAATTTTTTACTAGCCCTAAAGTTTCGTGCGTCCGAATATGTTAATGCTTTGACCTTAATGAAATAAATTTCTAGGCCCATCGCTGTCTGTAGAACCTCCCAGCAACTAAAAAATTCTCTCCCCTTATTCACGTGACTGAGGTAAGCAACTTATGGTGATATCATGCTGACATGCTCAAACCAAAGTCCCAAGGGACGTCCAAATATCCATTGTACCAAACTAGTCCAAACACACATTTTTTAGACTAGTTTAGTGAATAATTTAACTATCACCTTTGGTTTTGTAGTGTTGAGCTAGCTAGGCTTCAGTAAGGCAAGAAACTTGAGATTATGGAAGTGGAGAAGAAGAGAGACTATAGAGGTCATGTAATGGTGGTACCATATCATGGTCAAGGTCATATAAACCCGATGCTTCAATTCTGCAAATGCCTTTATTCAAAAGGAATCAAAATAACAGTAGCTACTACTGTTTACGTCATCAAATCTCTTCAACAATCCAGGCGATTAGTTATTGGTGAGTCAATAAGTTTATATCCTATTTATGATGATATTGTTGAATTAGGTTATAAGAAAACTCTAGGAGGTTTCAAAGTTTTCGTAGAAAAATTTGAATCCATTGCTTCAAAAAATTTACAGTTACTCATCATGAAAAACCAAGAAAACACATTAGAGTACTCAATCAATTGTGTTGTTTATGATGCTAATTTTCCATGGTGTTTAGGTATATGAAAAGTTGAGTGTTCTTGGAGCATCTTTTTTTACTCAATCTTGTTCTTCTATCTATAGTTACTTCAAAATGACATTAGATGGTGAAGAAATAGATAAAGGACCAAATTCTTTTATTCCTGATTTATCTACAATTGGAATTCCAGTTCTGAGATCTTTTGAGGGTACTTCAAGTTCCAATGGGAAACACCCGCCTTTCTTGAAATTCATTTTGGATCAACTTTCTAACATCAAAAAGCTGATTGTTCTTTTCAACTCATTAGATCAGTTGGAAGAAGAGGTAAGCAATATTTCTTCTTTTTTATTTTCAAGAAAATTCAGAACGACTTGGAAATTTATTTCATTTTTATCCTTAAGAGTAACATCCGGTGAGCCTAAGCGTTCTTCAACTGTATAGGTGGTAGAATGGATGTCAAACATGTGCCGAGTGAAGACAATCGGACCAATGATACCATCAGTCTACCTAAGCAATAGGATCCAAGATGATAATGAATACGGTTTCAATCTCTTCAACCCAAACGAAGATGCACGCGCAAATTGGCTTGACATTAAAGAGCCAGGAACTGTAGTGTACATATCATTTGGGAGTGCAGTAAGTTTGGGGCCTGAGCAGATGGAAGAGCTTGCATGGGGTTTAATAGAAATAAACACTCATTTCTTATGGGTTGTGTTGGGTGCAATAATCAAAAACAAGGAAAAATCAAATAAGCAAAAGTTATTGATACTTAGCTCCGTTATAATGTAAGTGATCGATTTGACGAAACAGACGAGCTCCCCTGATCTTCGCAACATAAACAAGGCCATACTTTGGAAAAACAAAATGATTCACGTGTTCAACATATTGTTCTTAAGACATTAGCGCCAGGCTACACTCAAGAGTGATGCTATAGCCCTCACAAGACGGATATCTCCAGGATAAAACACCCTACTACAACTACTACTAGCATATGTAGTAGATGCTCAACTTGAGCTTGGCAACTCTGAAAAAACTCTTAACGAAAATCGTGAACGCTTAAGAACACAATATAAAATATTTCCCTTTGGGGGTCTCTCTAAAATATAGAGAAACCCATTTCCCATAGATTTTACAAAAGTAGAGAATTTGTTTATATAATGGAATAATACAACTTAAGAAGAGGAACTCCCCGACGTGGAACTAATAATATTTTCATTCACAAAGAAAACATGAATTAATTTTACTTAGTTAAAAACCTTAAAAATAATAATTAATAAATATTGTTTCCAAAAGGTTGTTCGAGAATGGGAGGAAAGCAAACTACATGTCAATTTCTTGCAAGAAGCCTCTAAAAATGACATTGGCTTGATAGTCAACCGGTGACCACAACTACAGGTTTTATCTCATGAATCTGTTGGTTTTTTTATGACACATTGTGGATAGAACTCTACATTTGAAGGGGTATGTTCGGGAGTTCCAATGGTTGTTATGCCACAATTTTTGGATCAGTTCAGCGGTGCAAAATTCGTTGAAGAAGTTTGGAGAATGGGAATTAGAGTTATGCTGGATGAGAAATGTATTGTTAGGAGAGAAGAAATTTTCAGGTGTATCAAGGAAGTAATGGAAGGAGAAAGATTTGAAAAAATCAAGAGGAATGCTAATAAATGGAAATAGTTGGCAAAAGATGCAGTAAGTGAAGGTAGAAGTTCAGATAATAACATTGAAGATATCATTGCTCAACTTGTCCACCATTGAGATGAGGTCTTCAACCTTTTGTTTTGTGACCTTGATAACTAGTTACTAAGCTCATTTGTTTTCTTTCTCAATAAAGGTTTCATCTGGATTTTTTTTTTTGTATCATCTTATTCGATTTCCAAAAACTTCAAAAACTAACTTGATTTGTCTTCTCACTATTTTGACACTGGTTATAAAGAAATGAACACATGTATGTATATATATTCAATTTTTGTTACAACCAACAACATTGTTATGTTCTTGTTTCTACCTTCTAGTTCTGAAAGAGCTAGCTATTGCTAAGTAGAGAACTTCTATCAATTTCATTTACTTTTTACACGTCGATATTTACATAAATAATTACAAGTTACAACAAAAGTAATCCTAGGTAAAGAAGCTATTCTAAGGTCCTAAAAATATGGTTACGATAATTATGTACATGCTATTTACAGAAACAAAGAAAACATATTATATTCACTAGAACGGACACCACCTGAATGACAAGAAACAAAATAACACGACCAATCAAGGGATGACAGAAAAATTGAAAAGAAAAGAAGGAAAAATAAGACAATCAAGACGCTAACAGCAGCCTAAAAGAGGATATTTGGCCGGCAGGCATTACTGTTTTCTATGCCCAAAGTCCTCCAAAAGGAGAACCTCGCAGTTTTGATACACTTTAATGATTTCTTAAATGCAGTGTAGTCTTACCGTGATGGTGTTTATTGAGTACTTTGTCTTAGTTAGTGTTTGATCAAAAGATGGTTGATGCTTCTTGTTGGAAATATATGTTTAACACATAACCTGATTTTCATTTATTTCCATTTAAACATCTTTAATAGTCTTTTTTTTATTAGTGATAACATCCTTATACATTATAGGTTTTAACAAGTATAATTAAACGATATTTATATTTCCACTAAAACTCTTGAAAACGCTGGCTATGAAATCAGATTTTAGTAGGAAAATCATATCAGATACTAAATTAGATATTTCATAATATACATATTGGTGGCGTTGATAATACATACTTAAATGATTCTCGTCTTTTTGTTGGTAACTGTTATCTGTGGCACTTAAATGTTTTTACTACATAAATTTTGAGTAAACTCGTGCATAAGTTTTTATATCCAAATTAAAAACAACATTGCACATAACAAAAAAATAAATAAAAATGAAAAGTTAGTGTCATATCAACTAATCTCTAAGTAAATAATTGGTTAAAACTAGAAAGTATAAAATAACAATAAAAAATTGATTTGAGATGTTTGTTTAAGCTGGCCCAAATATACTAATTTATAAGATTTTTTTTTTTTTTTTTAAAAGTCATCGATTTGTTATCAGAATACTTAATTAAAAATTGTAAGGAAGTGTAACATTACAAAGAAGTTGACTAGAAGAGAGTTTCGTCTATTTCATTTAGATTTTTGATTAATAAGTCGAAGGGAAAAATAAAAACGAGGAAAAAAGAAATTGCACTTTGGAGGGCACATGATCAAGAGATGAATGAATTATATGAAATTTAAGAAGCTGTTTTGGAAATTGTTTTTGTTGTTAATGCTTATGATTGTGTTTCTTCTCCTTGACACTTTATTATGATAAGACATTATTAGTTTAAAGTTCTAAGACTTGTTTGGTTTGTAATTATCGTAAGACTAGTTTGGATGATGTTTTTAGTTATGATTTAGAGCATTGCTCGGTCGAACTCACAAGTATTGCTATCTCAAGCTTGTTGTCAAATTTAGTTATCAAAACTATATCTTGAATTCTAGTCTACAATCAGTTAAGTCTTGGATTATGATAGAAGATGTAGTTGAGAAACGAACATCACAACAGTCAGCATTGCGTTCTACTGTTTGAAGGCGAAGATTAACCGAAACTTTTGGAGAACTTATTCAACAAAAGGTAAGTGAAGACTGAACCACATATATCTCAAGTTATATTCATATTTCTATCTATGAGACGTTGTCGCATAACTAATTAGACTATCGTAAGCATATCCAAAATTTTGAATCAAGTTTATCTTGGTAATTAGTTCTCGAAATATATGACTAAGCTTAATGAACATTTGTTCATACTTGATGAATTTCGGTTAAGAGCAATTTATTGTACATAATCTAAATCGTGATTCAAGATTATTATTCGAAAATAGCCTAGAACAATGATATGTGACATTGATGTTATTTGGGAATGTTTCGAATTGATTTAGAGAAGAATACATAACTACTATTATGTTTGGATACAAGACAGTATACATACCAGTTTACAAACTGGGAGAACTGTTATAAGTCCGGAAGTACCGGAGTAGCTATATGTCGACAACAACTTTTTTGTACGCATACCAGTATGCATACCTTAAAAAGTCTGTGAACTCATGAACCCGGATCGGTACGCACACCAGTACGTGTATCGAAAAAGAACGATTGGTCTTGGAACCAGTTTGGTATCCATACCGGCACGCATACTAGAAAAGATTTTTGAACTCCGGAACTCGGTTATGTGTTAGGGTATACATATCGGTACACGTACCATGACGTAACTGTTCATGAACAGGTTAGGTATTATACCTAGTACGCCTACTTAACATGTCGATTAATTTCAAATGCAATAAAATTATTCCTGTGACATAATTAGCATTTGAACAATCTCTAGAAACACTATAGACATAATTGATCACATGATTGTGACTCAAGATTAAAGTCTTAAGTGTTATATGAAAATTCTCAAGTTTATAGTTCAGTAGCTAGTTTCGGCTAACCATCCTTATACATGGGTCAGTTATGGTCCAGCCTAACCAGAGTGTATATCTTGTTATGTAAATCAGATTCAAAGATTCATCTAACGGTGGATATTGTTTGCTTGGTTCCAAAGCTATCTTAGCTTAAATATAAAGCGACCTATACTTTGAATGTCTATAAAAGGGGAACCTCAAACAACTGGGATCTTTGAATCTTGACACTACTTCTTATGCGACCTAGTTGTAAAACTAGAGTCGTCCTCTTCCTAAAATCCTTCTAGGGTTTAGCGACTACAAAGACTTCGTGAAGCCAGGTCCAGCTATTTTTTATCTTGATTGCTCGAGTATCCTAATCTTGTTCGATTGTTGAGATGCTCACTTGAACAAGATAGATAAAAACCATCAAAGTTCTCTTCATCTCAGACTTTGGTGATTGCACGGGTTTAGTACTTGTGAGGTGAATAATAATCTAGGCTGCTCTTCAGGAAGCATAATTCTGTATTTTGAGGTTAGCTAGACTTTGTCTATTGCTATCAATTTTCAGTGTCACCTTGATCTACGATCAAAAAGGAAATCACACATATAGGCTTATCTGTGGGAGGTAGATTGGTTTAAAGTCTTCAATTGAGTTGAAGAAACTATTAGGATGTAAAGGACATCACCTAGGGGATCAATTGCGTAGTGTCCTGTTGGGATTCAAAAGGCGTAAGGAACACGACTGTAACTGAATTATTGTGAGGGTTTAATTTGGTCTCAATTACATTCCAGTCCGAAGTTAATTTGTATTAGGCTAGTGTCTGTACTGGCTTATTATAGTTAGGTGTTCAAATCTGGACTAGGTCCCGAGGTTTTTCTGCATTTGCGGTTTCCTCGTTAACAAAATTTTCGGTGACTGTGTTATTTCTTTTTCCGCATTATATTGTTTATGTTTATAATTGTAATATCACAGTTTGTATGATAATCAATCAAAGTAGATACATCCATCCTTGTTTGTTGGATACGACTTGATTGATACTTGGATATTGGTCTTTGGTACCCTCTAAGTAATCTCACGGTAATTAAGTTCACAGACTCAGTTCTGAAAACATTCTAATTGAGTGAGAAAGAGATATAACTCTAAACATTATTCCTTGATTGAGTTTCTTTAACTGAACTCTCGGAATTGTATTTAAGTTTGTCCATACAGGTTGCCTAAGAAAAAGTTGGTGGTGTATTTTGGTACCCCCGGTGTTTTGAATTTGTGGTACAATGGGTTTATGCATGACTGAATTTACAGTTTGTGATAATACAATGGGTTTATGCATGATTGAACTTATGGTTTGTAATTACAAGCCTACAAATCGGTCGATATGGCCTTACATATATTCCATAATCTATTGATATGTAAAGATTCTGCAAGCCCAAAATATGTCAATTTTTTGTTGATTTTGTTGACCAAAATCGGTCTACGTGTGCAATCATATCAACTGATTCTAATTAGTGGAAACTTCAACTTTACTGTTGATTTTAAGGCTACAATTGGTTGATGTCCATTATACCGATTCTAGTTGGTGCCAAAGCTTCATCGGACGTTATGGACATTCACAGGCACTGACTGTGCCCAATTATTTCACCCATCTTTCATTTTTTTTCCGTAAAAAATCGAAGAAGGGTTATCTTCTATATAAGAAGAATACATTTCCTAGACCCAATTTGGCCCAAAGTTACATCTTTTATTCATTCCTACTCCATCCACTGCTCAAACAACACACACCTAGTTTCATATACCAAATCAAAGAAAAGTTTATATATCTATTTTAAGGAATCACAAAGTCTGGGACGAAAAAAACCTAGGTGAATAATACTATATATATCGTTCTCGTTCCTGATCCAAGATTACGATTACCTCAATAATCAATATGACAAGATCCATATTCAAGAACTATTAGGTAAAAGATAGTCTAACCGGGCTTCACGAATCCCTAAGTGAATTCTTTAATGTCCTAACCTAGAATACAGTTCTATGAAAAATCTATGTTATAGGGGACGACTCTAGCTTAGTAGATATAACATAATAGTATTTGAGATTAAAAATTCATGCTACAAGGATCCCTTTATTTGTAGATTTTCAGAACTCCGGGGAGCTTTGGTGTACTTAGTACCCTCCTTTTTCACTCAGTTTCTAATCTTAGTTTACGGTAGTCCCCATACAATGTCTTTTCGTTCTTCTTTCATCTTAGCTTATTACTTGGACGACAACAAACTAAAATATAGAATACTGCTAGCACACAAAAATCAAATGATCAATATGAAACTAATAACAGTTTTGCATGTGATTGCACATGTTAAAAATATGAAGCCAAATTAGCTACTTTGGCGGTCAATACACTTAAATTTGGAAATGTGTTTATGAGTCATTAATAATTAGATAAAGCAACACATTGTGATAATCCATATAATACCTAACCGGAGCCGTGCTATCCGTAAGAATGTAACGGTATTTTAGATGCCAAAAAGGTATCGTTTATACTCGTTGCTATCGAGATGGCCAAAAAGGTATTTTAGATGCCACCGTCGCCCATATCCAATCACCACTATACCTGTTTTGTACCACGCCTTGATTTCTTAACCTGAGGTGAGCAAGCCGATGCTTTTACCAGCTACGCCAAGGAAAAGATGCCCATGCCAAGGCTGAGATCAGCCAATTGACCGACTATTAAATCGCCCATTAAATTCTACAAACTACCAACAACCTTAGCAAATGATGGTGATATCATGCTGACATGCACATACTCCAAGTAATGACCAGATTGCCATTTTGGACTTGTTAAATGAAAAAATGTGTGTTCATGTATCTCCTTTGGTATTATACTCTTGAGCTAGATAGACTTTGGTAGGGGGAAAAAACGTAAGATTATGGAAGTAGAGAAGAAGAGAGACTACAGAGGTCATCTAATGGTGGTACCATATCATGGTCAAGGCCATATGAACCCGATGCTTCAATTCTGCAAACGTCTTTCTTCCAAAGGAATCAAAGTAACAGTAGCTACTACTGTTTCTGTCATCAAATCTCTTCAACAAACCAAACAAGTAGTTATTGGAGATTCCATAAGTTTAGAACCCATTTATGATGACATTGTTGAAGGTGACATGAAAACACTAGGAGGTTTCAAAGTTTTCTTAGAAAAGTTTGAATCCATTGCTTCAAAAAATATAGAGAAACTCATCATGAAAAATCAAGAAAGCCCATTAGAGTACCCAATCAAATGTCTTGTTTATGATGCTAATTTGCCATGGTGTTTAGGTATAGCAAAAGAAATGAGTGTTCTTGGAGCAGCTTTTTTTACTCAATCTTGTTCTTCAATTTATAGTTACTTCAAAATGACATTAGATGATGAAGGTGGCAAAGGGCCTGATTCTTCTATTCCTGATTTATCTACAATTGGGATTCCTGTTCTGAGATCTTTTGAGGGCACTTCAAATTCCAGTGGGAAACACCCACCTTTCTTGAAATTCATTTTGGATCAGCTGTCTAATATTAAGGAAGCTGATTGGGTTCTTTTCAACACATTTGATCAGTTGGAAGAAGAGGTAAGCAACATTTCTTCTTTTCTCTTTTCAAGAAATTTTAGAATAACTTGGAAATAAAAATCATTTTTATCCTTGGAGTAACCTCCGGGTGAGCCAATTTTGAGTTTTCTTACTGTATTAGGTGGTAGAATGGATGTCACAGATTTGCCCAGTGAAGACGATAGGACCAACAATTCCATCAGTCTACCTAGACAATAGGATCAAAGATGATAATGAATACGGTTTCAATCTCTTCAAACCCAATGAAGATGCCTGCGCAAATTGGTTGAACACTAAAGAACCAGGAACTGTGGTGTACATATCATTTGGGAGTGCAGCAAGTTTGGGGCCAGTGCAGATGGAAGAGCTTGCATGGGGTTTGATAGAAAGCAAAACTCATTTCTTGTGGGTTGTTCGAGAATCAGAGGAAAGCAAATTGCCAACCAATTTCTTGCAAGAAGCCTCTAAAAATGGCAATGGCTTGATAGTCAACTGGTGCCCACAACTACAAGTTTTATCTCATGAAGCTGTTGGTTATTTTATGACACATTGTGGATGGAACTCTACAATTGAAGGGGTATGTTTGGGAATCCCAATGGTTGCTATGCCCCAATTTTTGGATCAGTTCAGTGGTGCAAAATTCATTGAAGAAGTTTGGAGAACGGGAATTAGAGTTAAGGTGGATGAGAAATGTATTGTTAGGAGAGAAGAAATTGGTAGGTATATCAAGGAAGTAAGGGAAGGAGACAGAGCTCAAGAAATCAAGAAGAATGTTAATAGATGGAAAGAGTTGGCAAAAGATGTTGTAAGTGAAGGTGGAAGTTCAGATAGTAACATTGAAGAGATCATTGCTCGACTTGTCCACCATTGAGATGAGGTCTCCGGCCTTCTGTTTTTATAACCTTGATCTTAGTAACTAAGGTCATTTGTTTTCCTTCTTTGTAACCTTGATCTTAGTAACTACTCCCTCCGTCTCTAAAAGATACGCAATTTTGGTTTTCACAAAAATTAAGAAAACCAATCATTAGGCCTCTTCCTATGCACATGCCAAAACATGGTATTTGGCATATATGCACCCACTATGGGTATGCCAAACTGCCAAACTCATATGCCAATATGTTTTTCCTGGCATATAGGCATACACGACAGAGTTTCCAGCGAGCGATAGAGTCTCGGTCGCTCGATGGTCAAAGAATCGTTCGATGGTCATTCACTCGACAGCGACAGTCAAGCTATCGCTCGATACTATGATAATCGCTGACCAGATCTTCATCTAACGGCTACAATTTCCCCCCTCTATAAATACCTGATTTCAAACTCATATCAACACACACCAAAAATTCTAAATCTCTCTAGAATTTCTTAATTTCTCAATCTTTTTCAAATCTAAAACTATCACAACTCCTCTACAATTATATTTTCTTGTAAAATGGATTCACAAGCACAAACTCAAGGCAAAGGTAAGAAGAATCGAGTCCGTGGTGCAAAATACACCATGATAGAAGATGAATGTATTTGTCGTAATTATGTTTTTTTTACCCAAGATTGTATCGGTGGTGCACACCAACATGGTAACACCATGTGGGATAATATATTTCAAAAATATGAAGAACAAACCATGAACATCAATGGTCGTGATGCAAAAGGATTGTCGAGAACACTTCATTGTAATCAACCTGGAAGTAGTCGCTTATGTTGCATTGATAATGCAAGCCAAGAGAAAAGGAAAGGACAGTGGTCAGACTGATGTTGATTTTGAAAGAGAGGTTCGTACAGATTGGCAACGAAAACATGGTAAACAGTTTGCTTTCGAAAGTTGTTATCATATTTTGAAGGGTTTGAACAAATATAATCCCGATTACTTAGTAAATAATTAAATAGTACCTGAAAAGTCACCATATAATTCTTCTCCCTCAACACCAAATTCTTCACCATTTTCACATGTCCATCAAATTCTTCACCAGATACCCCTACAAGCTCAAATTCCAACGTAGTTTTCAATAATTATGTTGATGGTAATAATAAGGGAAAACTTCCAGGGAGGAATCGGGCAAAACTGGCTAGAAAATTAGCTCAAGAAGGAGGGAGTTCCGGAGGATTTAACATGGCGGAGTTTATGGAACATCAAAAGACCGTCGAGAAGCAAAGATCAATTGAAAGGAAATTTCAAAACCGGGAGAGTAAGAAAAGTCGTCTTTCTCAAGAAAAATTCCATTTTGACTATGACAAGCATAACATTCTTCAAGATAACACCTCAATTATGAACGCCCAACAACTGCATGTATGGCAAATCGAATTTGACAGGATTCAAGCACAGATTGAAAAGCAAGCTGGATTTACTAACAACCGTGATGAAGAAGATGATGATGATGATGGAACTGATGATGAGTTTGATGAAATAATTCCTCTAAATGATTAATGTACTAGTTTAGTACTAGTTTAATGTAGCAGTTTAAGTTTTAATGTTCTAGTTTAAGTTTTAATTTGATATGTTGTTATGCATTCCAATTAATATTAGTTTGAAATGAAATGTTGAAGCTTATTAATTAGAAAAATAACAATACATAACATAACTTAAACTGAAGCTAAAACATTAAGAAAAATACATAAAATCATCTTCCATGCTCTCGCCCAAAGATTCAATCTCGGATCATCTCTTAACCGGTCATACAAATTACGTTTCGAATGTAGTTAGTCATTTGACCATAATTCCTTGCAGGAGGCCTCTTTCGTGTCGAATCTCCGGCCTCAAATCTTCATCATCATAGTTAATCCAATCCGAATCACGTCTGGTTTCCTGAATTACCATGTTATGAAGAATTATGCAAGTGAGCATAGTCTTGTGCATTTCACGAGGACTCAACCCACGATATGGGCCACAAATGATAGCGAACTTCCTCTTCAAAATTCCAAAAGCGCGTTCCACATCCTTCCTCAGTGACATTTGGGCATCGTTAAAATATCGGTATGAACGGCCCAATGCACCGGCCAGGAGGGCGACGGTAGCATTGAACCAAGGTGGACCATTTTGGGTAGATACCATCCGCAAGATAATAGCCATGAGTGTACTGATGGCCGTTGATCATGAAACGGACAGATGGAGAAATTCCATACTTCAAATCTTCAAACAGAGGCGACTTGTGCAAAACATTAATATCATTTTGTGAACCCGGAAGACCAAAAAAAGCGTGCCATATCCAACAATCGTAAGAAGCAGCAGCTTCTAGGATAACTGTTGGTTTTGGATAATGACCTTTATATTGACCAACCCAATAAAAGGGCATCCATGCCATACCCAATGCATACAATCGAGACTACCTAGCATTCTTGGGAATCCCCTTTCCTTATTCTCCCTTAATATTTGTCTAACATCTTCGTCGGTTGGTTTTCGTAAATATGTTGGACCAAAATGATTAATCATTACTTCATAGAACAATGAAAGGTAAGTGTAAGAAGTTGTTTTACCCATACGAAGGTACTCATCATTCGCATCCATTTGGAGTGCCATAACCTAGAATCCTTAAAGCCGAAGTAACTTTTTGTTCGGGACTATGACCTCTAATATTGGTGCATCAAACGATAATTGAATTGAGGTTCCACTCGACAAAGCTCTTCAATAATCTTTTTCACCGGATGACGAGGCATGCGGAATCGACCTTGAAAATCTCGATCGTAGTACACACAATTGGGAAGAAAATAATCGTGCATGAGCTTGATGGTAAAATTCCCTCCCTCGATACGTATATCTTCTTGATAATACTTCTTTGGGCTCGGAACTCTTGGTATTTGACCCGTATGTACAAGCATCAAAGTTTCAGTTAGTTTCTCATCTTCAGCTTCCTCTTCGTCAATTTCTTGCAACCTCATACGATAACTTTCTTGTTGTAACCTGAACCTATTCATAATAATATCCCTTTCTTCATTGGATCTCGACATTGTGAAGCTTAAAATTGAGAATAAAGGAGTAATATCTTTAGAAGCAGGTGTGAGTTTTCTGTCGAGGTAAAATGACGTATATATAGGAACCATATGGGAAACTAGCCGTTGCAGAATAACTACTTGGCGATAACAATTGTATCGCCAGCGTTATTATTTTTATCGAGCGATATTGACAATATCGCCAGCGATAAAGTCTTTATCGCTTGAGATATTATGATTATCGCTCGCTAGGGATTCGATCGCTCAGCGGTTTCCCCATAGTGGCGCAAATGGTTTGGCATGCCACCTGGCATGCCAAACACCATTTTTTGGCATGTGCATAGGAAGAGGCCTTATAGCCACTTTTTCATGTTTTTTCCTAATCTATCCTTGGTCCCCACTCATTTGTTATAAGATATGGAGAGAGAAGTGGTCACCCTTTAATATTAAGAGAGAAAAGGGA
Source organism: Papaver armeniacum (assembly GCA_023531295.1). Lineage (NCBI taxonomy): Eukaryota > Viridiplantae > Streptophyta > Magnoliopsida > Ranunculales > Papaveraceae > Papaver > Papaver armeniacum. The sequence goes on from JAJJWW010011140.1 coordinate 399,064, forward strand.
AAGAGAGAAATGGTCCCTCTATAAGTATACTAGTAAAATCATAACATTTGACTTTCCACATATGGAAACAAGCCTATTTTTTTGACATACCCAAATAAGGAAACTTGCCTTTTAGAGACGGAGGGAGTAAGGTCATTTGTTTTCTTTTTGAATAAAACTTTCATCAGGATTTTTTCTTTGTATGTCTTATTCGATTTCTAAAAACTTCAAAAATCAACTTGATTTTTCTTCTCGCTATTTGGACACTGGTTATCAGGATATGAATACATGTATATGTATAAATTCAATATGTGATACAACTAACAACATTGTTCTAGTTCTGAAAGAGCTGGCTATTGCATAAATTTCATTTACTCACATCAATTTCATTTACTTTTTACATATCTGATATTTACATTTAATAATTACAAGTTATAATAAAAGTAATCCTAGTTATTTACATGCCATTTACAAAAACAAAGAAAAATCTATTCACCAGAATGGACACCACCTGAATAACAAGAAACACAATTGTATTATTTTCTGTGGTAAATGTCCAAGGAAATGGCAGAAGTGAAAATTACCACTTGTATAGTTGAATTTTACTGATTTGGCTGTAAATAAATGGAAAGAAATTGAAAACACGTACCCAACATAGTTCTGGCACAAATTTTCATGTGATGTGGCTTGAAGAATCAATTTCTGAACTTGGAGTTTAACAGAAAGCCCATGATCTACTTCACGAGTATCTCCAGAGATCAATGTAGTATGGTCTACTGCATGCTGGGTGGAGCTGGTTGTGCCGGGGACTGAAGCACCAGTGGAGAAGTCCCGCCCTGTGAGTTTATTGCTCATCCTTTCCATGACGACCACAGCACGCACATTTAAAACTTCATTAGCATTAGCATCACTAAGTTGGTTGACAGCCTGTACAAGAATGACCAATAGGGTGTCAAATCACTTGCAAACTTCAATATTAAAGAACCCACAAAATCTCCAGAGAAAAATATAAATACCTGAAGAAGTTCTCTTTCTCTAGCACCTCTTTGAGGTAGCTCCCTATTGGGCACAGGTTCTTCACTATTCACAACTGGCTGGACGTGACTACTAGTAAGAGGGACTTCGTTGAAATTAAAAAGCCGCCAATTTATGAGAGGATCATGTACAAAAGCCTGTGAACAATCAAATATACGAATCACCAATCTCAGAAAATTTCTAAAGAAACTACTTACACTTACAAGGTAATATGTATCATGTGCCACACAATAATGAAAGAACATATACAGGAAAGAACAAAATAAATCATTCCAGTTCGCGAGCTACATGGATTAGTAAATAGAGATGTTCTTGGTGAGTTAAACATATGCCTACCAATGAAGCACAAGTTTCTTGTGATTAACTAGGAAAGGCGTTGTTAGCAGACATAAAATCTAAGCCATGCTGTCTGTGTAAGATGAAGCCTCACGGTGTCTCAAAATAAAACCAAGTGATTCTAGAAGACATATTTGCTGTCATGTATCAGTGAATCATATAAATGCTGGCCAATTTGAGCCAGTTGCTTCGTAGTCGCCACCAAAACAAAAACCAAACAAATATGGAAAATTTTGAATGCCTATTTTTGCTGTTTGTGGTGACTGGAATGGAACCATCAAGGTTTCTATCATTATTCTCCATTTATTTGTCTTTAGAAGGTTTGAGTTGGTATTGTTTCTGTTTCCGGCTAACTAACAGCATTCAATTAGCAAGGAGCTCATACGATTTGATCAATGTGATATACTAACAGTTAAATAAAAATATTTAATTTTATACCTCCATCATGGCCATGACACTGTCCTTGTTTGTCCGAAGAACTTGCATAACATTCTCACACGTTGATCTGAAGTTTCCCTCAATGCCACTGACTTCCATTGCTTTCACAAGCATTCTAGTCAAACGGAAAGGGACCTGTTTCATGATATTTCAACAGGGGAAAACTGTAAGGACGATGAAAATGTTGGTTTTCTAAAACCTATAGAATTATGCATTTATCATTTAACCAAGCGTACCTTTTCCGGGAACTTCTCACGATTCATTGAAGCTTCGAAGCAATCTCCAAAATCAATATGTAATATTTTCCCACTACAAGTTTTTTGCAATTAATTAATACCTTTAGATTGTTTGTATCTATGAGAAGAAAAGGAAGATCATAGAAGTTAGAAGTACCTATAACGATGTAGCATAAGATTACTTGGATGTCTGTCTCCTAAACCAAGGAGATAACCTACCTGGAAAAAGATAAAATTGAAATCATCATTAGCTTCACGTAAAATATGAGTTGACAGTTTCGAGATTAGACATGAGGATCGAGTACCATGCTCATGACAGCCAAGCTCCTAGTATAATTTGTCCTACGGTCTAGCCAGACCTCAGAAGTACGACTTTTTAACCATAGAACCTACACATTCAACACACAAGATTTCAGAACACCTGACACGGAAAATTTCTACAACAGAAAGGGCAACCAGGAAGAATCCTCAGATGATGCAAGAAGATAAATTCCCAATACCTATAGGCATTTTTTACAAGTATTGAAGAGAGAAGTGGTATCATACCCTTGACAAGTCATTCCCTTCAGTATTCTGCAAAGCATGCTCAAACACTTCGACTTTAGCGATGAGTGGCAAGTGATCATAATCCGGAGCAAAAGCCAGCATAAGCTTGTGCTCTTGATTTAAGGTGATCTGTGAGCAAACGTTTATAGATCAGATTTTGATTATTCTAAAAACCAGAAGAAAACTACAATTTATGCATACCAACCTTTCTGGCATCTCGGTACTCCCGAATCAAATGGTGCAAAGTATCACAATTTGGAACCCATCCAATCAACCCACTATTGGGAGATAATGGAATGACGGCGTAACGCTGAATAGAAAGATCCTTTTCTTGAGTTTTTCTCGAGTTCTCCAACAAGGTATTCACCAGTCCAAAAAGCTAATAAAAGCACTTCTTAGTTAATACCAAATTATAAACTCGAAACTCAGAGATAATTTCTAGCACGGGTAAGTTGAGGCGGTCAATTGGAAAGGAATTATCTTATTACCTGCATAACACGCTCATCTTGACGCAAATCTTCGTGCCCCTTCAACAGAAAAGCATAGTCTTCTCCGTCACTCCCATGGATTGTCAACTTGCGGGGCCGTTGTTTAGATGTTATCACAACAAGCTGTGGCGCAAATGAAGCAATGGTAACAACAGGTGATCCTGAGATACGAAAGTAAGCACTAACATTAGAACACTAAAGGCTTGTATAAAAGTCCATCAAATATTCACCAGAATTTGATCAATCACCTGCACGGTATGTTCCAGGCACAGCAAGCTCCAAGTCCCGGCAGTCAAGCAGCTCTGGGGAAACAGACTGCAATTTTCGAATCCGATGAGAAAAGCACTAATGAAATCATTAAGAGACTACACTACAGTAATAAATATCACTCCTTGCCTGCAAGTCTAGGGTTGTAAGACTAGGAAGCTGCTTGTCAATACGTCTGAATACGTGATAATAGAGATCCCATGCCTGTCAAACATATATATATATATATATTTGTCAATAGCAGTGTCACAAAAATACAAAGTTGACATCTGGTGATGGTTTTGTAACAGAAAAACCATTGAATACACTGGTGGAAGTTCTGTCAAAACAGAGTTACAATACAGGAAAAGTTTATCATATATATCTTAGACTAGGATTTGCCAAGATCTAGAAAGATAACACCAAATGAAAATTTTCATCATGAGCAAGGAAAACAAATTTTAATTCTTAACAGATTATAATAGTATCCCACATGCTTAACAGAATTCGAGAAAACAGGAAACTGAACAAATAAACCAACCCAGATGGAACAGAATTATACAAAGGTGCTAAATTCACGTAGGAACTCTATTACCTGAGTAAGTTCCGCATCTTTTCCAGTTTTCTTATATTTCATGCAACACTCATAGGCCTCCAGCAATTCATGGCCATATGCCTGTTTCCAGCAAAAACAAATTAGAAGGTCAAACATTCAACGGGTATCTTATGTTTGACACTTTGGCATGAATGGTTTTGAGTTTCCATAACATGGGAAGAAAACTTGCTGAATACTGTATGCTGAACGGTGAAGATTCCAAGCTCCAACTACACAAAGCTTGCACACTTCGTGATCACACGGTACACTCACGAAACTCTACAAGCAACACGACAACTTTCCAACGAGATATCAATCTCTACTTGGTGGCAAACAGGTTGAAACAACTTGGTAGGTATCAGTTGTTCAGGGATATAGATCCTAGATTTATTGATAATTCTTATATTCTGAAAGGTCTGTTTGCATAATGAGTTATTGTTAATGCATATACTATAAAAGGACGTAAACCACAGTTTGAGCTGATAATAGATAGGTGGACCAAAGCATATATGACACGGACATGTTTACTAGTCAATCATCATGCAACTCACCTACTTGGCAAACTATCTTTCACCTGTTGGTCCCCATGCAACAGTCCAGGAAATTCCAAATCTAGGTAAAGTACCACTATGACCAAGATAATTACCTGGATAAAGGTTTGTTCTTTAATGGTGCTAGCACCTTCCTTCAGCCTTTCATGCAGTGGCTCCAGCACGTTTAGCATTCCTTCAATATTATGCTCCCCAAAGTAGAGCCTGCTCGCTTCTTCGAGCGCTTCATGCCACATTTCGTGCCAAAGTATGGCAACCCTAATCAACTCCTTGGATACAAGTTGTGCCTGCATGAACGGAATCTCATAATAAAATGACAGGCACTAGCAACCAGGATTCCAATAAAAATAAGATTTCTTTAAGAGAAAAAAAGAAAACAATTGTTACCTGATCCACAAGTACGCCGCTATGCTGCCTAACTCTATCAACCACTTCTTGTGCTGCAGCTCTGCGCATATTGCTTATGGATTTGCAAGCTACGAGTAGAGGGTACATAAGAGCCTGAAACGAAATCCATAAACATTTCTTAAAGTGCCTAAAAGGCGTGTCTTTTCACAAGTTCCAAGGAAAATATTACCGATATAAATGATTACACAAACTAGAAGGCCAAAGATTGATGCATTAACTGATTCAAGGAAAACTATTTGCGCAAAAGAACAATATTGAAGAACTAAAAGTAACTAGCATCACAGCATTCCCCAGTCCAAGAAAATGGAACACGCCAACATTATGGACTCGAGATGCAGCATTGGAACCGAAACACTCAGTCAGACAAATTGGAAAGACCTGTGTGACATGAGTATAAATGTTTTGCTTGAAATGCGTTTTTACATTTTCCCTATGCTAGATATCATTTAATAAAGGACGGCTGGACACGGAGCAAATATAAAACCAGCTTTCTGGTTTCTGATCATCATTTAGTGGTTTGACATGTTAGAGCTGAACATTTTTTGTATTCTACTTTTAGTTTAGGAGCAACTCAAGTACAAAAAAAAATGATTGTGGAAACAACAAAAGCAAACCTGTGGATGTCCTTGCCCTATCCGCACTAGAAGCGATTGTATGAGTTCTCTCACAGCATGGTTGTTCGAATGTATTCTGGCAATTATTTGAGGCAACACAACCAGCCATGTGTCAATATTAACATGTGCAAATCCTTTCTGCAGCGCCAATTGAACCTCCGCAGTAGCTCCATGGTTAAACCACAACGTGAGAAGACGAAGGATATCCTGGAAAAAGAATTACCAGACCATTTAAAAGTAAAGTTAGCAAACATAAAGATCGTGAAATAAATATTACACTGATTTAGAGACAGAAATATAAATCCCAAATTCTCACGTTCAACAAATATAGATCACAACACTATTTGCATCGATAAGCAATAATCTGTGGGTCCAGATTTAGTAACATACACAATTGGCAAAACATAGGTGCAAACTGCAAAATAAGAATGTAAATAGTACTTTCTTTATCCATGTATGATTTAAGATCTAATCTCCAGATAGTAAATTTGAAATAAGAACAACAAAAATAAAAGATGAGTGCGTAGAATAAGAAAATATTTTACAAGTTTCGCTGTAAAAAAATATAAATGTGAGTACGATTAGCAGAGCAAAACCTGCTTCCACATGGGAAATGATTTTACCTGTAAACTATCGTCCACTCCTTTCGCAGTTGCTGCACATGCAATTGAATGAAAATAACCAGTAACAGCTGCTACAACATACTTCCCAGCGAAATCAGGGAACCCTCTCCCAGTGTAAACATTCATGTAATGAGACATAACAGCAGTATTGAAGAGTGCCCATGTGTGCCAAGCTTTCGACCAGTCAGTTGCACATTGAGTGGCATTCCGGAATGCAATAAGGACTTCTGCTGACAACAAGAGACGATAAGCAGACAAATAAGACGACATTCTTCAAGAGAAGACAAAGACGCAAACATTAAAGGATATTTGTGTCGCCAAACAATGAGATGCACACAATTAATAAAAAATTAACCTTGTATAGTCTCGTCATCCAATGCGGGAGAAAGTGCCCACTGCCAAGTCCCAAGTTTCAGGTAAACACGTGCAATAAGCGGAATGCAAGGACTTGAAGAACTAACTAAACCAGCTGGTAACCCTGGCGGATTGCCCGTCGTTCCTGAAAGCTCCATAGCAAGATCCTAAAAAGGAGAAACAACAAACAATTACGAATTGAACCAAATAGAACCATCAGAATGTACGCGCCAAAACCGCACCATTAAAAGGGTCACAAAAAGATAAAAATAAAAAAGGTATTCTTGGTACCTGCAACCTTGCAAATGATTCTTTTCTCTTCAGATCTTCCCCAAGAGACCATTGATATTTTAGGTAGGCCAAAATCACTTGTGGAGGACCATGATATGGCATATTTCCGATTGTGGTCTCCGGGTCATACTGTATTGAATAGATACATTAAATTTAACAAATAAGATAAAATGAAATGCTTTATCAATAACGAAGTAGTTGAAAGCAGAGATGTAGCACCAATAAATATGCACCACTAACCTGTAACAGTTTCACTAAAGTAGATCTTGCTTGACTAATTCTACCACTTTTACGGCAAAGAGAAGCAAACTTGAGCCAAGTATCTATGTCTTCTGTGGGGGGGAGCACAAGTGCTCGGACTGCGAGAAGAGCTTGCCAAACCTGCACGATTCAAGAATGAAGTCAAGGAGAAACATCATTCTAGCTATAAATGAAAGACTCGGCAGTGAATCATAGAAGACCAATGCAAGAAGACACCAGCTTGCAAAGAAGCTAGGCATATCAAAAGTAAAGCATGCAGTAACCAGATTTCAGAATTATCCCCAACCAATAATCATTACAAAGGTTAAATACGGAAAAGGGATGTTGATAATAGAATAAAGACTGGCACATAAAGGCCTACTCACCTCTACATTCCGCTTTGTTCCCTGTATACGTTCGGTCCACATATTTCGAATTAGGGCTCTCCGTCCTTCAGCGACAGAATTTGCTATAGGAAGCGTACAGTAATCTATGACCTGTCGCATAATGCATAGGTGTTCAGATCTACGTTACCATAGGAAATCCAGTTTGACACAATAATGACCATAGGAATTAAGATCAGAAAGTACCTCCTCTAATTCAGACAGCTGTTGAACTCGCACCATATTGCTGTAAGCACGATCGTAACTCTCAAGGACCTACACAACGAATAACCTCTTGAATATATTACCACAAATCAGATATTACGAGAGACAATAAATTATGAATAGAAGTAAAAAGTTGACACTTCGGTAGTAATTATAAAGATTTTGTAACAAGGAAATTTGAAATCTAAATACCAGAGAGGGCGAAAAAGAAGGAAGAAAAAAGGATAGAAGGAGAAAAGAGAAAAACTGCATTCATGTAGGGCTTTGAAAAATGCACAAAGTTTGAATTTCAACAACTAAACTATCACACTCCAACTAAAAGAGAAAGCTAAAGACATTAACTCAATCACTTTGTAATACGAAAAGTGCACAAGGTTTGTTAACAGGCCAACACCCATTTTAAAAACAATTCCAGAAAACCAATGCAGGGCACATAGCCAAGAAGGGGGGCTAAACAAACTTACCAGTGCCGCAAGCTCTGTTGCCAAACATTTTCTTGCCCTTTCAACAAATTCACGTGCCTCGTCATACTGTAAAGAAGAGAAACTAAGCTCTCTACGCAGATTGAAATCACAAGAGAAAACAACAGGCAAGGCCAACAGTATCAAAGATTCTTACCTTCCCACGGCGAACCAACAAAACAGCCCTAAAGAAAGTACCGTTACTACTTCCATCGCCAGTTGCAGCAGTGTTCCCTAGGATCCGGAGTTTGGTCTCATCCCCATCATCCAGACGAGAGACATAATCAGACATCTGATCCCACTCCCCCATGTTCCAGGCAGCGCTAGCAGCCTGGAAAAATGAACCATATCTTTTAGCTGAAGCCACAAATATATTCATAGGAAGTGTGATAAGTGAGTAAGAACAAACCATTGGTGCCATTTCCAGTCGAGCTGCAGGCTCTGCGGGGGTCCAAAATTCCTTGCAGAGGTTATTGAGCTCTTCCCATCGAGCTAGTGCAGCCAAGCATCGCATTCTCCCTACGAGATATATACAAAATAAAAACCCTTAGCGGTATCTTTGTAATAGAAGGTCAACAGAAGAATATGAAACATCTGTAAAATATAAAAGGAATATTATAAAAAACATTACGCGCAAGAAAACGTAAAGGGACAACCAACGGCCCACGAAAGGCTCACAATTGCGCATTAGAGCACCAGATGATACTAAGAGCATCTTTCGTTGCTCCTCTTCTTGATACAGTTGATGCTTATCTCAGCAAAAACTGAAGAAAGAACAAACGCAAACCAGACACGTGACAACAGTACCAACCTAATGTAGCATCCAAAATGACATGAGGACTAGCTGCCTGAGATGCTTTGACAGTGTATGCCTTGAGAGCATCATCCCACCGCTGCAGTTTCTCGTACCTAGAGTAAATACCATACAACCACATGATAAGAAAGTCTCCATCAATCAAGTAAAATGCACAATAGCGACTGCTAAATCTATAAACTAAACTGCTACAGCAAGGCAAGAGTGGTCTATCTCTTAACGCAGAACAAACATAAATAAAATCTCAAAAATAAAAATGGACTTTGGCTTAAATGTACCAGGATTCCTTCAGTTGGACATCCAGATCTTGCTGAGCATAAGTAAGGATTCCGACAGCAGCCTGGGGATAAAAATCTTGATTACAATCTTGATTAGACAGAAAGTATCCCTTGAATGATTCTATAAACACCACGCATGTTGGGTATTTTACTCATTTGAAGTCTATAACATAGAGGATATACAGACCTCATGCTGGTGCAACTGATTATTTATATGTATAAGAGCTTCAACAGCAGCCACTGGGTTAGCATCCATCTTCTTCGAGCGTGCACCTTCAAACTCCATTTCCTTATAATGTAGAGCCTTCGCAAATGCTCTACACTGAGGACAAATTCAGCTTCAGTAGATGCATCAATATAAAGGAGGAGCTCTTGATACAAAGGAGCAAATACAAAATTACCAGCTGTGTGAGCTAGATCACCAATAAAATTCATAATCAATCAAGAAGATCAAATTACCTTTTCTGCAAGAGCACCAAGTAGTCGAATATCTATTGGAAGAGGTTTCTCATCATGCTCCATAAACTCAGCCTGCGGATTTAGGAGTTCAAGATAGTTCAGACAGTGGCATATTATGTAAGTCCAGCATATTATCTATTGGAAGAGGTTTCTCATCATTGGGGTAGAATATGTATTTCCTATTTATAGACATGGAACTATTATAACACAAAATGTCTTGAGCCCTGCGTAGCAAAAGTCGTTAGGCGGGTGCCAGGCGGGGGTGGGTAGGGCCTGGCGCTAAGAGAGACTACTCGAGGATCAGTCGAGGAGTAGGCGGATAAATATATATAAATTATTTTATATTTGGTGGTCAACATGTAAAAAAATTTACTTTAAGCCTGAGTAAATCCAAAATGGATAGCTCCAGACACAGACCTCATCCGTAGAAAATATACAGCTTGTGTACCTCCATGGGATATTTAGTCCGACATTTTACAATACAAGAAAATAAATAATTATATATGGAATATAAGGCGGGCACATATTGTCTGCAGCTAGATTTGGGCACAAATGGTGAGTTTTACATTTTGACGCCGTGATAACATTTCATATTCACTATAACCATAACAATGCCAAATTATGCTGGCAGTCTTATACCACAAAAATCAGTTAATACCTAAACATGAAATTTGATACTACTTTCAGTGAATTAATTTTCATAGTAACATAAACCAATTTCACATCAAACTGACAACTCTCTAGATAAACAAATTTCTTTTTCTTACTTCTTTGTGAAGTATCTCATGGTAACTGTGAACATAACAAGAAAAATATGACTACCACAAGTATACATAATACATCACAATGAATAACGGCGATTCTTTCAAATAATGCATACCAAGTTAAGGAGTGTTGCCAGAATTTCTGGAGGAATATTTGGAGAAGAAAATGCCATCTCTAAACTCCGAACTAACTGTTGCTGACAAGTTTCGTTCAGTTGAGCCCAGCAACTCACAAAACCAGCTGCAAACAGCTCGCGGCCAACGAAAGGCTGCAATTACAAAGTCAATCCTCAGGACAAAGTAGATGTACATATAACAAAATAATAATAATGTACCACCTGCAATTGCGCAAGCCTTGCACAGGTTCGCAAAGCAGGAGACGGAGATTCTTTGAGGAGTTCAATACTAAAATGTCTCATCCACTCTGCCCAATCTTCCTTAGTACTCCTTTGAGAAGCCTCGCCAGCTGTCCTTAATCGACCATCATTGACCTGTAAGGAAAAGAGTCATGTTAAAACTCGATTGATAAAAGAAAATGATACAAGCTCAACCAGTGACTGAAAGGGTAAGTATATCGTTTAGCGTCACAATCCCACCCCAGATGTCAGCCAATATTGTCTCCTTAATGGCCATCGCTCACTGTTACGGGTTTTTTTTTGGGCAAGAGACTTGGCACAACACAAGCCTGATCAATCTCTCTAATAAAGCCTTGGGAACATCTCTACTTACTAGTTCAACTTTAAGGACCGGTCATGCATGCAAAGGATAATAATTAAGATTAAAAGGGGATACTAAGAATAAGATTTTCGACTAAGCTGAACTAAATAGCAAGAAGAGGATAAAGTCCTTGCTTCCAGAACCAAATAACCATTAAATACCCACGAAACTTCAACCTCCCGTGGATCCATAATAAACAAGATGGTATCAACAATTCATTACAGATAAAGCATGTCTAAGGAACTTTTTCTGTCATGGAGATATTTCTCGTCATCATGGGAAAAAAAAATGATTACCCAACATCTAAGTAATGTTTAAAGTACCAGAAAGTAACAAGAATCAATTTCTGAGAGGTAACAACACACAATCTGATAGCAATATTGCTGCATCAGAATGACCAGATAAATAGCATAGGTCAAGACTAGATTGCGTGAAAAGAAATCAGGTAAATCCGTGATTGGTTAAGCTGGCATGCACGTGTACAAGAACGGCATAATGAGATGATACAGTAGGTCGATACAATCACCACAGGCCACACAAAGAAGGAACATACATGCACAATATTATCCAGCACCAATCTAGAAAAGAAATTACTTGATGGCTTCTTAGTTGCTTGTTCATCTCAGACCCCTCCTCAAAATTCTCAACATCATTCAGAGGATCACTTATGACCTCAACAGGATGTCGCCGAGTCAATCTACCAGCAGAACTCCCCAATATTAATGGCTCACGCCTACGTAGACGTCCTTCGATTTCCTCAAATTCCTTATGCTGAAAATAAGGCTCTCACTATCAGAAATTTCTTATGATGAACAGTCGGTGAAATAATTAATCAAAATAAACTATGGTTTAGAAGAAGACCCGTAAACAGTGTTTCAGCAAAAGTTTATGGATTGACGGCACGAAAATGGTGAAATCCTCCCCAAGGGCATGTGCTAAGGAACAAAGGGCATCAACAGCATCCTTCCTAAGCTCATCACTGTTTCTGCAAATGAAAAGCATATGGAAATGATGAAAATAGACGATAGCATTTGTGAAAACAGCTAGCGCAAGATAAACATCACATTGCTAGATTGCTACTATAAACATAACTGGATATTGGTAAGATGTTGTTTAATTGTCAAATTCTAGATTTTTTTTACAATATGACATACCCCAAAAACAAGAAAGCTAGTCGTATGCAGATATATTAAAGGTGGGCTGTTGAGAACTTACCCATCCAGGACAAGCTTCAAATGATGGACTAGCGCTGCTACGTGTCCAGTTACCTAGAAAAGGAAGTATATATGTGGAAAATTACATATAAGAAATGTAGACAACAAGTTTCACATGGTACACAAATGCAAAGAGAAGTGTGGTACCTGCACACAAGGGATCAACCTTGTAAGAGTCTTAATAGCAGCACGCCGTATTTCCACTGAAGCATCCACTTTAAACAAGCGAATGAGCGCTGGAAGAAGTAAATGCATGTGCTCATCCAAAGTCCCTGCAACACACAAATAATAAGAGAACAAAATTCATAAGACTGGTTCAAACAGATAGAAAAGCAGAAGTAAATGATTGATACAAACATAATAAACAACAACTAAGCTAAAGAATACGAACCCCCAAACACTTCAAGAGTATGAAGAATATCTAGGACATATGTGTAGTCATTACAACGTTCAGCATCAGTCAGTACTTGGATACAACATGGAAGAATAACAGGAAGATATGTCCTGAATTCATCATTTAATGCCAAGCAAAGCTGCTCTACAAGGTGAAGAACCTGCGAGATCGAAATATTCTCAAACGAAAGGAACCCCAGAAATTCTAGAATAATTAATCCCCAGAATACTACAGTGTGGGGTCGAGAAGCTTAATATCAAGAAGGTACTGGACTTACAGGTGAGCCATGCACAGGACGATTAGATGCCGGCAAACTAAAAGAAGCCCATAATTCAGATATAAGAGACAGCAACTCAGGCAAATACTTGCGTATATGCTACACACACACAAAAAAAAAAAAAAAAACGCTCGTTAGCATACTAAAAGAATCATTGAACCATCAGTAAAAGAAAAAAAGTCAAACGAACTATAAGGCCTTCCTTCCATGGTTCTCGTCTACCTGGCGCACAATAGACACCAATGTCCCAAGCTTCCAAGTTATAAACTCTTTTAGTCCATCTTCACATGTGCGGACGGTGTGGAAGAGATCAGGTAAAACCTACAGGTAAGAAAATATATGTCTCTTTTCAACATTGTGCTATGGGAACAAAACAATTATAAGAGGACAAGCAACATATGTGCTCATAAAGGGAAGAAGTGGTTGCTGTAATTTAGTTATCTTAACATGACTGAGATACAAATACATCGAACGACAACTGAAGCCTATATTATTCAACTAACCTTTGGCAAATAAGGAACGCACCCAAGGCCCATGGACTAATCTCACAAAAAAGGAAAAAATAATTGGTTAGGATATGTTAGAAAAAAAGAACTACTATAAACAAAAGAAAAGTAAAAGAAAAATGAAATGCCAAATAGAGAGAGACAATACATTACCTTGAATATAAACATAAGAGAACCAACGACCTTTTGATGATAACTTGAAAGAGAAGGATCCCGAAGAATGCGCATGAGTGAGCTGATTGCAACCTGGTCATTAAAACTAAAATTAAAATAATGGAAGACCATAACATGTCCCAAAGACCGTGCCAAATATTTACCGTAGGATAATAATCCTCTGATGTGGCAAAAGATGGCCAAAGATCCGTGGGTAACTCATCCATTGATCGGATGTGCTGGCCAGTATCACTGGCTGCACGGATAACTTCTCCATGTGACCCTGGCAAGCTTTGCTGATTCCGTTTATGAACATGCGGATCCAAGGCACCCATAATCCCTAATACCTGTAGCAGAAAGGCAAGAACTATTTCAGCACAGGAATAATAAAATAGGTACATCACTAGAATTCAAGTCCGAAGACAAGTACCTTCAACACTTCTCGTCTGGTAGACCATGCCAACTCACCGTTCAGCAACTTCAATAGCAATCCAAGCAAAAGTGGATACTCGTTATATGGCTCAATCACATAGCTGTGAAAAAACACAAGAAAAATTAAAAATCATGTGGCATAATAATTTCAGAAATCATTACGACAGTGAAAGTAGAAAAGACTACTGCTTCCTACTGAATCTTGTGAGGGGGAAATGTATACATAAGAAAGTAGAAATATTGTAAGCATTCAGCTACAGAGTGTCATATATCTCAAGAATAAACTAAAAGTGCAAAGCTACACACAACTCAATTTTAAAATGATAAGGACTCAGACTGCCTACCTTGCTACCAGTAGTAACTTACAATAATTAATAATTTCAATATATTTTGACACCGTCAAGCCGAGCAAGTGCATTTATGATGCTATTGGTATATATAACGAGGCCGGCTAACTGAATCAAGAATCTAAAACAAGATAACCACCCCTAAGAGTCCTCCAAGAAACATCAACTTAAAAATAAAATTACACAATAATAAATACATAAATATATCCTACTAATTCAGCACCAAATCTAGTCTTGGCCTTCTAATATCAACTAAAAAAGAGTACAACCATGTGCGACCTAAACCTTTACCAAAGTTGAGAAGATCAACAGTGGTGCATCTAAAATATGTTGTTTGGAGGGACAGATCTGATGCAGCCTTTTACTTGGAGTCACAGTTTGATGTTCAACAACATCAGTGATATGAAACAAGAGATTACAACCTCAAAATATATCATTATATCTTTTCAAGAGAAAACAGTGCTGGTATAAAGCAGCAATACCCTGTGCTCTGTACAACTTGACCAAGTGTTGCTACGGCAACTTCACGCTTCGTAACAGATGACCCGTCGATTAAAGCCTCTACAATCAATGGCATTAGTTGAGGAAGATACTGCCTCATTGCAAAACCACCCTGCATATGAGTGTATTTAACACAAGGAATAAGTAGCAATAACAGTGCAGTCTGACAAAATATTACATAAAAACGTTTTGCTGTTAAAGTAGTATAAACTTATCAACTACGTCTCTTGATGGCAGGAACAGCAATAAACATACCAAGCCTATGTAATCGCATTACGTGGAGTACTCTCACAAGTGGAGGCAAAAATAGGTTGACTAACCCAGTGAGATATACATTCACTCAATAAGGACTCTATTCTTTTTTTTTACATGAAGTCTAAGCAGGCAAAATATACAAGTAACATAATAACAAACTGAATAAAATGTTGCAACTAACACCTCACTTCCCCAGCCTCTTTATTGGCCTCGATGGATTTAATACTCTAGAGGACCATGCCCATGTAAGAACGAAAGACAACTATCTTTGTAGCTCAAAAACTTAGAACCGGTTCTGCTAGAAAATCCTTGAAGAGGTACAGTATCTAATAAGCAGTGGTTCAAGCAATGAAATGTATAAGTTTATCTGCAAGCATTTTAACTCTTTTGGACTGATGGTTTCAAGGCTTCAATCTCGCAAATGTTGGGTATGTTTGACGTTTCAAAACATAGAGTAGGAGAGCAGAAGGAAAATTTTACAAGCAACTGCATAAAAAGCTATAAGTGTTCACTCACCACTCTTGCAAGCTCCCCAACAGTGACAAGAACACCATTTACAATACCATTACTTGCATTCACCCCAGTGCCCTCACGAAGCTTTGCCACTAGTGCCTGAAGTTTAAAAGCAAACAGTAAGAGATAGTTCACTAGTCGAGCTGATGAAACAATGTATAAACAAAACACTAAACGAACCTTGTGCACAGGAGCAATGTATGGAAGTATAAGTCGTTCACAACTTCGAATTAAGCAACCCAACAGTTTCGCACTTTCTTCTCTACATTTGCTATCTGCACTGCTGACAAACAAGACATGTCAACATCTGAGGATTTCAGGCCGAAGAATTGAACAAATAATAGTGAATTTTCTAAACACACGAACATAGCCACTAAAAACAACATCTTCTTTCCTCAACTTCGAAGGAATTAGAATTAAAAATAGCCATTTGACCTTTGTTCTAGATATGTCAACAGTTGTATGAGATGGCGACGAAGTGCTGGAAGAACATATGCTGGATTCTTTTCGGATAACCTCCCAGCCAATGAGATTGCATACTCCCGAACAACAAAATCCTGTAACAGTAAAAAAAGAAAAAACTATAAATTAAAAGATAGAGGAAAAGGGGAATCAATGAGTTTAGCAGTAGCTAATCATGAACTAGAGTAGAACAAAGTTTTTATGATATTCAACATGCTAGGAAACATATCTACATCATATTCAAAAATTATAACTGGTGCAATGTTACTGATATACATCCTTGTTCCACTGAGGAATGCAACTGTGCGTTATCAGCTAAAATTTCCTAAAAATGGGTCTTCGCAATAACTAAATTTATAGCTTTAACTCTGACATCATTGATAATCAACGCAGTCAAATATACTAGGGATGTTATTTATTAATTGGGCTTTACAGGTTTTGCAATGCGGCTTCGTGAGTTAAATTTAGTTACATCACAGAGACTTCAAATCAAATTCCCACCTCTTAATATATTACAGTGAGTCAGTGACAGAGTACGATTGAAGAAGACAAAATCCAAATGAATCTACAAAAACCACAAATGGGACACATTCAAGTTGGTCCTAGTTTATGTAATCAACATGAACAAAGTATAAGAATTTGGACCGCTGATGGGAGTTCTGGATAGAAATTGCATTCTACTCCCCCAACTGAATGAAGAAATGGTTTAAACCCATGTACATGCTTTCACAACAGAAGACCAAAGAACTTGGGAGCCACCCATATTCCCAAAAATCAATCAGTCAATGCTTTGAATCAAACTCGTGTAAATGATAATTTAAACTCATGTGGCAGCCATGTCAATAACCACATGATTAAAAGTGATTAGATTTTATTTACTAGTACTAGTTATATACACAAAGAAATGCATTTTACATTTTGCATCTCATCAAAATCAAAATTCCCTATGGTGTACTAATGTAATATCTCTTCAATTTGAAAGACTTGTGTAAATGGTGCTATCTCTTTCCTAATGGAAGCCTATAAGTAATATCCCAAGTGGTTCACTCTCTTTGTTTCATTGTAACTCTTTGATATTATGTCTATAGCAAATGGACACGACTAAACCTATATGCAACAACCTAAGGGGTTCACTCTATTTATTTTAACCATAATGATGTTTCAATCAATAACACCAAATAAGACATTATCAGGAGAATAGACGAACAAAATAGTATTTACACTAATGAGAGCAAAGGGAAGAAAATCAATATCAGGGATATGATACCTTACATACATAAAGCAGCTAAGGTAACACTCAAAATCAACAAAAAATAGATAGGCCGTCGTGAAAGATGGTCTTTAAGATCGGTAAACATACTGGTTTCAATAGTAGGGAAATGACAAAATGCAGATTTTCACTCTATTCATATAGCTTGACCTTACCTCATCATTTAAAGCAACAAAAACCGCACTTAAACTATCAGCCTGTGCCAAAAATTCGTCAAACCCTCCATTTCCATGCAGAGATGAGAAGACTGACAGCCGAACATTGACATCAGCATCAGCAACAGCTGCAATCAAAAGCTTTTCCACAATCTACAAAAACAGATAGACAGGTAAGCTGCCATATATATAGCATATTAGCATGTGTAACCCAAATTTTCCTTCAAAGGTACCATATTACACTGACAGGATACTTCAAACTTCATACATTCGCCTATCTCTAAGCATTAGATATAGTGCATACTAGTACCACAAGGCCAAATCAAATGGGAGCATGCGTAGCAATAAAAAATGATAAAAAATGGAAAACAAAAAAAAAAATGATCTAGCTGCAACGAACAGCAGGACACGAATAATGACTATATCAGATGTAACATAAGCATCCATAAGAAATGAACAGTTGTGAAGTGTGAACAGACCTCCTCAACAAGGCGGCGACGCCTTCCTCCAGTTCGACTGGACCTACTTGAGCTAAACTGTGCACATGCTACTCCAGAGAAGAAGTTAGCAACTAATCTGCAGCAACATAGAGCAGCATCTCTCCTGGTAGCTCCATCCTCATCTTCAAGATATACAACAACAGATGCTCTAGCGAACTCGAGAAGTTCATGACCCTAAATCACAAAGTAGCTTCACAGTGAGGGGACATATGAGAATAGACTAACATATTTGTAGCAAACCCAAGAAGGTCATAGCTGCCGCACATTAAATAATAAGGACACCAGCTTCACCATATATGACATCAAAAAGATAAGCATAAATAAATGACTGAACCCACCTTAAAATTGAAACGAGCAAGTGTTTGCAAAGCAAGTTGCACAAGAGCAGAACCACTAAGCTCTGATACTTGGTTAGGGTTATTAATCACATTTCCACGAGTAACTACAACACCTGTCCTTGAATGAGAATAAAGAGTCTTTGAAAGAGCTACCGAAATGGAGTCAAGCAAGCGCTCTTGGATAGTAGGCAACAGCGACGGAATACTGCAACGTCCAAAGGCAATGTACAAAGTGAATCCTTTCACATGATTAAGCTAAGCATTTGGACACTAAATTTCATTAAAAAAAAATTGAAATGAGTCGCACGACAGCGTACCTAACAGTTATTTGTTCAAGAGATTCAACAAGAGTAGAAGAAAGACCGGTAGAAAACATGGCATCCAGGAGACTTCGAACATGAGGTTCCATATCAGGCCCCATGGCTTTTGCAAAGCTTCCAACACAAGCCAAAGCTTCAAGTGAGGGTCTACCTCTACGAGAGGGAGCGATCTAAAAATCATAAATTACACATTTGAAATTCTGTTAACCATGAGCAGTGGATTGGGATTCTGGAATATCAAACAGATAACGGCTAGACACATACTGCATCTCGCAAGTGATTCATTATAGTCGGCAAATAGTGGACAAGTTCACCGTCCAAAGCACCAGCCATCTCTCCCAGGGCGATAAACCCACTGGCGCGTTCAGCTGGTATTCGCAGAACGGCAAGAATATGATCCATACAGATCTATGCAAAAGATTGCAATTTCTCAGTTTTACATCCCAGAACATCTAACACCGAATATTAAATCAGTTTATGACTATGTTAAAATATAGAGGGAAAAGATAGCATACATACCTTTAAGTAGTTTGCAACAAAACGGTCACGTAGAAAATGGGCTATACGGGGTAGCAAGGATGTTATGCTTAGACGTACAAGTTTATCCTTATGCTCCAGGTATCTGAGAACAATGTCTGCCACCTCTCTATATCTTGACATCATGAACTCACCAGAATTCCTGGAGAAACCAAAATTAATCATCACGGTTATTAAAATATCATCAAGGTTACGCAGCCTTAATGTGCTTGGTATCATATATAATACAAAAGCTACAAAGCGTTCTATTATTTGAGAATGCTGCAAATAGTATATTATCCACTTTACGAAAAGGGAGCAGCAAGGATTTGTAATTCACATACACATTATAGTATTGATACACTGCTAGAAATTATCGAATATGGGGATGCAGAAGAAAGAAAACTGAGAACCACCAACCTTAAAAGCTCCCCAACTGAAAGCAATGAACCATGTATGCTATGAACAGGAGCATTCTTACCGAGTCCATCTTGTGTAGCTTCGAACATACGGTAATACCTATTAATATAGTCAGTAAAAAGTATTTTTAGAACGTTGTAACAAATAGAAATTTTAGTTTAAATAGGAAGAAAAACATTGTTCACAAAAAAATAACAAGCTTGGATCTTGTCATCATCACATAGCGCATCCAGCGTGACTCTGAGAGCATCTCCAATAGCATGAAAACCAGGATTTAAGACCATTTCCACCAGATTTTCATCTCCAATGCAAGGGTCAAGGTCATAAAGAAAGATGAAACATGGCTAAGAGGGTTTGGGTCTTAAGTTCACATCATCATTTTGTCCCTAAATTTGAATAAAGTTTGTTAATACAGTTCGTTAAGTAAGACCTTTGGGATTGGAGATGAACTTGGTAAAAGTTATATGTTCTTCTTCTTTTCTTTTTTTGTCATTTAGCAATGACCCGCAAAAAAAAATATATATGTTAAGAAGACCTCCACGTAGGATGACCTTGACCCTTGGATGCTCTGAAAGCAATAGATTTACTAACGCACAGATGAAAGAGAATTAGATAATCCCATCTACAGTGTGAGTCCTTTAGAAATGATGCAAGCTATTAGTACACCTGATAAAAGTGTTTGCTTAGGGTTTGAAATCTGAACCGCTCAAATGTTGTTTTATGGCCTTATTTTTTTTAACAATATTTCAACAGTATCTGTATTTTGCAACTTTTATCATCTTAAAAAAAATGTCAATTCTAATAAACAACGCAGATACAGATCCTTGTTTACTAAGCTTCTTCAAAATGAAAGACAGATTCATACAACCCTTTATTTTCATGTATGGCACTATAATGATACAGGGCCAGGAACCTAGCTAATATTCTAGACCCAGTCATTAGTCCAGAAGTGCAATGCATCTTGTTCCTGAACCAATGTGATTTAGTTACACTGCTACCTATACAATATATTGTTCCTTGAGGCCTGTATACTGGTAAGGAATCTATAGTTTGCAATTATGCATTAATAATTTAATATCAAATCCTCTTTCATTATAATAAATTTAACTTGTAGAGACAGTTGAAATTGGTAAAGTCCTTTTAGTGGTTCAACAAGAAAACACGTAGTCAATTGTAACATGACAGCAAGTTACTATACGGAAAAAATACTAGCATCAAGGTCAAAAGGTACAACTGCTATAAATTTATAAAGTACTCCGGCAGGACTGGCACAAATAATTGACGGAAGTTTATCAGATGCTTTCAATAGGTAACACTAAGTTAACAAGTTATGAGGGTTCTCACGTACCATTGCACGCGCCAACGTGTCTCCCGCTTCTCAATCACACGGAGGCAAGCACGCAGTGCTTCTACAGCCCGCTCACGAACAGCCAACGTCGGATCCCTCAGCGCAACCCATATGAGATCAACAAATTCTGGCACATGGACGTTGAAAACTGTTGATGCATTTTCTGCCATTTCCTGACATACAAGAAGTAAACGCATGTAAGAAGATGTCAGTGTAGGAGCTAAATATATCTTCATAACAAAGAATTTGTTTACTACAGTACACAACAATATGTAAATCTGTAGCAACATTTCAAGAGACAAATATTCAGTTAACCAATTGACACCCAACTTCATCTGTATCAGCAGGTAAATAGATTACTTGTTGAATGAGGATGCCTTAAGCAACTAATAAACCAACCTTATGGAGCAAAAAGAAGAGGTACCAAATAAACAATTTATTAAACAACAGACTAGGATCTTACTTTCAAAATCAAGACAGCTGCAAAACGACGATACTCTACTCTTTCACCACGAAGCCAATCCATTGCAGTTTTGACCTGGAGAAACAAATAATTTTACATTTTTATGGCTACGAAAACATCACAAAACAACTGATGAGAAGAGTAACCAACCTGGCACTCCACTTCATCTGCAGTCATAGCTCCACCAGCTCTGGCTAGATGGCCAAGCACCCTACTAGCGAGGATCAGAACTTCAGGATCACGCTTTACTTCGAATATGGTGCGCATATAGTTAGAGAACTTGGAAACTTTGGAAGCACTCTCGCCAATTGTCACATCTATTAACTCATCAATAGCTCTTAAAGCTCCCAAATTCTCAGAGACATCGTTACTTTCTAGCAGGCTCGAAAAACGATCATACAACTGATCCATGAAACGAGAAAAGGCTTCCCCACTGAGGTCTCGAGCTTCTTCCTCAACGCGTTTCCGCAAAGCCAATGCAGCACCGTCCTGCACCCAAGGTGATCAACAAATGCTCAAAAAGACCATCATGAGAAGAAATTGTTCAGAACCGAAAATCTATGAAAGAATTAAGGTGGCAAGTGGAGGATACATCACAACCTATTTAATAGATATCACTAGTTGTTTGAAACAAGGTTTAATCTTTTGAGTTGAGGATTACTGTCTGGAGAAGCAGTCTAATTTGGACATGGAAACATGTGTAGGCAACTAACCATGACATAACTAGTAAAACCACATGACATGAACTCATAAACTTGAAAATTTGAAAATTTGAAAAAGTTTTTGAATGTTATGGTAATATTTTAAGGATGGTTAGCACGTGTAGTGGTACGTGTCTGAAACCTAAGTTGATACAATCAGTTAGCAGTTACACAGTATTTACGATACTCTATCAACTAAGGTAAGGCCATAATACCTTTGATTTCCATGCCCATGGATAAACTAACTGTAGTCTACTAAGAAAAATGCACACTCGAACGGTTTCCTATTTTTCCCTACTCCGATTCCGCAATCTTTCCTTTTCTAAAGAACGAAATGTTACCAAAAATGAGAAAGTGAAGTAACTCTTCCGCAGTTTGACAACTCAATGATACAGCATATACATTAAAAACACCAATTATTACAACCTTCCTTACATCTAACACAACAATTTCTCGAACTGCAATCCTTCAATTTTGTTTTTCTAGTTGCACACCCTCAAAGCATTTTCTAGTAGTATCAAAGAGAATCGACTAAAGAACTGAATCTCAAGTTAGGCCAGACCTAATCTATCTGTAAGAGCCTCCATTTCATGTCAGCTTATCACAAAGCTAGACCAAGTGAAAATTTTCTAACGCCCTAACCAAATTCAACTAAATTACTCAGATATCGGGAAAGATAGGTTTAATGGAGAAGATCTAAATACAAAAACGAAATAAATCAGAAAAAAAAAATCACAATAAATGAAACTCAACTGACCTTAGGGTTTCCTCTAGTGCAAAGATTAGCGAGGATACGACTAAGAGCATCTCCACTAGTAGAACCGCCACTAACAGTGGAAGTAGTAAGAACAGTAGCACCATATCGTGTAGATGGAGAAGAAGCTGCCATTACTACTTGAAAAAACCCTAACAGAATCTTTTAGACATTTGAAACCCTTTTCTTTCTTCTTCTTTTGAAATCGACAAATTCTTAGAATACAAACTAATACTAGTGTCGATAGCTGTAAGTTAACGAAGACAACAGCATAGTAGTAGTCTACTCTTTTTCTTTTCCCCCTCTCTCTTTTCGTTTCTCTGTTTCTTTTTGATCTTTCTTTGCTGGTGCTGTTGTTTTGTTCCTATTTTCGGACACGGTTGTATTTGCATCGGGGACGGGCTTGAAGCAAGCAACCAGTAAGCCTTAGCCCTGCGTGGGAGTACAGGCCCAATTGGATGTTTTTGAAGCCTCGTGTATAAATTTAGATAACAAAAATTCTTGACAAACCGAGGATTTGAACTCCCTTAAAACCACTGCTCACATCAATCTTTAATCTTTAATGAACCCCCTGTTTCCTCCCCAAGGGTGGGACCCACCGATTTTATGTGTGTGACGGTTTTCCCGTTGTTCAAATTCGTGGTTCGTATAGAATCACCCTTTAGATAAACACCCAAAAATAGCTTTTAGTTCGCTTTATAGATGCAAAAAGTCAGATTTTTTCGTTTTTTTGTTTAGCGTTGTATCCTCGAGGCGCAAAGTCAAAGTATTTTCTCTTCCGACTGGGTTTCTTTTTTGTTTCGAACAGAACTACATCATCCTTACGCTGATTCCTTCATGATAGGGATTTTGATTCATGAGTTAAATCGCCTTGAGACATTCTGGTATACATGATTTGTGCCATATTGTCCAAAAAACTCAAATGACAATGAATTTAAATCTAGTATCTTAATGCATGATAAGGTTAATTTAGTCTTTTATAAAATATAAAATATAAATCAATCTTATTAATTTTAATCAGAGATCTTATGTTATGGGTTACGCATATATACAATCTTAATGATGGGCTTATCAAAGAGAGAGGAACCAAACTTGGGTTCCTTAGAAATTTCCACATTTATAATTTCATAATATCATAAGATGATATCTCTAATAAAATTATTTTAGTTAATATTGAAGTGGCCTTTAGTTATAGCTTTGAATACGATCATGGAATCCATTAGTTAACTGCCTCAAACTTTAGCTACTCAATCCACTTCACAACTTTTTTACGCTATTCCCTCAACAAATCCTATCGAATTGATCAACATATATGCATTTTGGTCCTCTTGCAGCACCTATAAAATTATGAATAATTTATTTTAGGGTCATTATTTTTCGAATTTATTTGTTTACCATAATATTATTTGTTACAATGAAATTAACTTTACAAACACACAATTATTGTCGAGTGAAAAAACTAGTTTAGATAACAAAAATTCTTGACAAACCGAGGATTTGAACTCCCTTAAAACCACTACTCACATCAATCTTTAATGAACCCCCTGTTTCCTCCCCAGGGGTGGGACCCACCGATTTTATGTGTGTGACGATTTTCCCGTTGTTCAAATTCGTGGTTCGTATAGAATCACCCTTTAGATAATATTCAAAGTATTTTCTCTTGACTCACATTCTTGGTATACATGATTTGTGCCATATTGTCCAAAAAACTCAAACGACAATAAATTTAAATCTAGTATCTTAATGCATGGTACATTCTTCTCATATGACTCTACATTTCTACCAAAAATGAGCACAACTCGAGACGTATAACACCAACATCTACCCCTTTGAAAATCAACTGTTAAAAATTAACGGTGGAAATTAAGATCGATAGATGGTGAGGTTCGGTATCTTAGATCATGCTCATTTTTCGTGGGAATATAAACCCTTATAAGAGCGTATCATCAAAATATTAGATTTAAATTCATTGTCATTTGAGTTTTGTGGAGAAAATGGCACATATCATGTATGATAGTGTCCATATAAAAGTGTCAACGGATCATACCTCAAACTCAATAAGAAGATATTCAACTATCTGTCATACACCGAAATAATTAGGAGAACACTCTTAGTAAGAAAATGAATGAACCTGAAATTTACAAAAATAAAATAAAAATGAGGAAAATTAAATAAATTACCTATGGGTAGTATAAGTCATACCTAGGAAATGAGAAAAAACGTAGCTGAGAGCAGCTTGTAATTGTATACACATCTCTGCTTGCTTGCAATTTGGGAAAATATCGGAATTTGAGTCGGGAAGTATTTGTTTTCTCCAATTTTCTCTAATTACGAGTCGCTTGTCGTGTTTGTTCATGACAATCAGGTAGAACCTACCATTTTTAAATGGTTTAGCAATTTTAGCTTTATGATTTAAATAAATATCACGTAATTGGAGAAAACATGTGGGAAATTTGGAGACACCAAATGAAGAGTTGTATTTGGTTCTAACAAGAGCCACTATGACAACTTGTAAGATCGAGAGATTTTGAAAGTATTCAACATGGGTTATCTTAGGTATAATGATTCTTATGTGGACTTCTCCGTATAGACCTCCGAAAACAAACTTTCCTTTAACTTACTTTTCTAAAGACAAGTTGGATAATTCTATATGCACGGTTGCACACCGTTATTGTCCTACACAATAATTCTCACGTGTGCTAACAAGGGTATTCCTACTACCCAGTTCAATAATTGTGTCCAAAAATTTTCTTGATGCTTGATTATTCTCATCACAAATTTCATAATCATGATTATCACAAAATACACAATTATAATCAAAATCGTAAAACAAAGATGGCTTCACGCTGGATTTGAATACTAAATTGAATGCAAATGATATCATGTTGTTGTTAGACAAACAATAATCTAAATGCATTTAGTGCCATGTCGATAAACATGAATGATATTAGGCATATTACATATCCACACATAAAAAGAGATTCATCAACAATATCATGCACAATATAATTCTTTTCAGTCCTCCAATATGCCAAATAATTGTCCAGAGAAAAAGCAGTATTACTATAATAAATTAAAAAAAGTGATGATAAACCCAAAGATAAAATACAAATATTTAAATATTTGATCACCATCACTAACAATAAAAATTAATATTAAATTGTTTATATTAAACATGATTGACTCTTTTAAACCCAAGCCCCCTTAAACATTAATCATATTTACAATAACACCCACTGTGTTTGTTAAAATGGAGCTCGATGAGGTATACCCTTCCTTTTGTTGGTACGGTAACTGTTGATTGGAGGAGCGGCTGGAAATAAGTTAATCCAATTTTGTTCGTTGAATCTTGAGTAAGTTTCTCCAAGTGACTATTACCGTCAGATGAGATATGAATATCAATCAGACGGTTCTTACGAAGTTTCGTTGGCGCCGACGAGTCACGATTGTACTTCATGCGAAGACTAAATGTCAGTTCTTGGACACCTCGTATATATACATATATTCCTTCAAGAGATAAACCATGTCATAACATGAGGGCTATGAAAAATTCTCGTTAGCAACAGAGGTTCGGTAAGTGACTTCAATTGTAGATAGAATATTTTCCCAATAAGTGTTCAGTTGAGTTACATTTTATTTTTTTGCTTTTGAGGTTCTCACAAAGTATTTTGCTTTCGAAATTTGAAGTTGGTGGTCAAAATGTTCCATCCAAAATTGATCCATGGTTTATTATCGAGAATTATTCATTTGTTATCATATCAACTGATATTGTTACTCAATTACACTTAGCCTCATATTAATTAGCATATTGTATACGAAGCTACGTATTTACTTGCTTTATTACAAATATGGCTTCACCTCTTAGTATCATCTCAATCATGGTATATACTTTTACTTACCTAGTACTTGATCTCCTTAGTTAATTTTATTACGTTGACTATAGGAAAGATAGTAGTCATAGATATGTGAGGTGATCTGTTTTGCAACTATTCATTTCTTATACTTGCTTATGTTACATCTGAGTTAATTATTTTCCTGTCACGATGTCCCTTATGCAAGCTCCCATTTTGATGTGTATTAAGTTTTCACTTTTTTGCATTGGTGCTATGTATCAGAGCCGTCCTTAACATATGTGATTCATGTGTTACCTCTTTTTGATACTAAATGTAAATTACTACATATATTTTATAATTTTGTTTAGTTACACATGGGTTTACTAAAACTCATTGAAAATATACAAAATAAGAAAAAGAAATACGTTACAAAAATACTAAGGTTTTCCGCTTTAGGTGTAAAACCTAATCTCCTTGCTCATAGCTTCTCTTTTCGTGTTAGTTCGATTTTCAACAAAGGTTTGCCAATAGGCCCTAAATTTCCTAATCGGAGATCATCATCACATCATCAACTCAAAATCTTAATTGATCTTCGTATTTTTGGGTATATGTAGAAAGTTTTCTAAAAGTTATGGTTTCAGATATGGGGTAATTTCGCCTCCAGCGTCACACCTGTTGGGCTAAAACTTCCCTGATGCACCGCTTAACTACGTAACCGGGTTGCAAAATTTTGCTTGTTACCTGGAAAATGTTTATCGATATTCCTTGCTCCACATGCTTACTAAGCATGATTTCCATACAAGCAACTTCATATTGCTCCAACTTACTCTTTTTTTGCTAAAGCTGCAAGGCCATAACTGGCAATGGCACCGTATTTGGCATACATAATCATCTTGAAAGTATTGTCCGGGCCTTACTCATATCTTGTACGTACAAGCACATAAGTCGTTATCAACCTAATTCTTGTGTCCTTTCTTCGCTTCGACCATGTACTGGGTATGTGCACTAATATTTATTGTGTCAATGGTACGATAACCAAATACATGCCATCCATGTCGTTCATCATTCATGTAATCCAAGTATCCTATTCAAGCTCCCCTAACTTGGAATCTGGTTACCTTAATTTCCGTGTCATGCCCAATTCATAATTGGTGTATGCCAATATTGTATAGCTTGATAGGAAGTATGAACATCTAGTAAATGGACTACAACTACCTTATAAAGTGTGGCAACATTCATTTCTTGTCTCACCCGCCGAAACTAATGATATGAGTTATCAAGATGTTGGACCGTTAGTGTGGCTGGATATGTACCCAAATTTCGTACCATGAAGGGGTCAAGCATGAGCATAGTTCATTCGAATAACCAACTCAAATTGCATAAACAAATTAATCCTATTAAGGCAAAGCCAACATCGATCCCAGTGAATAGTCCATTCGAGAGCATATGCTTAGCATATAAAATCCACATCACCAAAACTTTCCAATTTGTGTCACAAGGTCAAAGGCCAAGCAGCGCCTAACTCTTATAGGCCAAGGGAATTTCGCAAGAGATGCACAAGGTTTTGCATGACTAATGCCAATTTTCGCGAATATGCATTCTCACTTTTGGGACATGCAAATTGCTGCAACATTTGTCTTTTCTTCTTATGGTAGTTGTATTTATTAACAATTCATGTAGGAGGTGTTGCAAATGTTAACATTTCATGTGGGGGATGTTTTTCATCAAATAAAAGACTTTGCAACACTTTATGATTGGTTTGATACGCTTATATGCGTTTCTTATCACTATTCATCTTCGCCCGTTCTTGGTGTTTTCCGAGTTTTTTTTCCACTGATTTTTTATTTTGAAAATTTAATTTAAAATCGAGACTATATATAAAAAAAGTATATATTGAATCGTTAAAGGGGTTAAAAATATAAATTCTAATTCTGATGGAATTAAATAAACTTTTCAAAAAATTCAAACCCTAACTCATTTGATCTGTTTTGGGTTGTAAGTTACTACTACCATTCTATGAGCTGAAAATCCAGAATAAGTATTAGAGCACTGATTGGTCGAACTCGCAAGAGTTGCTATCTCAGACTTGTTTGTCAAGTTTAGGTGATCAAAACTATAAGTCTTGATTTGTAGTCTACTTATAGCTATGTCTCGGACTAGGATAGAATGTGTAGTTGAGCTTTAGACTTCACGGCGTTCATCGATTGAAGACGAAGATCTATTGAGGAGAGCTTGGAGGAACTTCATCAACAAAATATATGTGGAGACTAAAACTTATCTATCACTCATGCATAAATATATTATATTTTATTTCCTACTGAGACTATGTCGTATTGCTATATAGACTTTTACATTATACACATTTGATATTTCGAGCTAAGTTTAACTCGCTTATATCTTTCTCGAAATATGTGTTGGAAGCTTTTTGCTTTAGCTACGTTCATCATTATTCTTGACGAGTTTAAGTTGAAACAATTTATTTGTTGGAAACTAAATGATAAGTCAAAAGATGATCATGTGTAAATTGCCTTGAAACATCTTACATGATTTGTTGAGACAGTCATTTGATGTAGACTCGGAATGTTTCGTGTTGATCATTCGATCACATGAAAATTACTTATAAGATGATAGTTTGTGTGAGACATCTATTGTCGTCTTCTAAGGATGTTTCTGAAGTGGGAGTTTAGAACAAATAACCATTGTCTAGATATAGCACAGTATGCATACAAGTATGCAAAATTTTGTAGTATGATTCAGGTCTGGGAACCAAGTTGCATACCAATATGCGAACAATTTTAACTGTCAAAGTTCGGGAACCAAGTTTGCATACCAGTATGCGTACTGTTTCACCAGAGTTAGGTCCGGGACGACAGTATGCATACCGGTTTGCGAGTTGTCGGACATGACCAAAGTCCGGAACTTAAGTTTGCGTACCCATTTGCAAATTGAGTTGGTTTAAGTTCTAAATTCGGTTAAGTATGATTTCATACTCATGAACAAATACATTTATATATTAAAGAATGAAATCTTTGCAAACCATGACTAAATGTTCATGAATTGATTCTCTTGAATCAATTCGATTTTGTTTCAATCACGTCTTGTATACTTCTGTGAGAATATAAACAATTGAACAAATCCATGAGTAACACAAATAGATTCATTTGATCTAGAAGTGTTAGATGAATGTGGTTAATACAAAAGTGTTCATATGGATAACTTCGAAAACTATTGTTGAGCCAAGTCAATATACACGTTTAAGTACGGTTACCCATATCTGAATGAAGGTATATTTCATTTGTATGTAAAAAGCTAAGACCATCTAACGGTGGAGAGATATTGCTTTGGTTTTAAGCAAACTTAGCTTGAATCTTAAATCAAGTTTTCATCTAACGGTGAATATTGATTGCTTTGTTTCAAAGCTATCAAACCCTGATTGAAGACTATATAAGGAATAACTCTAGCAACTTGAAAACCTAATCCCCACACCTCCTGTGTGATACTAGTTGCGTACTAGAGTCAATTATCCTTGAACCTAGGTTTTTCCTAAACCCATTATAGGTTAACGACTTAAAGACTTCATTGGGATTCTGAAGCCAGACCCAACTATTTTCTTAGTAGTTGCGTTTTCTGATCTTACTTGTTCTATCATATTGAGTATTATCTTCTCTAAGATTTGCTCGAGATTTAACTCTGATAGGTAAGATATAAAAAATAATCACAAAGCTCTTCGTATCATTCTTTGTGATTCCATAATAACTTGTTCTACTACCATATAGTTAAGTTATTGTGAGCTGATTCATAACTCTAGGATGTTCTTCGGGAATATAAGACCGGATTATCAATTGGTTCCTGTTCACATTGATTTATCAAAAGACGGAACAAAAAAATTCGTAGGTATTTCTTTGGGAGACAGGTTTAACTATCAGAGTAGACTTTTCTGTGGGAGACAAATTTGTTTATAAAGTCTTCGACTTTGGGTTGTAGCAACGCTAAGTTGTGGGTGAGATCAGTCAAGGGAATCAAGTGCGTAGAGTCCTGCTGGGATTCAAAGGCGTAAGGAATGTACCTGTTGATGGTGGTTTTTAGTTCAAGGCTAAAATTGTAAAACCAGTATTTAATGCGTTGTCACCCTGCAAGGGGTAAAGCAATTTGAAAGGTGACTAGTGCAAAAACCTCCTCGCTCATTGAGCAATTCAATGCATATGAAATTCACTCAGAATGGTACGCGTAGTAGCAATCCCAAATATTCGGTGATTTCCATTTTATGCCAGCATTATTAATCAATGCATGATTTACCTAGTATTTTCCGTGCTATGTTCTCAGCCGAACTCTCATCATTGACATGACATGACGATTAAGTGTTCATTCTCAGCAGAATAACATGAATCTCCCGAAGTGCCAGTATTGAGATTTGCATGAAATACCCACACAGGCTATGTCACTCTCTGACAAAGAGAATCTTGTATCGACGCGCTTTTAACTAAAGGCGGCTCGATTGAACATGTTTAATTTCCTGAAGGAAAATCTAGACTGTCCATATCAGTCTCAGAAACGATCACGGCCACACAATTTGGCCGCGCGATTCAACAAGCCTGGCCAAGCCCTGGCGGAAATAGGCAACCATCATGATGACCATCGGCGGGCCCACCAACGCCCCAACTGATCGGACCTTGCCTAAACGCATCCCAGCGTTGTCAAACGCCAACCCTAAGTAGGGTGGTCACGCTGTGGAAAGAAGCTCGCACGAGCATAGACTGTCCAAAACAGTCTTAAAAGCATCACAGCCGTCCAACTTTGAAAGCCTGGTTGGACGGCTTGGATTACTGCACGAGTGATTAGGGAAGTGCTAGCACGCCCACCAGCGGGCCCACTAGTCATCTAGTTGATCGAATCCCATGTTTACCATTCACAAGCGCTTCAAACGCCGGCCCAAACATGGGCGTTGGCGCTGCGCAAGAGCAAAGCTTGAATGAGCTAAAACCGTAAAAAAAGGTCTCAAAAGCCATCATATTCGTCCAACTTTGCCAGCCTAGTTGGACGGATTAGATCGCGTTCCAAACAATCAAGGAAGTGCCAACATGATCATCGTGGGCCCATTAGTGCCCTAGTCGATCGACTTGCCCGCGGCAAGCCTATAGAGTGTTCAATCGCTTGCCCAAACTATGGCAGACGCGATGCTTTTAAAACCCTAATTTGGGTCGCGGAAGTGTATTAGTGTCTTAAATCGATCACGACCATCCAACTTAGCCAGCTTGTTTGGATGGCTTAGATCGCGCATTTTGAACAGTCAGGAAGGAACGCACGAGTTCACCACCGGCCTAACATTATTCTTGCTCGATCGACTTGCCCATGTGAAGTCGATGATGTATTGAGTTGCTTGATCGAACTAGGGAAGCCGCGGAGGTTTCAAAACCCTAATTGGGTTTACGGCAACATACTTCTGTCGCAAATTGATCACAACCATCCATCTTTGCCAGCCTAAACGAGCGGCATAGATCTAAATTCAAGTGGTCCCGAAGGTGTTAACGTGATCACTGCGGACCCACCTTTACACGTGATTGACCAACCTACGCAAACTAGGGCTCAATACCTCGAAACGCATGCCCAAAGAGGGGTGGGCCACATGGCTCCCTAAACCCTAAAGCTGCGTCAACGGCAGTATGCAACTGCCTCAAAACATCTCGTCCATCCAGCTTTGATAACCTAGTTGGATGGTGTGGATTTGTTCTTCGAAAACAAGCAAAGCAACATTGTGTAGGCTGGCCATCCCTCTTCCATATGAGGCGATCGACTAAGTGATGACGTGACCATGGGGTCCTCAAACGATCACCCAAAGGTGGTCGATCATGCTGCCTCCTTTAAGACGCCTATCCGCGACTTATTCAATCAGGCTCTAAAACAATGATGCTTCATACACATCGATTAGTTTGAGATGATTAAATGCGATGCTTCACATGCATCGAATACATACAATATTTTATATTTGCCTTATAAACAACTTAGTTATTTTACCTAATAGCACCATGCTATTCTCCGTGGCGGGTCCCACGACTTGACCCACTTATTCGAGACATCAAACATGTCACAAACTGGGGGATACTTACTGGGGTATTGGTCTGGCGGTTTACAGCGCGCGGCGTGCAACGCGTCCATTACGAGAACGTGTCAGGAAAGATGGGCGATTAACAGTAGTGAGAGTGGTGGAAGAACGTGTGATCAGTTTTCCCTCATAACGGAAACGCGATGATCACTACCTTCCGCACAAACCCACTCCTCCGCTACTTCATTTCCTCCACTTCCTTATAGATCAGGGTACATGCGCTCAATGACTTGTATAAATAGATTTTCAATCTATTTCAAAAAGAGGACAAGTGTTGTTAACACAGTATCCAGAAAACACCCATAACTGATAGCTTGAATTATGCAAGCCAGTTCCACATTCTGATACAAGTCATAAATAGCCATACCTTCAAAAATTGAACATTTTTGATCTCAACACCTTTTTCGCTTCCCTCCCTAAGATCAATCCTTCTCCTTCACTTTGTGACCGAAGCAAGTCTGGAACGACCATTTCTTGGTTTAGTCCAGAATTGTATAGATTGATCTCTCGAATCTAAAGTACTCCCGTGTAGTGCATTTGTTTAGGGTTTAGATTCGTTTCTCATCAACACACCCAAATTTACCAAAAATAGCAGAATCAGTTTTTACCCTCAAATAGTACCTTAATCGGTGTGAGACTTGGTTAGGGCTCAACTACATTCCAGTCCGAAGTTAACTTGTAGTAGGCTAGTGTCTGTAGCGGCTTAATACAATGTGGTGTTCAAATTTGGACTAGGTACCAGGGTTTTTCTGCATTTGTGGTTTCCTCGTTAATAAAACTTCTGGTGTCTATGTTATTTATTTTCCGCATTATATTTGTTTATATAATTGAAATATCACAGGTTATGCGTAGTTCAATCAATTTATAAATCCAATATGTGGTTGTTGATTGAAATTGATTGACACTTGAACATTGGTCTTTGGTATCGTTCAAGTTGATTCTCATAATAATCAGGCTCACGGATTTCTATCTGTTTGATTTGGTGATTACATTAAGAAACATAGATATAACTCTTGGATATATTTCCTTGATTGAGTCTGACTGTCTAGTTGATTCTCTTGGAATTATATTAGAGTTAGTCCATAAAGATTGTCGAACGAAATATTGGGTGTGGTTGTTAGACCCCTGATTTTAGGGCTTGGCGGCATGGCCAAGGCTAGGATTTGGCGTCATGGTAAGAATTAGGGCTTGGCGGCGTGGCCAAGGCTAGGTTTTGGCGCCGTGGTAAGAATTAGGGCTTGGCGGCGTCGCCAAGGCTAGGATTTGGTACAGTGGTAAGAATTAGGGCTTGGCGGTGTGGCCAAGGCTAGGATTTGGCGTCGTGGTAAGAATTAGGGCTTGGCGACGTGGCCAAGGCTAGGATTTGGCGTTGTGGTAATAATTAGGGATTGACGGCGTGACCAAGGCTAAAGTGGCATGCTACCGCGGCAGAGTGCGTTTGGCCTTTAATGTATGGTGGCAAGTTTAGAGCGACTTGATTGGCCAAGAAAAGGGGGCGGCCAAACATAAGGCGCGGCTACACTTCTGGTGAGAGTGTGGCGGCTTTAGAGCGACCTGATTGGTCGATGGCAAGTGGGGTCGGTAAGTATGGGCGCAGCCACAACTTATGTGCGCGTGGCTAATTTGAGGCGACACGATTGGTCGAGAGAAATAGGGCCGGTTTAGGAAGAGGCGTGGCCAATGGAAAGTGGCGCCAGTTGGCCTAAGGCATGGCCAAGCCTCCCTTTGCTGCTGCGGCTCTTTTTTTTTCTGATTCTGAGCAAGGTTTTGCACCAGCTAATCCATGGAAGATTAATTACCTAGTTTGCCTAGGTTTAATTTCGACAAGCAAGGTCTGGTATACTGCGCGAGGCACAAAACCCTAACTTCTGCAAGCTAGTCAGGTCAATTGATTTAATTCTATGTGTTGACATAGAGTTCTTTTAAGTTCATTTCCAGAGAGCAGCATGCTTTTTCTGATTGAATACCTTATGCAAAGACCTTATCCTTGATACTTGGAAATTCGTGATACTCTGCTGCGAGTGAACACAAATCGTCATGCCATATCAACATTAAGGGTTCAGCCGGAGAAAATAACATAGAAGGCATTCAAAGGAACTTATATTAAGTGAATATAGGCGAGGCGCCGAAATTTACAGAACATCTGGGATGGTTGCTACATATGCCAGTCTGGATAAATTTCATGTAAGTATATTGAATGGCCCAATAAATATGCCAGTGGAGAGGTTAGCACTCACGACACCGTTTCCTTACAGAGTGACATCACATCAGATGTAAAATTTTACGATTTCAACCCTAAGCTAAAAACCACCATCAACATTAAGTCCCCTGCTTAGCACGTAACATCGAAAGGACAGACAAGAGTAAAATCGAAAGGACAAGACGTGAAGAGATTGCCAAGGAAATTCAACTAACCTTTAGCGGAAGGCATGAGGAATCCGTGATCCCTGTATTGGTGGTTTTGCATAAATTCGGTTTGGACATGGGGTATTGGCATAAACGCTGCAGCTTTGGCTATTGATCAGCAAAGGTGACATTGCAACTTGGCACACGGAACGGGCGCTGGTTAGCTTGGAATAGTGGATGGCGTGGCTACCTTGGAATGGTGGATGGCGTGACTACCTTGGGATGGCGGATGGGCGCGGCTAGCTTGGCGTGGCGGATGGCGCGGCTAGCTTGGCGCGGCGGATGGCGCTGATGGCTTTGGACGTGGAGATTAGCGTCGTGGAACGTCAACACCGCAGGCCCAGCTGCTTTCTTTTGTGTGTGTCCCAAAAGGGAAACCCTTCCCTAGTTGAACTCCAAAACACCATGCCTATAAAAAGGCGTTACCCATCTTCCTTACTTTCGTATCGTTGGCTTTGTTTCCACACCTTGGTGCTAGCGGCAAAGACTTGGACCAGCAGAGAGAACATCAACAAAAGTAGGAGAGCGTATTTTAGGTATGTTTCTTAACGTTTCTTCTTTTGTTTGCTCTTATGTGTCATGACCTCCATGAATTTGTAACATCACTTCAATATGAATAATTCTTCTTTGCTAATATTATTGTAGTAGCGTTAATCACAACGAAAACAATCATCATGTTAGGCAAGCATGTACATGTGGACAACGCCATCTGTTCCCTTTTCCATGTAAACTAGCTGTAGGGTTTCCTTTTGTTCGTGAGCATAACTCCCGCGGCAAAACGTGATATGACTGAGAGCATACTTCCCACGGCCTTGTACGATTTGGCCAAAAACATATTCCTCACGATGTTGTCGGGTTTTGGCTAAGAGCATATTTTCCCGCGACATCACATATATATCTCGTTGAGCAAGCATCAGTCCCTATTCTTTTTTTTTTTTGACGTGAGTGCTATAAAATGTGGCCAAAGGGAAAATTT
The DNA here is from genome assembly GCA_023531295.1 of Papaver armeniacum. Taxonomy (NCBI): domain Eukaryota; kingdom Viridiplantae; phylum Streptophyta; class Magnoliopsida; order Ranunculales; family Papaveraceae; genus Papaver; species Papaver armeniacum. Next base: position 435,299 of record JAJJWW010011140.1, read on the forward strand.
CCGTAGAAAATGTGTCGTTGACTTTATGCTTTCCTTCAAAGTAGTAATTTTTCTGTTTTGCTTCGTTGTAGTTACTTCAAAAGCATAAGGAATTTTGTTAAGATGTCACGTGAAAGCAGTTCTGCCGCCACATCGAGAAATGTTAACAACTCCAAGCCAAACACAGATGATGTGTCGTTGACTTTATGCTTTCCTTCAAAGTAGTAATTTTTTTGTTTTGCTTCGTTGTAGTTACTTCAAAAGCATAAGGAATTTTGTTAAGATGTCACCAGAAAGCAGTTTTGTCGCCGCATCGAGAAATGTTAACAACTCCAAGCCAAACACAGATGATGAGTTCCTTACGAAATCCGCTACAATTACAAGGACCCATCCCAAATTCGTGGCAACTCTTCTGACTGATTCAGAGAATGATGGAGAAGTCCAATCAGTATGCCCAGGGCGTATAATGAGGTTTTGTCTTCAGAAGAAAGAGTACTCAGCTTCTCCAATTGACTTCAAAATCTGTCATAGTCCATTGCGCTCTTATGATAAGTTGATGAAATTTATGATGAGCCGCGACCACGTAAAGGCCAACTTAATTGAGGCGCAAATCATGCATGCTGTCATGGCGTCTGCGGCACTTCAAATCAGAAAAGACATTGCAGGCTTGAATACTTTCATCTCCAGATGGTTTCCGGAAACTCGCACGGCTATATGTAGATGGGGTGAGATGACTATTTCTTTGGAAAGCGTAGCCATTCTGTTGAATCTTCCAATAATTGGGAAACTTGATGTTGTCTTGTCTGAGGAAGAAGAAGAAATACACGCCACTTTGGTCACAAAAGCAGCGAGATATGTTCGAAAGAATTATGAGGAAAAGTGCTTTTATAACTGGTGGGTGTCTGAGTGGTTCCCTGATGAGCCGGAGTCGGATCAAGTACTAGATGATACACTCCTTGTTGATGCATTTTTAATTCTGTGGCTATCCAGAGATGTTTTTGATGATGGATCTGGCAAGAAGGAGATAAGACAGAAGCTCATCAAATTTGCTATCAAACCGTGAAAGGCGTTGCTCTTCCCATCGATCTGTTTCTTGGCTCTTTGTACACTCATCTGGATCACTTAGTAGCAGACATGTACGTCTCTAATGGGTATATGAAAGTAGACTCGTATATCCACGTCATCTTTCTTCAAGCATGGTTGTGGGAGTATTTCAAGAATTACGCTCCTAACCCGAGAACCTCATTTCCTGATGCATATGACGGTTCTAGGATACTTCGTTGGTTGGAGAGGCGTCCAAGACCTGGTTCAAAGCTCATTTATTTTCTTGACAACGCACATGCGGTTAAATTTCATCCTTAGGCTCCAGTCCACGCCTCCATAGTTCAACCAGATACTTTTGCTTCCGTACCGAAAGTGATATTGCGTTCTGCTGACGAGAATATGAGCATTGGAGAAACTGTGTTCTTGCGAAGCTGCATACCTAGGTACGTGCCGTCTCTTTTCAGAGAATCTTGTGGAGTAGTCCCTTACAACATTGATAGGGCTGCTCGACATATGGGCTTTGATCAGGGAGTCCCATTCTGTCGCCCGCTGACAGCTCTAGATGAATCGTTACCCGCTATTCTTGATTACAACGTCTTTGCACCGGATAAAAGTCTTCCCTTCTTGCTCCCAGAACAAAAACCTGTGACAACTCCCAAATATAACATCTTCTGGCAAGATGAGTTCCTCGCCTTTCATCAGTTCGTGCAGGATGTTGTGACAAAGCCACGTGGAAAACCTTCTTCTGCGGTTCTGGCAAAGCATAAATTGTTGAAACGGCTTCCTCCGGGCAAGCGAAAATCCTCTAGCTCGGATGCAGACAGTCCCCGAAAAAAGGATCAAAGGTCGAAAAATCGTGCAGGTGGCTTCCAAACGGATTCGACGGCTCTTGTGACTTTCAGTTCTTCCAACATGCAAGTACGTATGGTTTTCTTACTGCTTTGGTTGATTGCATAAATATTTTGAATTATCGTCACTGAAGATTTCTTCCCTTTTTTGACCCAGGGTCTTAACAAGGTAAACGCCTTCACCAGGCTCGCACATGGCCAGAAAAAGGGGCCTCCTAAAGAAAAATCTGGCGATACTGAGACCCTTAACAGCGAAGAGGAAGATGATGAAGAAGAAAGTTCAGGATCCGGAGATGATAGGAAAAGTAGTTCAGAGCGTAGCGGCGAGTCTTCTTCCAGTCCAAGTCGTCCCAAAGATGAGTCGGTGAGTTTTCCACACTTTTCTCTTGGATTATTTATTTATACTGAATAACTAATTAATTGGTGATATTTACAGGAAGAGGCTGTTTCTGAAAATAACTCTGAGATGGATGTTTGTACCATAATATTCGGGTACCGATACGGGCTAACTACATTACTGTTAGCGGGAAATATTTGTCGGCCCAAGCCTATTATCCAGTAAAGATCGGTTCAGTTTGCTGACCCATTTCCAGAGGCCCGTTTCCACCTGAAACCCTATAAGAAAGTTCTAGAACATCCACAATTGTATAAATACATGGAATCTTAACCCTAATAGGGGGACAGAGTGAGGAGACACCAAGAAAAACTTGAGAAAGAAAACCATTGTAATCAAATCAATAAAATAATTCTCCTTAGGGAGATTGATCCGTGGACGTAGGCACAATGCCGAACCACGTTAAATTCTTTGTATTTCCTGTTTTCCTTCAATTCGTTTCTAACCCCAATTTTACCCTAACTCTCTCAATAATCATAATCAAATCATCGTGTTTGTGCCTAAAAATAATTTAGGGTACAAACATTGGCGCCGACTAAGGGGAAACGAGAAAATAGATCGTGTTCTCCCAATAAAAAGTAGCAGATTCGGTTGAATAGTTCCTGGTAACACTGAAGTTCAAGTAAAACTCATGGTCCGAGCAATGAAATTCTTAATGGTTACATAGATCCGCTAAAAGAAAAGAGATCCTTAAAGTGGGGCTTGATTATATCAGGAACAGGATAAAGAAACTTGAAACAACTTTGAAGAAAGAGTGAACCAAGATCAAATCAAAAGAGTACCATTCATATTGTGAAAGGTATAAGGAGTAACACAGACAAAGAGACGAAATTTTGGAGCAAAGCCTGGCAACCATGAAGTGGTAATCGTTACTTAAAATACAAACGGGATTAACCTGGGTTTGCATACAATCCATAAAGATCACTTATCTCCTCCATCAAGTTCAAACTGGGTTTGCATCTCTTTTATCCTTTTACTTATTTTTTCATTATACACATGATGGCCTACACATACCTATAGATATTTAGGATAATTAGATAGTCTTGGTGCTTAAATCCGCAAATGTACTGGCATGAAGATCCAAACAATATGACCACACAGTATTAATGGTGACTTTATTACCCAGCTTGACCATTAGAGCTACCGTTACATAAAGTGGTCAACTTATTTTATAAATTACTTACATATATTGATGTTGTGAACCCTGTTTCATGGCATGATGTAACTATCTTTCTTGCTACTAACAACACATGTTCAATGTGGAGAAGCACACAGTTCAACGCGGAGAAGCACATATTTTGCTAACGGCAGTCGTAGTGATTCAGAGACATCCAAGCTTCTAGAATCGATTATCTAACTCGTACCGGTCAATATAAATCAGCTCGGACAACACACGCAAAATGGATAAGTCATACGTTTCTATCCTTAAATCTCTTTAAATTATTTTAATTCCATGAATTAAAGCATGCGTTTCTATCCTTAAATCTCTTTAAATTAGTTTTAATTTAAAGCATACGTTTTTATGAATTAAAGCATCTTTAAATCTCTTTAATTCCATGAATTAAACCATACGTTTCTATCCTTAATTCCATGAATTAATATGTTTTTATCTATTTGGTTAACCTGAAATGTTATATTCGTTGTTGACTGGCAAAAAATCAATCTCACTTGATTCAATATTGGACCTGACATTTCATTTAGAAACAGGTTGTATCAAAGAGGTCAACAATAACTTTGAGCACATCCCGGCTTCGCCCAAGATGTAAAGAACTTTTGCGAGTTTTTCTGGAGCATTAAGAATCAAAAATAAAAACAAAGAGTTGGCACTTCACGCCATCTTAAACAGCACAAAGACTGGCTACCAAGTGCAGCAAAATGATTCGCGTCTATCCTAGCTCCTGAACTACATAATGGACGATAAAGAGATTTTAAAATGGGGCCTTCAAGTTTCGACTAGCAGTACGAGGCATGAATGGAGTGTGCAGACCCATTACATATATGTAGCTCTGGAAAGTCAACAACAACAGTTTCGCAAGGTCGCCAATTTTACTCCGGAGAACCTTCCACAGATGGATTGTATGATGAGGCACAAGCTTCAGTCCGTCTCCAATAAGATAAGTCACAGTCATTTTACTAGAACGTCGGCAAAGGACGATGAACAAACACAGGTCCAAGGACCACGACCTGAGATGGAGCACAATCAAAACTTGCAGCAATTCACTACAATCCATAGCATTACTTGATCTAATCCACACTTAATCTTTGGTGTTGACGTTCAAAGAATCCTCCGCAGAGGCCTCAAAGCTACTGACATCCATCTTCCAAAAGGACGTGCAAGAGAGCACATGTCCATGATCGCAACCAGACTCGAGGATGTAAACACACTGTATCCAAGGTCCTCACCTAGAGAGAGCCATTTTGAGGACAGTCACAGGGGTTGTCAGCCTGACGTGTTTACTGTAGATCAAGTACTACTGCCACTGTGAGTCTATTCCATTTAATTACACAACATTTATTTCTATAAACTTCATATTGCGCTAAAGCTCAAGGTGACCCTGGACATTTTCAGCTATTACATAAATTATCACACTACATGCTTTTATCTTTGCAGAGCGGGGCTTGAGTTATCCAGGATAAAATGGAATTTCCGTCTCTATATCTATATTTTTGTGATTGAGATACTAACATTTTTACTGCAAAAAGATAACCAGTGCAGATGAAATTTATCTCCAATCCAACCCAAATATTGGATTTTAGTACTAATTCAAGCTTCTACTATTGAAGAACAGTAACGACGGTACGAGCCCTACGCGAGTTATGGCAGTAGGATTAAAGAATTTCTACGCGAGCCAAGAACAGTAGTGATTGTTCGAGTCCTACGCAAGTTCTAGCAGTAGAATTGATCTTCCCATGCATATTAAGAGATATAGCGACCCTCGTCCTACTCGATCTCTTACAATTCTGCGTGAATCTTGAATAGGGGAATTAGCCCTCCCCACGAATTCAAGGTAGCAGAAAACTCAACTTCTCAATTTATGCGCGAGCAAGATGCTGTAAGGAGGTACACCCTTGTACAAGCATTTAGCAACATGATATTTTCCGGGGGGCGAGTTACGTATCACTCCAACTACGACAATTGTCGCTTGGGGGTGAGATACGTAACACCTTGGATCAATATTTCGGGGGCGAGATGTATAACACTCTGAACCACATGTTTAGGGGAGAGTTACGCAGCACTCCGGTATAGCACGAAATTCGTATTGTTAATATAACTGCAAACACTTGCTGGGAGAGAGTTATGTATTACTCCAACTACGACGGTTGTCACTTAGGGGCGAGATATTTAACACCTTGGCGCAAGCAACATATATTATTTTATTTTCCTAGGGCGAGTCGCGTGACACTCCAAACATCATGCTTGGGGGCGAGTTGCGAGGCACCTGAATATAATGCAAAATTCACTCCTCAACACATTGTTTAGGTTCGATAAACAATTGGGAAGTCAAATCAAATCCGCACTGAGATCGAGTTCGAGTTTTGTTTAAGCCCTCATAGCGGCGTTCATGGGATTTATTGTGTTGATTTTTAATCCACAGTATGACCGAGTCCGTGTTTCAATGAAGTTGTTGCGTAGATATCTTGTCCGCAACTCGATCAAGTTCGAAGTTCGTTACATTGCTGTTTGAGATGATGTTCTCCAGCATTTGAAGTTGTCGCATTCTTTCTTAAATGACATTTCTTAAATTGCATAATTGCATCTATTTGGTGTGGGGATCACGACATGACTAATGGTGTATTGGTGTTTGTCTAGTTCTTGAGAGCCTTACTTTAATATTCTTCACTTTGATTAACTTATGAGCGGTATGGCGTCGAAGATGGCCATAAATTAAGAGACACGAAGAGGTGCAAAAGCTTGTTCCAGATAATGAGAATGTCCAAATCATTTAATTGAGTATCATTCTTCACATCAAAAACTTGGATTAATTTGTTACACCGACACGTCAAGAAGTGTTTCTACTTGCAGTCTGGTTTTCCTTGTACGTTTATCACTGTTGCTTTTGTTAAGAGCTTAGTGCCCTGGAAGTCTAAACTTCCCATTACTGACTGGAGTTGGGTGGAAGGAAGAAATATAATGAAAGTAAGCTGATCATTTGAAGGTGAAATTACTAGCATAAACAAGTACTTACATTCGAATTTACTTGTATATGCTAGTGGGGGCGAATATAATACTACGTACGACAAGATCCATATGAGCGTTTCAGAGACAGAAGGTTAAAATCCTTACGAAGGCCATTACTTCACAAGTGATTGCAGGCAATTTTTACCAAGACTGAGTATCATAAATACTAGTTAGAGAGTAGATATATTTCAACACTGTCAGGACTCGCTTACTATGGGCCACCATTATCGTCATCACCAAAATTACATGTATAATTAGTTCGAGCACCGTTGTTTCATGTACAAAAGGGTGGAGGATTCACGCCCAAAACATCAGGAGATACTCAGGCCAAAAACTCTACCGGAAAGTTCATAAATGCAACCTTACGACGAAGAAAATTGCTACAGATTGTGGATAGCGCAAAGGTCGAATCATCCCCACTAAGTTTATCCGCCGGGAAACAAGTCAGTACCTCCTAGAAGCTTATTACGTCTTTGATTTCATCCAAGGATTGTTATAGAGGAAAACTTGGCGGTTTCCCTCTTTAACCGTGCGATTCCTTGTCTCACACCACCACATGCCAGACGTTCAGTTATACCACATGGAAAATCTGATACTAAAGAAGGGAAATGTGAATGGATTATAAGCCAGCAATGGATACACATTTACGTTCTTCGTGCAAGCTCATTGGCTATGTTTATTAGCTCGTGGATTTCGGTTCTGAGCATCTCATTTTCTCGGCTCATACTCAATTCGTGATCGTGTACTCGAAGTGCAGTGTAAACAAGCACCGGTCATGAATGATTGGGGCGTTCCTACCATTCCGCTCCAGCATGTAGAAAGAGCTCATAGTTATACTAGACTATATTGTGCCATTGCCTTATAAATGATGCTTGGCAATAAAAGTTTACAGAGTGAGCTCAAGTGCACAAAGTTAATTCTGTCCACACACCACACATGGCGGCTATTACTTTGTAATGACTCAAATTTCAGCTGGAGTACTATTGTAATTTTACACTGAGTTTCCTGTGGCAACAATGGATTATTTCCGGACTTGATAGAATGCATACTTCGTTTCCAGTGGGAGCGAGAAGATAGTCCATTCACACATTTGCAGAATTCTCCGCCCGAGATTGTGAATCAGATAAACATCGACCGTTGTCCGCATCTCAACAATAACTACATTGCTAATATATTCAGCTGCATCCCACTAATGTTTAAAGAAACTGGTCATAAGCATAGGATCGACTATGACAAAGGTTTCAAAAAACTACTAGGAGAACAAGACCGAAAGTCAAGTATATATGAAAAAGTTTGAGGTCCGAGTGATACAAATAGTTCCAGAAATCCGCAAGAAAGGGTGCCAAAAATTTACTCATACATAATGGAGAACGAAAAATTAATATTGCACCAAAAAGAAGTCACGAAGGAAGTAACTAGCATCCTTGTTTAGTTGTCGTGAAGTTCGAAGCCAAGTGTAGACATGAGACATGATCGAGCTTCTTGTACTGTGCAATACATTACCATTTGGCCATAAGAAACCAAAGCAACCTGATATTCTACCGATACAAAAGAGAAACTTGCGACGAAGAGGCCAAACAACGCCAAACCTGGTGTACTTGTAGATACATCTATGCGAATTAAATGTGTATATACATCTGAAAACAACACAAGGCGATAGTCTGTCGGAGATAACATCTGAGAACCCAACAACACCAACGACCAAGAACCACCGAGCAACAGTATGAAGCACAAGAACATGATGAGGTTCATTAATAAAAGCTGGACAACACTGCCTGAAGAACAACTCCAGTACATTTCGAATATTGCGGAAATCAACTACAAAGCTTTGCACAAACGCATGTGATTTCTTAGAAGGGAAGTCTATTCGCACATGTTCTCTCCAATAGTTCTCGCGCTAATCTCCAACCTTTAATTACCATCTCAAGGAGCCACGACCATGTAAGCCAGACCATATGACGATGGGTTTAAGTTAACAAGATCAACTCTTTGTGGCTACAGGGAAGAACCCAAGAAATTTCAGATATAACAACAACGGAGACCGGAAAACACGCTTAAATGGGTGAACCACAACAAAAAGTCGCAAACCTCTAGCTAGCCCTTGCTTTAGACTCATAGAAAGTCATACACTTTAAGAAGAGGAATAGTCTTGAAGCAAAGAAGGACCATCACTCTCCAAGCATAACAATGCATGTTCGAAGGAATTTTTTAATCATAATTCACAGTCAAAGATCGAAGTGACAGACTGACAGTCTCGCTGTCTCTTGGTCATCATAGAGAAAAATCAACTTCCGACCATAACCAGGAACGATATACATGTCGTGTGCATAGCAATGTTACGAGAATTGAACCCATTGAGTAGAAACTGCCGAGAAATAACAATATGAAGAGATCCGGATCAAGTTCTATGATCGGGTATATGCTAAGATTGAGTTTGTGAAAAAATTCTAGAAACAAGTATGTATATGAAAGGTTCGTGGGAGCTATTTACCCAAGAAGATCGCAGGAAATGTCTGCAAATTTTGTAGAAAATGTTGCGAGTGAGGATCGTCCGCAACATGATCGGGATCAAAGTTCGTAGAAGCAAGTATCTAAAGCCTTACCACAGGCGCAAGCACGCACATTTCTTTCCTCTCAAAATTCGACTAGCTCTGAGCATCAAGTCCACCACATGGTAAAAAGTCTCGCCTAGTGAACAAATTTTATTACCAGTTTTCACAGTTGGGGGCGTCTTAGTAATGTCTCTACTCATGCTTGGAGGCGAGTTAAGTCATCGACGATCGTTGCGAAAGGAAAACAGAACTTCTTAACCCCAACAAGTTGGAGGTTAAGAGGGGGCGATGTTTGTAGCATAATATTCGGGTACCGATACGGGCTAACTACATCACTGTTCGCGGGAAATATTTTTCGGCCCAAGCCTAGTAGCCAGTAATGATCGGTCCAGTTTGCTGACCCATTTCCAGAGGCCCGTTTCCACCTGAAACCCTAGAAGAAAATTCTAGAACATCCACAATTGTATAAATACATGGAATCTTAACCCTAATAGGGGGACAGGGTGAGGAGACACCAAGAAAAACTTGAGAAAAAAAAACCATTAAAATCAAATCAATAAAATAATTCTCCTTAGGGAGATTGATCCGTGGACGTAGGCACAATGCCGAACCACGTTAAATTCTTTGTCTTTCCTGTTTTCCTTCAATTCGTTTCTAACCCTAATTTTACCCTAACTCTCTCAATAATCATAATCAAATCATCGTGTTTGTGCCTAAAAATAATTTAGGGTACAAACAATGGAGATCCACGACAATGAAGGTATAACAATGTCTCCAGTCATGGAAACCGTACCCGCTGGTGATCATGAGATGGAGGTTGATCATCATGAAGATGTTGCTATATCTCCCATGGAGGAAAATGTTGTCGTGACGACGGGTGTGATTGTTCCGAAAGAGTCTTTGCTAATCGCACATCCAGCCGCAGGTGTCGTCTTCGATCCTCCATTCGAGGCTCCTTTTAAAGGTCACGTGTTGATTGGAGGATTCAATGTGCCCGTGAAGTATGCAGAGCTATATACCAAGATATGGAAGAGGTATGGGCACATTGCCACGACCAGGAAGGTTGATAGTCGCTTTGCATTGGTTAAGCGCGTGGAGGAAACCTTATCTTCAATTCATGACATGTGTGGCGGATTGGACACTTGTTTTGGAGACGTTGTCAAGAGTTGGGGATTCCATCGGGATATGTGTGTAAACTTTGAGTTTAACGCCTCCTGGTTCTGTGAGGGATTTTCCGGGATCCAAAGGCTGCAGGCTGAAGCGGTTAATGGCCCTTACGCGGATTTGATTATTCAACATGACGCAGAAGTCGAGAAGTTTTACCAGGAGTTGAAGCTGAAACAGGCGGCTCTTCAAAGCATGAAGGACATTTTCTCCAAGAAGAACGAGCCGTTGTTAGGCAATTTTCCTTAAATACCTTTATTTTCTGAACTTCTTTCTTAGGTTTTTTTTTTTTTTTTGAAAGGCAAAAGAAACGCCTAGTTTATGGTTTGGTTTTCTAGTTTTTGGATTGATAGATGATTGCTTATTACAAGAGTTTTTGGATTATTTTGGAATAATTGCCTTTTGATCAATCAATATGTCAAAATCTGACTTGAGAATGTAAGTAGCAAAATCATTCGGGAAAAATGCGGAACCGTGAATGTTGTGTGAGAAAGGGAAAGATATGAAATCTTGGGATGATTGGTTATTGGCTTCCATTGTAGATGTGAAAACCCAAACAATAGATCGTGTAAACATTGTATGGCAAAACTTACTCGCTTTAGAGCCTTTCACCAAAAATGAATCTTCAGGGAGTAAATCCGAATCTTTATGTGACACCCTCCTTGCTGCGAAAAGTCCCCAGTCATTCTTTATTGTCCGTGAAACATCTTCATGTCGATCCGCGGTAAGGCGGAGAGTCTCTAGTCCCCAGACGTAATTCTCCTGAATCCATCTTTTCTTGGACGATGCGCTTCGAAGCATTGCATTTACTGGTAGGATGATGGAATTGAGAGTTGAATTTGCAACCGAGAGATTAATCTCCCACTGTGGTCGCCAATTTTTTGTGGGTGAAAACCGTTTTTGTTGATTTTGGTAAGAAACGAATTTAAACCCTAAACAATGCACTGCACGGGAGTCGAGAGATCAATCTGTACAATCCTGGCCTAAAACAAGAAATGGCCATTCCAGGCTTGCTTCGGTCACAAAGTGAAGGAGAAGGGTTGATCTTAGGGAGGGAAGCGAAAAGAGTGTTGAGACGAGAATCGTTGATTCTGAGGGTGTGGTTTGTTTTATGACTTGTATCGGAAGTAGAACTGGTTAGCAGAATGGAAAGCTACCGGGTGATTTCTAGATACTGTATTGTTGCCGACCAAAACTTCTTGTTTGGTAAAAATAGGTGAAGCCTATTTATACAAGTCATATTGAAACGTACCCTGGTCTCGTAGGAAGTGAAAACAATTGAGTGGTGGAAGAATAGAGTAACGCGTAACCGTCATACATTATGCTTCCATGATGAGGGAAGTAAATTCGTGTAACCGTCAGTCATTACGCTTCCATGATGAAGGAAATGAATTGTTTACACCGTTACTTTTCACCACCACTAATTGTCCTACTTCATGACACTTTCTTGTAACGGGCACATTGCAAGCCGCACGCTGTAAACCGCCAAACCAATACCCTGATGAGTATCCCCCAGTTTGTGACATGTTTGATGTCTCGAGTGTTTTCGTGGAAAAAGTGTAGCAGGTTGCTATGTGTGGCAAGTCAAAGTCAAGAGACTTTGCCATAGGAAAATAGCATGTGATGCTATTAGGATTGCCTTGGTCGCCCGCCTAAAACTTGCCACAAGTCCATCAGTTTGGTGGCAAACTTGAATGGCTGAGATTACATCTCATGAGGAAGGGTATCCGTTGATTATGGCCACATCTTTGTTGTGTAACAAAGTGGTGCCATTAGCATAGTGGCGCCTGGCGTAGCGTGTTGCATGAGACTTGGCGCAAGTCCGTCAGTTCAGTGGCGAACTTGGATGGCTGAGATTGCATCTCATGAGGAAGAGTGGCCATCGATTATGGCCGCATCTTGTTGTAGAGCGAAGTGGCGCCATTGGCATAGTAGCACCTGGTGGAGCCATGACATAGCGGCATGTCAGTGGCGTAGTCATGGCATAGCGGCATGCTAATGGCGTAGCCGCGTCATAGCGGAATGCTAGTAGACGTGGCATAGCGGCATGCTAGTAGCCGTTGTGGCATGGCCACGCCTGTGGCGTTGTAGCATGGCCAAAGCTAAGGTTTGGCTCCGTGGCCAAAATTAGGGCTTGGCGGCGTGGCCAATGCTAGGATTTGGCGACGTGGTAAGAATTAGGGCTTGGCGATGTGGCCAAGGCTAGGATTTGGCGCCGTGGTAAGAATTAGGGCTTGGCGGCGTGGCCAAGGCTAGGATTTGGCGTCGTGGTAAGAATTAGGGCTTGGCGGCGTGGCCAAGGCTAGGTTTTGGCACCGTGGTAAGAATTAGGGCTTGGAGGCGTGGCCAAGGCTATGATTTGGCGTTGTGGTAAGAATTAGGGCTTGGCGGCGTGGCCAAGACTAGGTTTTGGCGCCGTGGTAAGAATTAAGGCTTGGCGGCGTGGCCAAGGTGGTGCGAATATGAATTCTACCTAAAGGAACAACCTAACGTGTAAAAGCACTAATCAAGTTTAATTCCCTAGATGCATTAAGTTCTATGAAATCGGGCCAATCAAAGCAATTGAACGTGGAAAGCGCACTAATTCAATTTAACAAAGGTTACGATTCACATATGATCATAAGAATATATCACTACAAACCATAATCATATTATGCTACTTGTATTCAAGGAATATCACTTTTTGCGTATAATAAACCCTAAACTAGCAATAGATGTGATTAGAAGTTCTACCAATTTGCAACTTGACAAAACAATCAATCAATCATAAAACAATATTTTGAGAGAATTACAACGATAAATATGAGACAAAACTAATATATTGAATCAAAGAATCATGCTTTGTGAAATCCAACTATTCCATAACCAATAATAAACTTAGGTACTCATATTCAAGGAGTTCATCACAAGAAGAAAGAGAAGAAACTTCATGGTTCTAAAACCCTAGAATAAAGTAGAAGAGATAATAATAAAACGTTCTCCCAAAAATTGTAGAAGTCTTCCCTTTTGTAGTCTTTTTCTCCTTCCAAAACTAGGTTTTGTCTTCAAAGTCCATTAGTTGGAAATTCAGGACCCACCATGGAGAGAAACCGTGCAGAAATTTTGTCCCAAAAACGCTCGCCAGGAAAAGCGGGATTGTGGTCGGTATCCCGCCGGAATAGTCGCCAGGAAAACTATCTCGGTGTGACCGACAAAGTCAAACCGGCCACCGGTCAACGAGTCAACTCGGCCCGGTCCAATGGGTCGAGCAAGAGTTAAATCGGTCAACAGTCCCCGAGTCGGGATCATGAGTCGGCAGGTCACCGAGTCGGACCGGGTTAGCCGAGTCGAGAAAGTCACCGGTCCTAGGATTGAGAGTCGCATGGTTAGAGTTAGTGGCCAAGCCATGGGCCATATCCCGAGCCGCACTATCATTGTGCATCATTAGCTCATATCCGGCCATATTCAATCCTCCCGCTAGTCCGCAACTCAAACAACCCAAGAAGACATCCACTTGCAAACGTAATTTCAACAAAGATCACAAGTGTAAAGAACCACACTCGCCAAAACCACACTAATCCCCGAGTTCCACACTCCTTCAACCGCAATGCAACCTTCCCATTATAACCACCCGTAACCGCCATTATGCTTCACTTCCGACCCATGACTCCACCTTCACCGAGTTCTCAATCACCTGTTCCCATCTGCAGCTTCAGCCGCCGTCATCAGGAAGCAACCTTGTAAACTCCTCGATCAACACAACATCACCCGAGCTATCTCGGGCCATTCACTCCACATTCTCTTCTTTCCTTCTCCGGGCTTGAAAGTAACATACTCACCTGCACTTCTCCTCGCCACAATGCAACCCCGACAAACTCGTGCCAACACACACCACGACCTAAATATGGCACCACCTACGGCTTTGCCAATCTCCCCCTGCAGAATTTGATTCCCATCCACAAGCCGAGTGCAAGCCCAACTCCCGGCCTCGGTCCCCGAGGTCATCCAATTTTGCTACAATGGCTCTTCTAAGCCTCAAATGCCACCAGACCCTCATACTCCATTTCATTCGTACGAACTCATGAATTCTTTGCTCATCCAGCTTCATCTCAGCTCGGACCTCCCTTTCATTACCAGGCCATATTAGCTCATACAAGCCTGCACCTTCTCACATCATAGCATCGCCCGGCTCCCCGTTGCTTCAATTCAATACCCATGACAACCATTTCACCAACTATACTCTCTACAAACACAAACCCTTGCCCGAGCTCACAAAGAAGAACTAATCTCATTATAGCTTCACCACCCGAGCATTTACTCCACAAAAGCACCACCACCAGAGTCGCCACAATCCCCGCAAAATTTCTAATCATACATCTATAGCACAACTCACTCACAACCCATTCTTCAACAAAGATCAAGATTCATTGTAAATAACCCATTCTTTGCGAGCTTCATCATCTCCTGTACTCTCCGGTGCAGGTTTCTTCAATTCCTTTCAACAATTGCCAGTAACCCATTTAATCTAATGGCAGCTCCATCTGGTTCCTCCTCCCAGCTTCTTGATAATTTCATCAAAGAACAGATCCCACTAAGCAACAGCCATTCTCTCCAATCAATACAAACTCAAATTGAGTTTACCCATTTAATCACCACCACAACCTCGATTCAGGTTCTTCTTCTCCCAATTTGACCTTGATTCGACAAATTCCGATTCAAATAGCTCTCTCATAAATCTTCTCATTTATCGATTTCTCGCCAGACGTACTACCCAGAAAAATCTCAAAACTATTCTTCAAACAGCGGCCACCAACACCATCAACGACATCAGATAACAGCAGAAGCCATCGATCCCCTTCATCTATTTAACAATAACAGATCAATTTCTCCTTCTTAGTCAGTAAGATACAAAGTTGCCGTAATTCATCACTTGCTTCCATCATCTCCAATCGAACTTGGATCTCCGAATTAATTTCTCAACAAGACCTCTCTCAATCACTCGGACCAACAGCATCAATGGCAGCTCAGAAAAACCCCCATCGATCTCCTCCTAATCGATCTCCATGGCCGCCTCTCTCAGTTCTCTTTTCTTTCACGATTTGTAAATAATGAGGATAAGAAATATTTGTGGGTTGTAATGAACGGATCACCGAAGGCGCCAAAAATTGGATAAAGGCTACCATGAAATATTTCCCACTTGTCCGTCCGCAAAACCGACGGCTCGGATGAGTTAACAAATTCAACAACTTTGATACGCTTCAAATACTGCAGACTTCTTCATACGATGTCGGAATGATCTCATTCTTTCGCCATTGGTTTCGTCTTTTCGTTGTCTCCAGAATGATGAGAAGAAATCCTGAATTTGAGCTAGTTCCACTTCTTTTTGCTCCAATGACTCCAAAACACCTAATAACTCAAAAGCACACATAAGATACATAATTTACAAGAAAACAAGGCTAGGATTTGGCACCGTGGTAAGAATTAGGGCTTGACGGCGTGGCCAAGGTTAGAATTTGGCGTCGTGGTAAGAATTAGGGCTTGGCGGCGTGGCCAAGGCTAGGATTTTGCGTCGTGGTAAGAATTAGGGCTTGGCGGCGTGGCCAAGTCTAAAGTGGCATGCTACCGCGGCAGAGTGCCATGTTGGCATGCCGATCAATATGTTGTTGTGGTAAGACGCGTTTGGCTTGCCAGTTAGTATGGTGGCGCGGCAGGGTGCGTTTGGCCTTTAATGTATGGTGGCAAGTTTCAAGCGACTTGATTGGCCAAGAAAAGGGGGCGGCCAAACATAAGGCGCGGCTACACTTCTGGTGAGAGTGTGGCGGCTTTAGAGAGACCTGATTGGTCGATGGCAAGTGGGTCCAGCAAGCATGGGCCCATCCACAACTTATGTGCGCGTGGCTAATTTGAGGCGACACGATTGGTCGAGAGAAATAAGGCCGATTTAGGAAGGGGCGTGGCCAATGGAAAGTGGCGCCAGTTGGCCTAAGGCATGGCCACGCCTCCCTTTACTGCTGAGTCTCCTTGTTTTCTGATTCTGAGCAAGGTTTTGCACCTGCTAATCCATGGCAGATTAATTACCTAGTTTGCCTAGGTTTAATTTCGACAAGCACGACAAGCAAGGTCTGATATACTGCACGAGGCGCAAAACCCTAACTTCAGCAAGCTAGTTAGGTCAATTGATTGAATTCTATGTGTTGACATAGAGTTCTTTTAAGTTCATTTCCATAGAGCAGCATGCTTTTTCTGATTGAATACCTTATGCAAATACCTTATCCTTGATACTTGGAAATTCGTGCTACTCTGCTGCGAGTGAGCACAAATCGTCATGCCATATCAACATTAAGGGTTCAACCGGAGAACATAGCATAGAAGGCATTCAAAGGAACTTATATTAAGTGAATATATGCGAGGCGCTGAAATTTACAGAACATCTGGGATGGTTGCTACATCCGCCAGTCTGGATAAATTTCATGTAAGTATATTGAACGACTCAATAAATATGTCGGTGGAGAGGTTAGCACTCACGACACCGTTTCCTTACAGAGTGACGTCACATCAGATGTAAGGTTTTACGATTTCAACCCTAAGCTAAAAACCACCATCAACAGTAAGATACAAAAGGTAATCACAAAGCTCTTCGTCTCATTCTTTGTGATTCCACAATAACTTGTTCTACTAACATATAGTTATGTTGTGAGGTGATTGATATTTCTAGGTTGTTCTTTAGGAATATAAGACCGGATTATCAATTGGTTCATGTTCACTTTGGTTTATCAAAAGAGGGAACAAAAAAGTTCGTAGGTATTTCTGTAGGAGACAAATTTATCTATCAACATAGACTTTTCTGTGGGAGACATATTTGTTTATAAAGTCTTAGACTTTGGGTCGCAGCAACTCTTAGTTGTGGGTGAGATCAGCTAAGGGAATCAAGTGTGTAGAGTCATGTTGGGATTCAGAGGCGTAAGGAACGCAACTGTACCTTAATCGGTGTGAGACTTAGTTAGGACTCAACTACATTCCAATCCGAAGTTAACCTTTAGTAGGCTAGTGTATGTAGCAGCTTAATATAGTGTGGTGTTCAAAACTGGACTAGGTCCCAAGGTTTTTCTGCATTTGCGGTTTCCTCGTTAACAAAACTTCTGGTGTTTTTGTTATTTTTTTCCCGCATAATATTGGTTTATATAATTGAAATATCACAGGTTGTGCGTAGTTCAATCAATTGGTAAATTGAATCTTTGATTGTTGATTGAAATTGATTGACACTTGAACATCGGTCTTTGGTACCGTTCAAGTTGTTTCTCATAATAATCAGTCTCACGGATTTCTATCTGTTTGATTTGCTGATAACATTGAGAAACAGAGATATAACTCTTGGATATATTTCCTTGATTTAGTCTGACTGTGTAGTTGATTCTCTTGGAATTATATTAGAGTTAGTCCATATAGATTGCCGAACAAAACATTGGGTGTGGTTGTTAGACCCCCGCTTTTTCAATAAGCTTAGGGTATATAAGAAGAGATGTAGATCCAAAATCGTGGACTGAGATAACGAATCCCCAAAATCAATAATGGCTTTATACTCAGAATCTCGAATGATACCTTGAGGGTTGGTTTATGTGTTGACCACCTTGATCGATCAGCCTTCTTTTAAGCACCAATTTCTTTTAGGCGATATTTTTTTCTTCATATAATAACAATCCAGAATAATCTTGCTTAATTAGATGGCTAGGTATTTTTACACAGTGCACTACCATGGATTAAAAGAGAATCGCTTGTTTAATCCAATTTGGATATTACTTTTTATTATGTTTTCTTATTGCCTTAGATTAAATAATCTTTGTGACTTTTCTAACAAAACTTGCACTTACACAGATTTTTAAGTTCTTGTTTGGAACGGTCAACACAACTAGCTATGGCTTGACTACCATAATCATTGACACATCGATCTTCACATTCCTTGAAGTTATTATTAGTGCATGCGGATACCCATGTCATTGTGCAGGGTTCATCTTGATTCAATATGGCTTTTCTACCTGCATGTCTATTTCGGAAGAAACAAGAAAACTAAGTAAGAAGTAAGAACATATATATAAAAAGGAACCTCAACGTACAAAGATAGTAAAATTGCTGAGAATCTAATCACCATTAAAATAATATTATCGATTAAATTAAGAAACAATATGTGTATATTCACCTGTAAAGAAAATCGAAAGAACCAAGAAAAAACATAAGATGAGAGTGTTCTTCACAGCCATCCTCTTTAGGTCTTTCCATCGAAACAAAGTTAAACTCTTTTTCTTTTCTTTTTTTAGTGAAAAAAAATTGCTCTAAGAATATGGTTATATGAGTAATATAATTGATAGGTGTCTAAAACACCTAATTTACTATCTAGTAGTTACGCTTTCTTTGCTATTTTTCTTGTGAATTATGTACTTTATGTCTGCTTTTGAGTTATTAGGTACTTTGGAGTCGCATGGAGGTAAAGAAGAAGAAATTACTCTATTTGAGCCAAAAGGGAAGAATGGTCATCACATGGGCGAACACTATCTGGAGCTGAGCCATGGTTAAGGGGCACCTCTATGTGGAAGAACACTAAATACAGGCCAGCTGATGGTTAAGGGGTTGCAAATCAAGATGGCCCTTATCTGATGAGTGGTGCCTAGAATCACTTTGGTTACCCCTTATCTGCCTTACCTGAGTGGCTATATCCACTTACATTTCCTACACTAAACCTAAACAAAAATCAGAGAAGATAATCATTCTTCTTCTTTGTCTGAGATAGCAGCTGGGATGTGTGAGATGCAGAAATGAATCGAAGAATTAGCAAAGGATGGTTCGAACTAGTGATGGGGATGGTGAGTTAATGGTCGATTAATGATGGGTCTTGGTTGAATCGAATCCGATGCTGTCAATGATGGAGAGGTAAAGGGGTTTGTTGTGATTACAGATCCAGTGAAGAACACAGAGACAAGAGAAATTGGAGGCGCAGCTTCTCTGGGATTTGAGTGATTTTGGTAGAAAGTAACAGAGAAGATACAACTGCTGGGAGTCGATGTTGTCTAAAGATCGAAGAGATTGATGCTGCTATTAAACAGATGAAGATTGAATTAGGGTTTTATGAAATCAGAGTCAGGTCAGTTCTTGAGTTCGAATTAGAAACAAGATTCGGATCTAATGGTGATTATGGGTCATTAACAAAAGGATGTCAGTTGGTGCTGATGATGAATCCAGGGAAGAACATGAATCCGGTGATGAATCTGAGACTGGGGTTTAATGAGTTCCAAGGCAGAGAAGACCAATGTTCTGTTGCAGATTTAGATGGGGGTTTTGATTGAATCTACTGGTGGTTACAATGGATTTGGGCAAGATGATGGATGAAATTGAAGTTTGAGCTTGAATTGAAATGAACAAGAAACTGGTGATGCTATGTTGCTCAAAGTTGTGGGAGATGACTTGAACTAAGAATGGTGGATGATGGGTTGTTGCAGGTGGAAATGGGTTGTTGCAGGTGGCCTGAGATGAGATGTGAAAGCTAAAGGATGAGCTTGTTTCTGAATGTGGAGATGAGTTGCAGTAGGTTGAGGCAGGCTGAGATAATGCAGGTGGTACTTAAGGTTCTGAATATGGAATAGCAGCTGAGTGCAAATGGTGGTTGTGGTGTTTTGTAGCAGCTGAGATTACAAGGGCTGAGACTCTATTGGAGTTGCGATACTCTTGGAGGAGTTACAGCTGCAGCTAGAAGATGGACAAGAATTAGATGTATGCTTAAGATATTACAGGGTGGCTTGATCTCTGAATTGGTTGGCATTGCAGCTGGGAATGGAGCATATGAGGTTGCAGCTATGATTGTATGCCTCAGATGAATGTTTAGGAATTGTGGGGTGAGCAATGGCAATGGTGAATGATTGAATCGATAGAAAATGTGAGCTAGAATGAAGCTACAGGTGCTGTTGTGGAGCTAAGAATGTGCTGAGGCTTTAGGGTGTTGTGCTTGATGAAGCTACAGGTGCTGGCGCCATAGAGAACGACTCAGTAAGATGAACTGAGATGGAGCTTGTTGGTGGAGCTGAACTTACAAGAGTTACAGCTGAAGATGTCGTAGGATGAGGAGAACTGGATATGCTTACTTGTGGTGGAACTGATGCTGATTTAAGAGATTTCTTTGAAGTGAATGGAAGCTGCAAAATGAGAAGGTGAATTACAACTGAGTCTGCAACGTATATGTAGAACAAGGAA
Source organism: Papaver armeniacum (assembly GCA_023531295.1). NCBI lineage: Eukaryota > Viridiplantae > Streptophyta > Magnoliopsida > Ranunculales > Papaveraceae > Papaver > Papaver armeniacum. Next base: position 455,675 of record JAJJWW010011140.1, read on the forward strand.
TGTGTGAAGAGCGGTGTTGTTGCATTTGGAATAGCTTGTGTGAATTCTTTGGAAACACGGTGAGAATGTGGTCATGTGTGTGTTATTGCAAATGCAATTGAGCTGAAGGTTACAGGGCAGGATATTACAAACAGATGGTGCAGCACAGGGCCATCATGGCTGAACATGATTATGCGGCAGAGCTTAGGCAAATTCTGACTCGGCCCTGACTCACTCCACCCAGCTGACTCGATTCTAACTCATGATCCTGACTCATCTGGTGATTGACCGAGTTCACTCAGTTGACCAGCCCGAGTCGACTCAATGATTCGGTCCTGACTCGTTGACCGGTGACCGGGCGGACTTTGCCGGTCACCTGAACCGTTTTCCGGCCACCTCTCCGGACGATTTAAAGCCATAATACCGATTTTAAAGCGACGTATTTTTGGACATATTTTCTACATGGGTTTCTCTTTCTTACGGGCTTGGTGGATTTTTATCTAATGGACTTTGAGACTTGACCTAATTTTGGAAGAAAGAAAAACTATAAAAAGAAGAATTCTACAACTTTTGGAGACACGTTATTCTTGGAACTTGGAGAGCCGCTTTTGTTTACGCAACTAGGGTTTGCTTTTGTTCATCTTCTTCTTTATTCAATTCAATATTTTGTGATGAACTCCATAGCTATGAGTAGCTAAATTTAATATTATTGGTTAAGGATGTAGTCCTATTTCTAAAACTTGTGTTTGCTTTATGTATTAGTTTTCTCTCTTGATTATCGTTCACATCTCTACTGCTTTAAGAATCACATGATTGATGTATTGTGATAGGATTATGATGTTTGATTAGTTAAGTGGCCAATTAATTGAACTCGCATCCTAGTCCATAGCTATTTTAGGGTTTTTCGTCGAGCGATAACCCTGAATACAAGTAGCATGATATGTTTACGGTTTGTAGTGATACACTCTCGTAATCATATGTAGAGTTTGACCATTGTCCGAATTGTTATGCGCAACGCATGACAATTGCATTGATTAGCCTATTTATGAAACTTAATGCTCCTAGGAATTGAACTTAATTAGCGCAAGGCGTTAGGTTATTCTTTAGGTAGAATTCACATACGCAACTCTAATGTGTGTGTTGATGAACTTAGGAAATTAATAGATTATCTTGCTCTCTTGATTCTCTAGGCTTTTGATAACACAAGAGATTAAATCGTAATTCTAATCATATATGCAAGCACATGTCTAAGATTGAAGATGAATTCCTTGACCAATATCTTTCTCCATTGATTACTTTCTACAATTTACTTTGCTTTTAATTTGCTTTTATTGCTTACATAAAAATCAGAAATCCCCCCAATTGGTTACTTTAAGAAATTGAATACGTAATAACTACAATCGCCTCTCTGTGGAAACGAACTCTTTCTTATCATATACTTTAGGAAAGTGAAATTATTTTTGACGCATACGACAACGATCAATAATCCCGAAGGGTATGCTCTTCTTTCGAAGGTTCTAGTTTACATAGTAAAGATAAGATTCATAAATGTAATCCGCATTTAAAGTACATTAATAAGGAAGAGAATCTCAAAATTAATTTGGAGTATCTTTTGATTAATGTAATTCATTAATAAAATTCACGCTTCATAAAAAATAATTAATGTCATGAAGAACTGTGATCGATTCCCAGCATCCACACGTACTTCTTTTTAAAGTTTAGTAGCATGGTCTAACATTTGGATCTCTGGTTAACATAAGGTCAAGTAAAGGAACCAAATTTTTAAAAAATGTATTCATTTTTATCTATATAACGCTCATTTTAGCATGTTCGTGGGCATGTGGCGTTAGAGGATCTTTACAATTGTGCAACACCATCTATGCCCGGACTGGAATTATAATTACTTTGTTTAATATGGAACCCGTTTCCTTACTTAGACAATGAATCCCCTGAACAACTCATCCATTTTTAACCTGGCTTGATTGGGTATACCCAGATTAATTGGGGTATACCCATTTTGTTCCCATCCAAAGGAGTGTGCTAAGGGGTGTCTAAAAGGTGTTAAAAGACCAAATTGCCCATACTAAAAAACCTTGCCGGCCAAAACATATAACAAAAAAAATCAAAATCTTTCTTCTACACTCTAACTATACATGTGAAATCAAAAAAAAAAAAAAAAAAAACGAAGAATCAAAACGAACCAAAAGTCAAAGCGAGGGTATTTTTGTCGACTTTAGGCAAAATATAGTCGCGGGGGTATAAGGTTGATTAACATGCCGACTTTTCATCTCTAAATTTAGCAATTACGGAATTCGGCAAGATATCCATATCTATATCTTGCCGACTTTTCATAACATCCATATCTATATCTTGCAGGCGTTTTTTTGTAGACCTTGCCAGGCTAATATTTTTCAATAGCCCTCTCATGTGTGTCTAAAAAAATAAAGTCGACATGTTCTTCATTTAAATACCTTGTCGAGCTTATATCTGTGGCGAGGTTTTTCAACCGCCGGGGGTATTTTCACGGCCAGCGGGTTTTTTGTAGACCTTGCCGACTAACTTTGTGTGTCAAAAAAAAAAAAGTCGGCATGTTCTTCATTTAAATACCTTGCCTCGGCTAAAATTGGGTCGGCATTTTATTAAAATGTATACCAAGCAAATTTTTAACCTCTCATGTATGCAACCGGCTGAATTTGAAAAAATAAAAAAAACAAAAAATTGTTACTGTTTTATAGATGACGTGTCGTCTATATAAGAGGGATTCATACATAAAGTATGAAAACGGGCTCCATACTAGACAGACTGCCTGCATATCTCTTCCCTTTTTAATGGGCACAATATAAATTAAAACACTAAACACTTATGAAATTCAACCATTATATATTCCAAGTTCAAAATTCGGTGGCTAAATAAGAACCTAATTTTTCCATGTGAACTACTAATTTCATTCGTTGGGTCTTCCTATAATATACCGAAAACTTAAAAATATCATATCTTTTGAGCTACATAACGAATTTTGGTAAATTTATATGTTTAGAAAGCCTTTGAAATTATCTATGCAACCATCATAAACAAGAGTATTGAATTTCTACTTTTTTACAAATTTATTTCTCATTACTCGTCGTATACCTTTTTTCCCCAAAACTTCAACAAACTTCGAAGGTAAAGCGAAAAACTAGCGTTAGCGTATGCGCAACACACGTACACTCTTCTTGTATTGTTTAGGCTCCCAAAACCAAGAGTTAGTAGTGTATTTGATGGCAAAGTTGGATCAGTGGGACTAAAAGAAAACAACAAGTAGTGTTGGAGATGCAACACTCACCGAGGATTTATCCCGATACTCACAGCCCCTAAGACCCAGACTGAGGAGTTATATGGGTTGGGTTTTGGTGTGTGTTGCGGGAGGATTTTCCGGATAAATCCTCAGTAGACCAAAAGAAAACTACAAACAGTAAAGTGAGTACTAAAATGCCGATGTTATCACTGTAGCACGGTGGTAAGGTGGCCGACGATGACACCAACGACCAGAGTTCCAAAGTTCAGTGCTCATCTCAAGTTCAGAGAGTTTTCTTTTGTGAGGGCAACCATCCTATACCTAGCTTTGCCCAAAGATATCATTTTATTTATTTTTTATTTTACTTTCTTGATCCCGAATTAATTAACGATAATTTCTAATTATGCGAAGAACAAACAAAGTTAGTTAGTAATTTCCGAACATCTTCTTCGGTAATATCCCCCTCACTTAGGCACTTTTCAAGGACATAAAAATTCTTCTCTACACGACTAGGCCATAATCAAATCTCAACAAACTTCCCCAAATCCTTCTTTCTCTCTTCTCAATCCATCTCTAATGGCAATATCATCAACATCAACCAAATCACCTCCTGATCATCTTCAAAACCCAAGACGGGTATGTTTCTCGTTAGCTGCTTACGCGAAAAAAGTAATTTCTCACTTAAGAACATGCGAAATTCATATAACAGAAGGTTTAACCGATGATGAATTGTCTTCCATTGAGAATTCATTTGGTTTTGTATTCCCTCCTGATCTTCGTTCGATTCTTAATGAAGGGTTACCGACTGGCCCTGAATTTCCTAACTGGAGATCATCATCACATCAGCAACTCAAAATCTTGATTAATCTACCGATTCTGGGGATATGCAGAGAGATATCTAAAAGAAATTTATGGTTTCGGATATGGGGTAATCGACCTGATGATCCAAATAATGCATTAACATTAGCTAAACATTTATTAAGGAAAGCTCCAGTCTTGATTCCTATTTACAGGAATTATTACGTTCCTTCAACTCCAAATTTAGCTGGAAATCCTGTTATTTTTGTTAAAGATGGAGATTTACGATACTCTGGGTTCGACATTGCTGGGTTTTTCCATGAGATTAATGAATGCTGTCAATACATTAACATTGCTCAAGTTTCAAAGAAGGTGATGAAATCTCCTTCTACTTGGGGTGGAGAAATGAAGATCGAGTTTTGGTCTGAGTTGATTGAATGTAGTGTTGAGAATCAAGAGTGGAGGTTAAAATTAGAAGACAAGTTTGAAGAAATGAGAAAGAGTTTGAAAAGTGGTGGATGGTCTGATGACGAAGTTAGAGAAATGATCACAACAACGACGACAAAAACAATTGATCATAAAAATGATTTAGATGTGGGATTTTTGAAAGATAAAGAGAGATTGCATCAGTATTTGAGGTTATTGTCTGTTAGATTAGTTGGTTCAGGTTGGAGTAGAGAAGATGTTTTGTATGCTTTAGGATTTATTCATGAAGAAGATGGTACTGTTATTCCTGAGGTTTGAACATTCACGGCCGAGCTGCCCCGGTTGTGCTTGTCCACGGATGGCCGGTGGCTGAGCTACCCCGGTGATGCTCGTCCCTGAATGGCGGTGCTTAACGGTCTATAATCGGCCTTGGTACTTAGCAAGCGATGTTAAATTGGGAAACTTGGGGTAAAGATAAAGATTTTTTTTTTTTTTTCGTATGATTTCTTGACAATGACGGAGGGAGGGGGTGGCTAGGGTGTGCTATAGGCTATAGCCCACCCCAAATCTCACCAAAATTAATTTCGACCCTTCGAAGTGACAATAAATTATATTTTAGCCCACCTCCAATAAGTAAATAGCTATGTATTAAACCAAATTAGCCCACTAGTAGTGAGATGAAACAGAAATGCGTCTTTAGCTATTTACTCCAAATGTGATCCCAAAAATTTGTAACGGCCTACGGCCGTCTAAAAAATTATTACTATTCTCTGCTGAAATTTGTCTCCACTAGGGTAAATTTTAGGTTATGTTCTTGCATATATAATTTTATTGCAGTTATTAAAATTAGTAAAATTAAGTGTTTATAGAAAAAAAAATTAGCCCACACATACATAAATTCCTGGCTCCGTCACTGTTTCTTGAAGCACCAAGATCATCCATTGCAGAAAACCAACCAATGGCCGATGGAATAAAGGCCGATTTAACCCCCCTGAAATTTGATTGTTTGTGGGTGCTCCTGTAAATGAGCTACAGAAATTCACAGTGAATATTGGGTTTACAAAGTTGCTAAAAATTTGGTTGGCTTGTAAGCATTACCATGTGGCATGTAGAGCAAAAAATTTGGTTGGCTTGTAAACGGTACCATGTGCATGTGGCATGTGGGATGAAGTCATTCACAAATTTCCGTGGAATATAATTTACCTGCCATCGTTGAAACGAAGTCATATTAAAATGCTCATAAATGATTCCCGGTCTCTCTGTTTACCTTTATGATGCTCCTAGCGTAGACTCCATGCAAAATATGGACTTGGGTGTGAAAATTTTATTGTGTTAGTTCATGCACACATATCATTGCAAGAAGTACTTGCGGCATCCATTTAGGCCAAAAACACTGTGGAACCAATGCGTGCACTGTATGACTCAACTATACTCTATAAAGGTCACATTGTTTAGTTGATTTTAATCGTTAAGTTTGGATTAAAAACTAGATTTGCTTAAACACCAACCTACAGAATTTTATTTGTTAACACATGTTCAAAATGTCAATTTGAATGGCCAGTTCTGAATTTTCTGATCATTAAGTTGATATAAAATTGTCACATTATCGCCTTTTTATCGCGCGTATTTTGAATCTCGCAGTGACTTGTGTATAAAGCAGGGGTCGGTCGTCTCATGGCATGCAACCATACACTATATACGATAATCTCGGGATATAAAGTAAGTTGCCGAACTTTTAACCGGAACAAGCCGTATAACGATATGATAGTGTGGATCGTGACAATGAGAAACGTAGAAGGTGTTGCGCTAAAACCCTGCGGAAGCGATATGCACAGCTACAAACGGTACTCCAAATATTGCCAAGAACACAAACGAAAGAAGAAAAGAGACGAGAATTTAACGAGGTTGAATCCTCGGGAAAAATAAGTGATTTATATATTATCGCAAGGGAGAATACATATAAACCCTAAGAGAGAAAGAAGAAATTTTGGTGTGTGTTCAAGGTTCTCTACTAGGCTATTTATATACACATAGGTAGGGATTAGGGTTTCATAACTTAGCTAATAAGTCCCTAAACTTTAGGATTAAGAAACCAATAAGAGTTATCAAAACTCTTTGTGACCGACTGATTTTGGTTTATCCAAAATCAACTCCACCGACCTTAGCTACTTACACGGTTTTGGAGTTCCACAAGTTTTGGACTCTCACACAAAACCGTGTCCTACAATCCCGCCAGCATCCAACAATTCTCCACCTCGGATCATGCATTCATGCATGAGACGATCAATACACTAAATCACCATCGTCTTCCAACGTCGATTGCGCCATAGGCTGCCTACGTATCCTCTACAAGGAATCAAACCGACCGTAGTTCACTCAATGGCCTTACTAGAAGGCCTCGACTAGGTTCCTAAGAACCTCTACCCCAAAGGGTCTCACCAAACCGGAAGAATGTGGATCAATTCCGAGCAATGACGAAACTTGACCCCAGATACTACTTTCGTTAACATATCAGCTGGATTGTCTTTGGTATCGATCTTCACAAGTAGAATGTCTTCTTCTTCCAGAATTTCTCTAACAAAATGAAATCGAACATCTATATGTTTGGTTCTGGCATGATGAACTTGATTCTTAGCCAAGTAAATTGCACTAAGACTATCACAATGCACAGGCACACTGTTCCCGCACAACACCCAAGTCATCTAGCAAACCTTGTAACCATATAGCCTCCTTAAATGCCTCGATCCATCGCCATATACTCCGCCTCCGTAGTTGAAAGCGCCACAGTAGACTGCAAGATTGATCTCCAACTTACTAGTGCTCCTGCTATGGTAAATACATACCATGTAGTTGAACGTCTCTTGTCCAAATCACCAGCATAGTCAGAATCCACATAACCAACACATAGCTGATTGTTCCCATCTTCCTTCACAAACTCCAAGCCAACATCAACAGTACCATAAAGATACCTCAAAATCCATTTCTGACTTGCCAATGTCCTTTACCAGGATTATGCATATAACGGCTGATCATACTTACTGCATGTGAAATATCCGGCCTTGTACATACCATCGCATACATCAAGCTACCAACAACACTAGCATATGGGACTTGGGCCATATACTCACGCTCTTCTTCAGTAGTAGGAGACATATCAGAACTCAACTTAAAATGAGGACCAAGGGGAGTACTTACAGATTTAGTTCCTTCGCAAATACCAAATTTCTGTAACACTTTCTTCAAGTATGCCTTTTGAGACAAACAAACTTTACCCTTCTCTCTGTCACGTTGAATCTCCATGCCAAGAATCTTCTTAGCTTATCCTAGATCTTTCATCTCGAACTCGCTTGACAATTTCGCTTCAAATGATCAATCTCTTTCTTGTTATTCGATGCTATCAAGATATCATCGACATACAAGAGCAAATATATGAAAGACCCATCACGTAGCTTCTTGAAGTATACACAATGGTCATAGTGACTTCTTGTGTATTTCGCCAATCATAAACTCGATCAAATCTCTTGTACCATTTGTCTTGAGACTGCTTCAACCCATACAACGATTTTTTCAGCTTGCATACACAATCTTCTTTTCCAAAGCAACTTTGAACCCACTCCTACTGATTCATATAGATCTCCTCTTCTAGATCACCATGTAAGAATGCCGTCTTGACATCTAGCTGAACTAGGTCTAAATCATATTGTGCTACCAAGGCCAACAAAATTCGGATTGATGAGTGCTTCACAAACTGGAGAGAACACCTCATTGTAGTCAATCCCTTCTCTTTGGGCATAACCTTTTGCAACTAACCTTGCCTTGTAGCGTACTTGATTCACCTGAGATCCTTCTTTCTTAGCATATACCCATTTGCATCCAATGGCCTTCTTACCGTTTGGAAGCTTCATAAGAACCCATGTGCCATTCTTGTAAAGAGACTCCATCTCATCATGCATGTGACTTCCCATTCTTGACGCTCTACACTGTGTATAGCTTCAAAATAGGTATTAGGAATGACTTCTTCAATAACTGGTAATGCATAAGCTATAAAATCATCCATCCAACCAGGTTTCCGATTGATCTTCTCGGTTTGCTGGTTGCTATGGTCTCAGTGACCGTAGCTTCGTATCTTCAATCGCTTCATGTTCCTCTTCATTAACATCGTCACTATCATTTGGAACTTGGTGATTTACCTCCCTTGTAGACGCCACGCCTTCGAAAGTAGTCATATGAGATACGAGACTTATTTGGAATTAGTGGAGTTGCATCAATCTCCACCGTTTGTAAAAGGCTCACTGGCACTTGGTAGTGTTCTCCACCGCCGAGAACCCCAAGACTTCACCATAGACGCTTCATCTCTACTCATGACTATCTTCTTTTCAACTGGATTCCAAATTTTGAACCCGTTAACTCATTTCTTCACACCCATAAAGATCCCTTTAACAGCACGGCTATCAAGCTTGTTTTCACTAACATGATACCAAGCAAGGCAACCAAAGATATGAATTGAGTCATAATCATAAGCTAGTTTACCATACCACTTCTCCATCGGAGTTTTACCTTCTAACGCACTGATGGCAACCTATTAATGAGGAAGCACGCATATGTCACTGCCTCAGCCCAAAACGCTTTACCTAATCCAAAGATTAGATAACATACATCGTACCTTCCCCAAAGAAAGTACGATTCATGCGTTCAAACTACCTCATTTTGTTGCGGTGTCTTCTTAACTCGTGAAGTGCCTCTGTATTCCCTCATCATGACATACTTGCAAGAATGGATCACTTTTGTACTCTCCACCATTGTCCGAACGTAGTACCTTGATCTTTCTCCCAGTTTGAGTCTCAGTTGCCTTTTTCCACCTCACAAAGACTTCTAGGACTTCATCCTTATGCCTCATGGTGTACACCCATACGCGCCTAGAATAGTCATCAATAAACGACACGAACCAATGTTTCCCTCCCAATGATGCATTCTTGGAGGGACCCCAAACATCTGAGTGAACATAATCAAGAACTCCACTAGTGTTGTGGATTGCTGTGCCAAAGCTTGTTCTTGTCTTCTTGCCTTTCACACAATGTTCACAAAACTCTAATTTGCAGGCAATAGCACCTTTCAATAAATCTTGACGAATTAAAGAATGTAACGACTTATCACCTGGATGTGCAAGCCGCATATGCCATAACTTCGTGGTCTCCATCGCTGCAGTCTCGATGTGTTCGAAATTGACACATCTCCGATTCATACTCCCAGTTAAGTAGTACAAGTTATGATGCCTTGTGCCCTTCATGATTACCAACGATCCAGAAATTACCTTTAGAATGCCATTTTCAGCGACTAACTTGTAGCCCTTAGCTTCCAAAGTTCCGAGCGAGATCAGATTCTTCTTCACAGCAGGTACGAACCTCACTTCCTTCAGTACCCGCACCATACCATCATGCATCTTGATTCGAACACTACCAATCCCAATCACCCTGCAGGTGTGATTATTCCACATACACACTTCTCCATCAAACTCTTCAAAGTTTGAGAACCAGTCCCGATGAGGACAAATATGATAAGTAGCACCAGAATCTAATACCCACGTAGCGTCAGTTACGATAAAAGTTGATGGTATCATAGTCAGCGAGAAATCTAAAGCTTCATCCGAATCTTCACTTGCCTTAGCAATGTTCACCTCGGTGTTATCCCTCTCTCGATCCTTACGCTTGGTACAATCCTTAGCCCAATGGCCAAAGTCATGACACCATGCACATTCATCCTTCTGCAAACGCGCTCTTGACTTTGAACGCCCTTTCACTTTGCCAACGATCACCATTCTTCTTTTTCCTGTCTGTTGAACGACCTCTTGCAAGAAGCAAGTCACCGTTAGCTTCACTTGACAGGTCTTCACGGTCCATCTTCCCGAACTCCTCACTACGCAATGTTTGTAGTGACCTCTGCGTATGTCATCTTATCCTTTCCGTGCATTAAAGCCTTGATCACGGGTTCATACCTTTCAGGAAGAGAGTTTATCAAACACAGAGCTTGTTCCTCGTCGTTGATCTTCTCATCGTAGTTAACCAGCTCAGCAAGAAGTTTATTATATGAATCTAGGTGCTCAGTTAGAGAGGCACCCTTCTTCATGTTATAGCGATACAAATTTCTCTTAAGATGTATCCTATTAGCCACGTTCTTCACAAGGTACTCCTTCTCTAGCTTTTCCTGCAGATCCTTAGTCGAAGTCTCGTGCCGATAATTAACTCTTACTGCTGTTGCTAAACCCCCTCGAATTGAACCAAGACATAATTTATTCATCTTGTTCCACTGCTTTTCAGACATCTCCACTGGCTGACCTTCTAAAGCTTCTTCTAGGTCAAGATGAACAAGATCATCCATTACGTCTGTTCTCCATAAACCAAAGTTATTGGTTCCGGTGAACTTTTCAACCTTCAGTTGTGATCTATGAGAATGCAGTATTTCTTCTTTTGTTTCTTTATCTTTACTTGTGGACTCCGAATGTTCTCCCTCAGGATCGTTCGGATCATTTGGTTTATCCCCGTCAACCATTGTTCACAAACAACCAAATATAGATAAAAAACTAAACCTTGAGATTAGAATTACCTCAAACAACTTCGAGAAAAAAATACCCCGCTTCAATATTATGAATACCCAAAAATCCAAGAACGTTACCCGAGCTCTTGATTCCAATTGTTGCGCTAAAACCATGCGGAAGCGATATGCACAGCTACAAACGGTACTCCAAATATTGCCAAGAACACAAACTAAAGAAGAAAAGAGACGAGAATTTAACGAGGTTGAATCCTCGGGAAAAATAAGTGATTTATATATTATCGCAAGGGAGAATACATATAAACCCTAAGAGAGAAAGAAGAAATTTTAGTATGTGTTCAAGGTTCTCTACTAGGCTATTTATATACACATAGGTAGGGATTAGGGTTTCATAACTTAGCTAATAAGTCCCTAAACTTTAGGATTAAGAAACCAATAAGAGTTATCAAAACTCTTTGTGACCGACTGATTTTGGTTTATCCAAAATCAAGTCCACCGACCTTAGCTACTTACACGGTTTTGGAGTTCCACAAGTTTTGGACTCTCACACAAAACCGTGTCCTACAATCCCGCCAGCATCCAACAGAAGGTAGAACCAAAAGCAAAGTCGCCTCATGGGGAAAGCCCATAACTATGATCATGCTTTGGGAATAAGAAGTGGAGATTTATTGAAGAAGCAATTAAAGGTGTCTAAACAAAAATTTTGCAAGTGCAAATTGGTTCCTAAGAAAAGGGGAAAAAAACTTTGGAAAATCCAGTGCAGTATATCTCTTATGAAGACTCGCCATCTCATTTTTTTCTCCGTGGTCTGTCTTCGTTGCTAATTTCCGCCCACATAAGTACTAGGCCGCATTAGGTGAAACTAAGCTTTCAAAATAATTCACTCTGCTATAGAACTCTATGCCACACAAATTTTGCTTTTTAGCACTTCCATACTTTGGGTCATACAATGCTAGATAATCAGAGGCATCACAGCAGAACAGAATCTCACCCCCCCTTCCTGAAAGACCACATAGGCTTCAAATGTGAGGGATATTTCATAATTCTCTCATTGGGTACAATGTCATGATGTCATTAAGTTTAGTCCAAGATTCACCAACTCCATAATTTTGCATTACCCAAACTTCAAAACAAACTTTAACAACATTATTAACAACTACACAAAGGCACTGGGAACACGGAAATCACGTAGGCATCCACGTGTTCACAAACAATCTCAGCGTGAATTGAATATACGCATTAAAGTGTGAATATAGCATAAAATACATAGGTAGATGTTGATTCATTGATTCCAAACCCCGCGGGTTTGTCATGATCTCATCAACATCCAAAATGGTAGATCTAAGAAGTGAACACATAAATAAAGATATATGAATGCTAAACGTAAAGGAGACAATGATTTACGTGGTTCAGCACTAAGGCCTACATCCACGGGTCTGGGGATATTCACTATGAAGTAATGGTTACAAGAATAGTCGCAAGACTTTTAGTGTTTGATATTGATGCTCATACTTACTTCTCACTGATTTCTCTCATATTCTCTAGTTCTCTCCCAATGTTCCTCCCCCTATCTCCTGTTTGGAAGGGACATATATATAGCTAATTTAAGTGGGTCCACTGGAAAAGAGCTGTTGAAGTCTTATCTTCTTGTGCTATGTGCATAGTCCGCGGACTTCCTTATCATTCCGCGCCTTCTATAATTCCTATGTTCATTACGCTGACCAACCCCCGCTCTCTTCGTTGGTCATCTGACACGTGCCCTCTGAGCAGCACTAAATGCGAGTGGTTGGGGCGGTACAGTCTGCGCCAGGCGGTGTCAGTCTTCCCTTGTCACGTCTGTGTCAGTTGGACTTTCCCCAGCCGTTGATTATACCTCACCTCGTGATGAGGTAAAGTGTAGCAGAGTAGCTCTTTGGTGTTACGTGGGGATACCTTCCTTTGATGCTCCTTCATCTTCGACCGTTGAACTTGACAGATGGCACGCCGTCTAGATCCTATGGATGCCCCTACGTGTCATCCACTTTTATGACGTGGCCTCCACGTGGGCTTTGCTAGTACACGTGGTGAGGGAGATAAATAAGTGTACTTACAATTTGCCCCTCTTCTTGTGACTGGGCGCCAGCTTTAGTTGGAAGAAGAACCGTGTGGTACGTTTTTATCTCTCTCTTCATAACTTCTCCTAAAAAGGAGTTATCTGCATTTATTGTGCACGTTTCCCATATCCGGCAATAAATGCCCCTTGGGTAGCGGACGGTTTCTTTTGGTCCTATAAAAAGAAGAGAATGAAGGAATGTGAATTAAATTCACATTCTCTGTTTATTCTCTGCCCCACTTTGTTCTTCATCTTCTTAACTTCTTCTTCGCCACCATTACCGCCGCCGCCCGTTGCTGTTCTTCTTCATTTGCCGCTGTTTTACTTTACTTATTGAAGTTCAGGTAGGATTTTTTACTTTGTTTACTCGCCATTTCTACCCCTGTTGAGTTCTTGATTTTCTGGTGATGAATCATGATGGGTTTCAATCTTATGCATATCATGGAATTTGAAAGTTGACGCCGCTGAGCCGTGTGTTTTGCCGGCCACGTTTTGATTCTCTTTTTCTTCTTTTGAGTTTGAGTAATAGCTTGAGAACTTAAATGGTTGTAGATGAAATCTAGGGTTTTCTTCACGTTTCTTTGTTGTTCTTGAGATTTTCTTGTTTTTCGATCTTCCTTGACTCTGATTTGCACTTCTATTTGTGTTTGTGTCCGCAGATATGTCCGATCGTCCGCGGGTTCCTTATCAAACTCCTCCGTCAAGTCCTCATAGATCTCCTCGGAGAGATTCCAATATTAGGGCGGAACTTCGCCTCCTCTTACTCGTGGTGGTCCTCGGGATAGACGAACGTCCTCGTCCTCTGGTCAGAGGCCTTCGCTCAAAAGAGGTGATCCGCCGCAGGGGTCTAGATACGCCGTGACTCGTCCTAGAGATGGGTCTCCTAAGAAACAAGCGAGAATCCGCGCACTGATCTTCTAGATGTGCAGCCTCTCCGCACCATGCCTCCACCGCGGACTAATCTTCCTTCGTCTCCACCTGTGCCTAGTTCAGGCAAGTCAACTAAGAATCAGCCTCCGAAGAGGAAGGCTACGGAGATAGAATCTTCGGGAGATGTAGTTCCTCCTAAGAAGAAGGTAGCGGGTTCTGCGGAAGATGCTACGGGAGACGCTTACGAGGATGACTCTCTGATGTTACTTTTCGTCCTTTACCTTTGGGTAACAAGAAGTTCACTTTCAGACACATCGATCTTGAAGCCTTCAAATTGAAACACGGTCTTCAGCACTTCCAAGTGCGCTTTTATGCCCCTGATAAAGATATAACCTATGAGATGGTTACCAATTATCAGTACGATGCCTTTCATTTATTGACGACCGTGGGTGCTTTCGAGGCTGGTTTGATGTTGCCTTTGTATAAAGCTGGTGATGATTTCTACTACCGGGTCTTGTCTAGCCGCGATCTTCGCTAAGAAGAGTCATAATCGTGGGGTGCAGCGGTTGACAGAAATTATCTTCGCCATCTCCGAGAATGCTATCTTCGTAGCAAAGGGCAAACGATGATGACCGCTATACCCCCAAATTAGAAGAGGAGAAAGGGTGGTATACTCCTGAAAATTTCAACAAGTCCTTTGGAGATTATGTTAACAGGAAGACACGTAAGCCGTGGTCTGTGAGTCTCATGGAATATTGCTCATGTTAAGGGGGAAATTCGCCTTTTGAGCGAGGTAAGTGATTCCAAGATGGCGAGGATTCCCAGTGTTGAAGGTCTTCCTATTCCTGGCCGATGAGAGAATTAAGCGTGATCATGACTATGAGTGGTCTTCCACTGTTCTTGAAGTTGTTGGTCCGTGGGTCTATGGTTGGGTCCCGGACCCCATGGTTGGCAACCTACATTGATGACAGATTCTTATCTCGAAGCCTCTCCTTCTCGTTATGCCCACACGCCCTTGGCGGATGAGTTTTGAAGGTATGGATTTTGCTTACAATCGTGATGTTGATGATGCGGAAGACGAAGATATCTCCGATGCTAACCCTCCTCCGCAGAGTACTAATATTGCTAAGGTGTGTTGTTTGTTTTCTACGTATATATGCCCCTTCGTTTTCTTAAGTAATGTTGATTATGCTAAGGAAAGGAGATACAAATGGCTCTTTTATCATTATGTCTCTTTATCATTATGTTTCTTTATCATTATGTCTCGCAGGTGCTTAGAAAGAAAAAGATCAATCCCAAGCAATCGTCAAATTCTCCCACCGAAGATTCTACGCACTTCGAGGATGTGAACAGTCCAGTGAATGGTGACGAGGATGTTTCCGATAAGGAAGAGCGGATTGAGACTTCTCCGCCCTTTCAAGAAGGAAATAGTGTTGCTGGTGGGGGCGTCGGTGGAGGTGATGGTGATCAGGCCACTGGTGGTGGTAGTGGTGATCAGGCCCCTGGTGGTGGTGGTGATGTCGTGTCTGGGGGGGCTGCTAAGTCAAGTGGGGCCGCGGGTATTGAGGTTGGTGAAAATCTGGTCGCAGAGGACAGTGGCATTGGCCTGCAGCGGGGCCGTTGTAGACAAGGGCAAGGGAGTTGCTCTTGGTAGTAGTGACAAGGATGGGGATGCTTACTGTGAGTTCTCCTTTGGTAAGGTTTTATCCGGGGAACAATCTTTTGACATGGCCGCAGCTATGGGGCTTGTCTCGGATTTCAATCTGCTTCCAGCTGGTGATGACTGGGATGTTCTTAAAGGTAGCTGCGGAGGTGGGTCATCACGCGGATCTGATGCTGAGGTTTTGGCGGTTCATCCAGAGGGTTTTGTTGGAACTTCCTCCGCTGCTAGCGGGGCTTTGGTGCAAGGTAATACTTGTGCTTTACTTGGTGGGAAGCCCTCGATTCTTCCTCAGATGATTTCTCGCGGTCCTTGATCGCGGATGGCGATGATGCTATTCTGGCCCTTCCTCTGGTGGTAGTGTTCCTTCGTCTTTGAAGGATAAACCCGCGGTTAATGCTCCTTCTCAGTAGATCATAGCTAGTATGCTAGGGATTGATCTCGTTGGTTAGCCTTCTTGGCGTTTTTTTCGCTTTTCTTGCTAGGTTTGTAATCAATCATGTGTACTAGATCAAACTTTAGCGTTTAAATCTGAATTTGTATTTTGTTGAATTCACATCTATTGGCTTTATAAATCAAGTTAATATAATGAGTAATTCCGTAGTGTTTGTAATCCAAGGATGTTGATCTTTGGAATTTGAGAAAGTGTATTGTTCGTGCAATTCCGTAGGTTGATATCCTCGGAATTGTCTTGTGACTGTCACCCCGTCCGGCCTAATTCCTTGGCCGGAGGATTTCTCGAACGGTGGGGTCTGGGCCGACGTTCAAGGATATATTCCATTGAGTTTGCGGCTTATAATATTGCTCGGATATCTCGTTCTGTGGGAAGTCACCCCCTGGTCATACACTTATAGACACTTATGGGGGAGTTCCGAGAGATTGCATGTGTATGCTTTGTGCGGGATATTCCCCGGTATATTGCAGTGGGTATGATCCACGCTTTGTGCGGGACATTCCCCGGTATATTGCAGTGGGTATGATCCACGCTTTGTGCGGGACATTCCTCTTATTAAAGTATAATGCGAGTTCTTAATAATAGTGACTGCACAATGATTTACGTGGTTCATCCCTAAGGCCTACGTCCACGGGGTAACGATAGTGTCGATATTTTATTAAGATGTGGCATGGTTTTCAATGTACATTCATATTTCGTTCTTTTGTTGATCTCCCTATGTACAGATGGGTATGTGAGTGGTATATACGTGTGTCCCATATGGTATTGGTTGTGGGTATTGAATAAATTGAAATGCGTGTGGGTAATGGGTAGAATATGACACTTGAAGATGAAAGCTTGGATTGATTGAAAAGTTAAGGCGCGTTACTCCTTCATCAGAGATAGAAACATGTGGACTTGTAAGTCAATTTTTTCTTCAAATGCATACGCAGGTGATAGATTACGGGTAGTATGGCTTGAGATATTTGGCATTCCACGGATGCATGAGGATTTCCCCTTTCAAATTACGCAGATAGTAAGAGCCATTTCCTGCGATGTCGTGTATTACGTAGGGTCCTCCCCAAGTTGGTGCTAATTTTCCCCACTTATTTTCTATTTGGTATTGGGAATGGTCCTTAACACATACGCCCTTCTACAAAATTCCTAAGTTTCACTTTTTTGTTATATTCTCCGGCTAGCCTCGCGCTGGTAGTTTTCCATTCTTTGCGAGTGCCGCTTCTCTTCTTTCTTCGAGATCGTCAAGCTTTTCCAACATCATGTCCGTGGTGAGGTTCTTCTCCCATGCTTTGTCTTTGTTGTTGGTAGTAGAATTTCCGTAGGGATTACCGCTTCGCTCCATACGTGAGTAAAAACGGAGACTCTCCGTAGCCGATCTTCGAGTTGTCCTCGTATGCCCACGTAACGTTATGTAATCGCTCACACCACCGCCCCTTGTACTCGTCTAGTTGTTTTTTAAGAATAAGTGCCAAAGTTTTGTTTGTGGCTTCGCTTGTCCATTGCTTTCTATGGGTATATGGGGGTGGATTTGTTTTTTCGAATTTTGAGGGTGTCGAACAAACAAGTCGATATTCTTTCCTTGCAAATTGTTTACCGTTGTCGGAAACTATCTCTACGGGGATGCCAAACCCGCAAATGATATTTTGAAAAATAAAAGTAAAGACGTCGAATCACGAATTCTTGCCAGTGCCTTGGCTTCTACCCACTTGCTGAAGTAATCCGTTTCCACTATTAGGAATCTTCTTTTCCCGGTCCCTGATACGAGCGGGCCCACTATGTCGATACCCCATTTTGCAAAGGGCCACGGACTGCCCACGAGTTCAACTTTATGGCTGGGCGTGGATTCGTTTGCCAAATCTTTGACATTCCTCGCACCTTTGCGCCATTAAGCCGCGTCTCGGATCATGGTTGGCCGCAGTAGTAGCCCGCGTCTTTGCCTTATCTTCAAGGGACCTCATTCCGTTGTGATTCCCGCGTCTCCTCTATGGATGTCTTTCAAGATGTTATGTCCCTCGGATCGGGACAGCGCAAACGAAGTGGCCCGAGGAATGATTTTCGTATAAGGTTCCGTCTCTTAGCTCGTACATCCCCGCTTCCTGGATTGTACTTTCCTAGCCTGTTTGGTGTCCCGGGGAGTTTCCTTCCTCAAGGAAAGAATGGATTTCGATTCTCCAATCTTCTTCCCCGATGTAATCGTCGTCCTCATCTCGCTTGTCGCATGATGTCATCGTTGTGGAAGTCGTCGAATATGTGCTCTCCGATATCATCGTCAGAGATATCTTCCTCCCTAGACTTGCGTTGGTTAGCCGCGCACATCTCTTGGGGCTTGATGGATGGTTCATACACTCTTGTTATCTTGATTGCTTTGACATCCTCGTTCTTGAGCATGGATGATATATATGCCAAGGCATCCGCGTGCCGAGCTCCTTCCTACGCAGATGTCGGAACTTGATTTTTGGTATTTGGGAAATCAACGTTTGCACCCGAGCCATGTATGCCATTAGTGTCTCGTCGTACACATTGTATTCGTAGCCTATCTCGCCGTATGATTAGTTGTGAGTCACTTGTCAACCGCACTTCTTGTATCCCCATTTCAATTATCAAGCGGAGAGCATGGACCACTCCTTCGTACTCTACGATGTTATTTGTATGGCCTTCAAATTCCAATCGAATGCGTGCACGATCCTATCCCCCGCGGGTGTGGTGATGACGATGCCTATCCCCGCGCCCTCTCTATTTTTGGAGCCGTCAACAAAGACCTCCCATTGTCGTGGGTTTACCGGTTCAAGAATATTATTTGGCTCCTTTTGCTTTTCTATTTCTGGGGCGCCCGTGGCCCTCCATCCTTGTATGCGCACCTCTTCTTCGTTGTCCAAAGGTAGGTATGCTAGGAAGTCTGCTAACACTTGCGATTTCTGAGAGTGTTGAAGCTCATAGTGGATGTTGAATTGGTCGAGGTACGTGCTCCATTTTGCTATGCGTCCTACCTTTCCTGCCCCTTTGAGGATGGCTTCTAAGGGTGCTCGACATGGGATACGTATGTCATGCGTTAAGAAGTACGTCCTCGCCTTTAAGGTAGACCATACGATGGCTAAAATCGTTGTTCGATTCTTGTGTAGTTTCTTTCCGCGGAATTCGGTGGTCTTGCCGACATAGTAGATTGGCTGCTCCTCCTTTGTGTGGGTCCCGACCAAGATCGCGCTTTACCGCATCATCTCGTTGCCGCAATGTATAATGCCAAGACTTCGTCGAGTGGTCCGGTTTTCGAAGGATAGGGATCTCCGCTAGGTACCGTTTGATCCCTAGGAAGGCTTCTTCGCATTCTCGCAGTCCACTCAAATTTCGTCCCCTTCTTTAGTATGTTGAAAAAGAGTTTGCATCTATCCGAGGATCTCGAGATGAACCTTCCCAGAGCTGCTAGGGATCCATTGAGCTTTTGTACTTCTTTTAGGTTCTTTGGAGATGGCATGTCTACTATGGCTCGGATTTTTGCAGGATCTACTTCAATGCCCCTTTTTGTCACCAGGTACCCAAGGAATTTTCCGGATGTTACTCCGAAGGTGCACTTCTCCGGGTTTACCTTCATATTGTGTTCTCTCATAGCTTCGAAGATGTCCCTCGTGTCTTGGTGATGGTTCTTCCTCAATCGCTTTTTACGAGCATATCATCAACGTAGACCTCCAAGGTCCCTTCCAATCCATGGCTTGAAAATAGCATCGACCATCCTTTGGTATGTTGCTCCCGCGTCCGAGTCCGAAAGGCATCCTCACGTAGCAATAGAGGCCGTGGGGTGTAAAATGCCGTATGTTGCTGATCTTCTTTCGCTAAAAATAGTTGATTGTACCGGAGTATCCGTCCATGAATGATAGCTCTTCGTATCCTTCTACCGCGTCGACTAGTTGATCAATCTTGGGTAGTGGGTAACTCGTCCTTGGGGCACGCTTTGTTCAAGTTGGTGAAGTCGATGCATATTCGACCCCACCACTCTTCTTTGGTACTATTACCATGTTAGAGATCCAAGTAGGATATTTGACTTCTTTTATGAAACCAGCCTCCAACAGCTTTCGTGACTCCGTTTCTCTCGCTTTGTGATACTCCGTAGCCACCTTTCGTATCTTTTGTCTTACCGTGGGTGTGTCGGGTTTAATGCGCAGCTCATGTTGTCTTGTCTTCGGGTCTATTCCGGGCATGTCGATAGTTTCCACGCGAAGATGTCCGCGTATTCCTTTAGTAGTTTCACCGCCGAGGCTTCGCGTTCTTCGTCCATTAGAGTTCCTATCTTGATCTTTTTGGATTTTCCTCCGTCCCTATGTTAACTTCCTTCACCGCCTCCAAGGATGTGAATGTGGGTTTTGGTTCCCCAAGGTGAGGAACTTTTTTAATTGCTATTTGGTAGGCTCGGACTCTTTGTTCACGAGAGCATCTTGGTTAGCAGTTGATGTTGATTCTTCCGTGTTCCCTACGGAGTTCCCCTTGGACAAGCTTTTCCCTGAGATTGCTTCCAAGTATTCATCGATGGCTTTGTCTTTGGATGTTGCCTTGTTCCGAGCCCTACGGGTTCTTCTTTTCTCATCTTCTTCATTGTTGAGTTGTATTTGCATTGCCTGGCATTCTTTTGCGAAAACTTGATCACCCTTGATCTCCATTACTCCTAGGGGAGTAGGAAACCTAAGGTATTGATGGTAGGTGGCTGCGACTCCCTTAATCTTGTGGACCCATCTTCGTCCAATAATGGCATTGTAGGGTGAAGGCGCGTCCACCACACTGAAGCGAGTGTCAACTTTCATGGGACTGCGTCCACCTGCAAAACAATATCCCCGAGAGGCTTCGTAGCCGTACCATTGAACCCATAAATGGTATAGTGCGAGGTCAAGAGTTGCTCGTCATTAAGCTCCATACGTTTGAAGGTATCGTAAAACAGGACATTTACGGAGCTCCCTCCATCGATGAGGATTTTCTTTATGTTGCATCCTGCGATTGGCAAGGTGAGGATCAAAGGATCATTGTGATCTTCCATGTCATCCTCAATGTCCTCGACCTCGAAGGTTAGAGGTGCGTCCATCCATTCTTCGTGATCTTCCACTTCTTTCCCGTCTAAATTGTAAAGCTCACAATAGTCTTCAAATTGCTTCCTCAATCTTTTCCCTATTTGTGCAGTTAGGGTTGGTTCTTTGCTTTCCGAGCAGGATATAGTATTCACTGTGCGATTACCCTCTGGCAATTGGACCTGTTTGCTGCGTTTGGCTCTGTCTTCCGTCCCAGGCTTCTCTACATATTTTTTGAGATCCCCTGCATCTATCAGCTTTTGTATCACTATCTTGAGATTTTTGCACTTCTGTTGGGTGCCCGTAGAAGCAGTGGAAATCACAGTACTCTTTGGATTCCTCCGAGGCCGGTGGTTGCTTCCCCTTAGACCAAGGCCAGTCTAAGTTTTTGCGGTCCTTGATCTCCTTTAAGATGCGTGAGTAGCTGGTATTGAGCTTCGTGTAGACTCGGTCTTCAAATTTTCTACCACTCCTTTTGTGGTCGTCTTTCTGATCCTTTTGGTGTCCGCTGGATCTGTTTGCTTGTTCCGCGGAGTTGGTCCGTGGAGGTCGTTGAGCCTGTGCTCTTGGGTTATCTCGTTGAATTTCTTCCAACCTCGCATGTTTTTAGATGATTATCCTCAAATATTCCTTCTGTGGTTGGGGTGGTACCGTGGATTTCGACAAATAATGGGCTCATCCTGTCAAGTCCCCATTTGTAACAGTTAATACTCACCACGGGGTCCACATGTCCTATGGCTTGACATATCTTGTGCCACCTATCCGTGTATTCTCGAATGGACTCCTTATATTTGATTGCAAGCGAGAAGAGCTTGTCCATCCCTGTGTTCACAACCTTGTTATACATGTAGGTGGCCAAGAACTTTTCGGTGAGCTGATCATACGAATCAATGCATCCTGGCTTGAGGTTATCAAACCAAGATAACGCGGATCCTTTCAGGCTTGAAGGGAAGTATCTGCATAGTATAGCTTCGTCATGGTCCCACCTGGCCATTACCCTGTTGTAATATCGTAGGTGGGCAGCGGGATCCGCGGACCCGTCGTAACACTCAAAGGATGGGACCGGACACTTCTGCGGAATGGTAGCCGTAGCCAACTGCCGCGCTAGTGGGGTAGTGTTGGCCTCCTTCATAACCTGTTCTAGTCTTCCACCTCCTTGCCTGGTCTTGATTTGATTGATCTCTCGCTAGCATCTCCGCACGAAGACTCTCCATTGCCAAACAGTGCTCGTCCTGAATGGAAGACCGCGTCTTCCTTGTAGGTTGTGACATCGTGGCCTCCTCTTCATCATAGTAGTCAAGTTTCCGGATGGTAGTCCGGGTCGGACCTTCTATTATTCCGCGCACCTCTTTGGGGTATTCCTCTTTGATTGACTACCGCAGGATGTTTTCGAGGATCATCCTCCGGTCTCTATTCTGTACGCGGGGCAGTTAGCCTCGTCTTCGCTGATTCTCTAGCTCCGCGCTTTGGAGGATCTTCTCTCTTAATTGCTTTGGTTCTCTTGGGCTAGTAAGGCCACCGCGGGCCCGCGTATGTTTGATGATTCCTTTTTAGGTCTTCTAGTTGCGCCAATATTTGCGCAGACTGGTTTGAATCTTGATTTGGCGTTCCTATCTGTAACTGAGCTTGTCCCTTGGGGGCCGCGGTATTGATTTCATCCACTAGCCGTATATCCGGCTCGATCATTCCGTAGGATCACGCTTTGCGGTTGTGCGTTTTGTTCATTGGTGGCGGCATCCCGTAAGGAAGGTTGGATTACCGATTCTGCACTACGCTTCTCGAGGCTCAGTGGGCCTGGTTGTAGCTGTCATTTTGGAGGCGACCACTTGAGAAGCTCCTACGTTAGGTGTAGCAGCTCTTGCCGCCGCGGCCTTCTTTGCTTCCATTGCAATGATGCCCGCATCTAAAAGTGATGTGCTTTCCGCTCCATTATGCGTCTTGTCCCCGGCTATGAGTCCTTCGCCCTTCTGTTTGCTCCTTGTTACTACTGACATAGTCCTAGGCGCCTCTTTTGAAGGTACCTTTGTCTTCCCTGTATCTTTGTTCTTTTCCATTGTAATATTCTGCAGAGAAAGCATGGAGGTAAACCGAGACAAAAAGTCCACGGGTTAGCTGTTAGTTCAAACTCGATTTCATAAGCTCGATTTCTAGTGGCAAAGAGTGTATTCAAGCTATTGGTTTAGCGAATAATATGAAAAACATAGACGGATGTGCGGAATTAATTGGAATAAGGTCCATGGGTTGTTGTTTGCAAAAACCCAGATCTATTGGTGGAAATTATGTGTGAAATACTAGTTAAAACATAGATCCGTTGGTTAGAAGTTACACAACGCCCAGATCTGTTGGTAGAAAATACAGTGGACATAAATATGTGCGAAAAATAGCCCAAAACACAGATCTACTAGTTAAAGGTTGTAAAAGACCCAGATCTGCTGGTAGAAAGTACAAAGAATACAGATATGTGCGAAAAATGAGTTTAAACACAGATCTGTCTATGTTCTAAGTAAAATTTTTGAGGTAGAGGCTATAAAGTCACAGGAAAAGATAAATCTGTTTCTAGCGCCATATTGTGAACACGGAAATCACGTAGGCATCCACGTGTTCACAAACAATCTCAGCGTGAATTGAATATACGCATTAAAGTGTGAATATAGCATAAAATACATAGGTAGATGTTGATTCATTGATTCCAAACCCCGCGGGTTTGTCATGATCTCATCAACATCCAAAATGGTAGATCTAAGAAGTGAACACATAAATAAAGATATATGAATGCTAAACGTAAAGGAGACAATGATTTACGTGGTTCAAAGACTAAGGCCTACATCCACGGGTCTGGGGATATTCACTATGAAGTAATGGTTACAAGAATAGTCGCAAGACTTTTAGTGTTCATCAAACCCGCAGGTTGATGCTCATACTTACTTCTCATTGATTTCTCTCCTATTCTCTAGTTCTCTCCCAATGTCCCTCTCCTGTTTGGAAGGGACATATATATAGCTAATTTAAGTGGGTCCACTGGAAAAGAGCTGTTGAAGTCTTATCTTCTTGTGCTCTGTGCATAGTCCGCGGACTTCCTTATCATTCCACGCCTTCTATAATTCCTATGTTCATTACGCTGACCAACCCCCGCTCTCTTCGTTGGTCATCTGACACGTGCCCTCTGAGCAGCACTAAATGCGAGTGGTTGGGGCGGTACAGTCTGCGCCAGGTGGTGTCAGTCTTCCCTTGTCACGTCTGTGTCAGTTGGACTTTCCCCAGCCGTTGATTATACCTCACCTCGTGATGAGGTAAAGTGTAGCAGAGTAGCTCTTTGGTGTTACGTGGGGATACCTTCCTTTGATGCTCCTTCATCTTCGACCGTTGAACTTGACAGATGGCACGCCGTCTAGATCCTATGGATGCCCCTACGTGTCATCCACTTTTATGACGTGGCCTCCACGTGGGCTTTGCTAGAACACGTGGTGAGGGAGATAAATAAGTGTACTTACAGGCACTCATCCAAAACTCCCATAGTATGAAATATATTATGCTTATTCTCTAAAAGTTCCTTTTTTTATTGCAATTCATTGAACTTATCATTGCTGATATCAAAAGAGATTATGAACAAGTTGTGTTTGTCAAGCACTTCGCCAAACCAGTGTAGAGCTCCATTAACGAGCACCCCACTACATAGTAAACTAGAAAACTTATAAGGCACAATTCGAGTCTTCCATACATTTGATCTTAACGTAAAGACTGCGATCAAAGAAGTGTTCATCTTGGGTCCATAAGCGTCCGCCACAATATCTATTATCGTGTAATCATCAGACTTACGATCATAACCAAAACCTCGTACGTATCCACATCCCCTCTGATATTTATCTATTTTCCTGTACTTTTTAGTGGCTGGATTCCAAAGACAAGCAAAACTCCTTGCACTGTTCTCCAAGCAAACGAGCCCATTACAAGAACCAGCCAACTCAGTTGCACAATCTAAAGTTTTTAATGGGTAGCTTATTTCAACAATATTATCTCTGAGACTCTGACTTCATTCATTATTAACGAATCATAAGTCATAACCGATGGAATATAATTCGTATTTTCCTCGACTCTTGTCGTAAGTATTAAGCAATAGACTAAGGTTTTTCTTTTGGATAGTAAGATTAAGGTGCATCTTAACAAAATTAGGGTAAGAAATTAGTGAAAACCAAGATTTGCAAACACACTTACATACAAATGTGGATTTTACTGGTAGCCTTGCGAGGATCTCAAGATAGACATCTTCCCGAAGGCTTGACATTGATGCTAGCTTCTCCTTTTCAGGTTTAGGCTGGCTCTAATCGTCACCCAAGATTCAAGCTGAATGTTGGATCCACATCACCAAAATGCATCGACCGGGCGCAATGGGGATCCAAGATTCTATCTCGATACGCAGTTTGAAGATTCGTAACACGCAGATTGGAACTGCGTATTATGGGAAAACTCAAAAGCGCAGTTGCTAACTGCGTATTGACCGTGTTGAAAAACTTTATCTTTTGGTTGAGTTTATAGAGCATTACACCTTCAGAGATAATTGAATTGTGAGGCGTTTTTCACAAATTTATACTAAAATTCTCAGATGGGTTTAAATGTAATTTTGAAATTCTACAAAGGAATAAATTATAAATATTGGCAACTTGGCAGCATGAGTGGTCATCATTTGTCGGGCATTATTTTGCATGTCATCTTCTGTAGCGTGATATATTTTTGTAATCTGAGTAATGGTTAAATAGAAAATGACCTTTGAAAGAGGAGGCAGCTAAAGACTGTTGTACAATACTACCGATTAGATGTGTAATAGTAGTCTCTGACATCTACAATTATCACCCGTCACAATGTGTTTTCAGAACACGCCCCATTGAGTTGTCCACCACTTGTATGTCAGACAAAAGTGTATAGATAAGCATTGAATTATGCAGTTTTCCCTTTGATTTATTATCATACACGTGGACTGGAATAATGGGGTTTGGGATCTGGTGGTTGGGGAGTTTACCGACTTAAGTGGAAATATTCAAGAATGGGAGTTTACCAACACGTTTGTCCCTAACTTAGAAGGAGGTCCTAAAGTACACAAACATAAACAAACCCAAATAAACGTTAACATACATAAACAACATAAAAAGTACACAATACATAAAACATAAACATTACATCAGACCGGGTGTCATTGACCAGAATAAAACATAGGATTAAACATTACATCATAAACACATAACATAACACTAGAAATTAAAGAGCAACATAAAATATAATTACTCGGCTCATTCCACCAACTTACACCCAGGACTTTGCCAGAAATGTGCACCATAGGTGTTCTTATCTTTAGAACGATGCAGTTTCATAAAAAACCTACATCCAGGGACCGGGCATGACGCCCCATTTTCATGCTCAACCTTAATCATACCTTTCTCTTTGAAGTTTTTGCAGAGTTCGTTAATGTTTTTATCATCTTTGGACTTGATTGCATCTTCTAACCACTGAGCTTCTTCACGACAATTATCGAACTGGCAACAAAGGTACCTACTTTTTCCAGGTTCCGCTTCTAATAACAATTTGATTCCCGTACAACCTCTCTGCGGGCACTTGGAATACATCCAAGGGCATTGCATGGATGAATGGTCATCAAGGAAACATAGCGGACAAATTTGGTTTGCTTCTACACACACAATTTGTTTTCCCCTGCGATTAGAATTCATTTTTGACCGGCTAAATTCGAAGGATCGTTTTATGTTTGATGGTGTGTTTCTTTGAGTGGTTGATGGAGCGTATTTATAAGAAAAAATTATTATTATTTATAAATGAAATCCCCCTTAAAAAATCTTGGCATTACGGTGTGTTGATAAGGATAACGAGATTTCTATCAGAAGTTGTTGTGAAAAAAAGTGTGTAGATGACTTAGTGGTAACTGCCTAAGTTGAGTCGTATGAGGGTTTGCAACTACAGAACTGGGCTATGTTTAACCAGAGCTCAATTTGAGAAAGTATACGACAAATACTCGGCGTTTAACATTACAGTGTAAAGATACGTTGGGATACGTGTATTAATTAAAAAATATTTAATTTATTAATAGTAAAAGGAATCGCATAAAGTAAGAAAATTATAAAATACTATCTGGAAATATAGAAAAAAAAAAAAAAAAAAGATAAAAAAAAGATAACCCATCACTCATCAATATTGAATAAGAATATTAGGGTTAGACATTTTATATACTACTTCTATAGAATAATTTTTGATAAATACGAATATATTACATATCTAAAAGTATTTAACATATTGCGTATACAAATATTTGACAATATATTATATATATACTATAAGAAGTGTCCCCTCTAGAGTACAGGAAGTATCCCAAAAGCATCTACCCTTTTTCGTAATTAATAAAAAGGGACACTTTAAATGGGGTGTACGTACGTGTCCCCAAGTGTCCCCAAGTGTCCAGGCACGATAAGGCGTCCAGAGGCACGGATACGTCACGGTTTTTGAGGTGTCGGGTGCTAGGGTGTAGGAAAAAAGGTCAAACAAATATAAAACATCCATGATTTGTAAGCGTATAAAGAATCACGCGTTTGAATGCTGCGTGCAAAGAATTCTAGATGCGTGCGAGAAAATTTTCCGTGGATTATTCTTTGATACGCGGTTAAAAGCTGCGTGAAACTGTGATTTAGCTTGGGTACTTCCAACTTGGATCCAAGCTAAACGCAACACTCATTCCTACGGGATCATGCTAACTATTCACCCATAAACGATACAGGGAATAATCTTGGATGTTGGACTCCATAAGAGCCAGACCTTAGGCTGTTTGGTAGAATTTGATTGACCATTGTTGTTGTAACAAATGACAAAAACAGGATATATCACTCATGGTAGTTTTATTCAATTTTTATTGGGTTTAAGAATAATTAATTTTTTTACTATATAATATTAATGTTCATACTAACTATCATTATGATTGTTAAGAAATTATTTTACATAAAATTAAGTAATTATTTAATATTTGTTTTTATTTTTTTTGTTGACAAATTAGTAATTATTCAGCGAAAAATGAAACTAAAATTAAGTAATTATTTAATATTTGTTTTTATTTTTCTTTGTTGACAATTATATAAATGGTATATAAAATAGTTCCGAAATAATAAAAAATAATAATATTTAAAGAATACAATATAAGAAATAGTAAAATTGATTGTATATAAATTTAAGGGTAACTTTTGTCATTTATAAAATAAAGTATGGATAAAAAAGATAAATCAAGCATTAAATTTATGTAGGACCACAACTTATACTTTTGTAGCTACTCGGCCTTAGAGCGAGCACTAAACTAGGGTTTTGATTTTGAGCGAACTCTTCTCTTTAATCATGCAAATATAAGTACGTAGTAAAAGAGCATGGGCTCACTTGTATGTTTGAATGGGCTGAAAAAAACTATCTAGCATTCTAGCTAGGCTACTGAGTAGGTAGGCAGCATGGATCTGTTTGTTGAACTCGGTTTCATGGCCGACCGGCAATCATTAAGATGAGTCATCTAAAAACTCATTTGGCATAGCACTAAGTTCTTATGGTGATATTCGGCCATAGCAACATGTTTTTACGTCTAAGCCAAAATAAGGCTCGGGGACCGACAGTTTCCATGGTTGAGATTTACTATTACCCTACGACGTGAGGCAAGGACTTGAAGATATACCTTTGAAATCAAAGCCTTTCAAATGTTAGCTATTGCATTATCAAGCGATCAGCCTTCTTTATAAGCAGGGTATTTCTTTGAGGCAGTACATCTTTATTGTTCATTTTATATGAATCGAGAATAATTTACTTAATTAGCTGGCTAGAGTCGCTAGACGGTTTCGCGCAATGGCATGCCATGGCATACCGCATAGGCATATTCATTGTCTGTGCAATGCATCTGGAAACACGGACTTTATGATATACTAGTTGTCAAAGTTATGATGATCCAACAAAAAATGACCAAAACCAGACTATTATTAATCACCATCTTCCATTTCAGACTCTAAGATAGATTCCTAAGCTTTAAGTTCAATTAGTTCTAGGATTTTCTATCAAGATATTCCATTTCAACACAAATTTTGTTTTACTACCTACCTTAAATTTCATCAGTTAAAAACTTGCCCATTATGGTGCTAATTAAGGCTCAAAATGAATATAAGCGTTTAGAAAAGGAAGGTCAACAAAATAATTACATGCATCATGCACACAATTACTCCATCACTCACTAGATAAGATTTGTTTAGTCTTTCTTTTCTTAGTTTGATTACTTTGAATATGGTAAGTAAAAGCTTTTTTACGGTAAGAAAAATGAATTAACATTCTAATTATTCAATTAATGTATGAAATTAAATTAGACAACTATTATCTGTAAAGGAAAATTCATTACATGCATAAAAGTCTCGAGTCTCGACCCTTTATATCCCCATCTCTTAAACGCCACATTGTCACCACTCCAAGAGAAGGAAAAAAAACACAAAGAATTACCCCAAATTTCATTTCAATCATCATGGCAGTGACAAGAAAACCAAGCATGGGAAGACAAAAGATTGAGATCAAGAGAATTGAGAAAGAAGATGCAAGACAAGTTACTTTCTCAAAACGTAGAGGAGGTCTTATTAAGAAGGCTCATGAACTTTGTACCCTTTGTGGTGCTGAGATCGCCATTATCGTGTTTTCGCCTGCTGGAAAACCTTTTTCTTTCATACATCCTGAATCTGTTATCGACCGTTACCTCTCGGGGAATTCTCTTCAGGAGAACATGACTCCTACTCCACTTGTCTCGGCTCATCGTGATGCCAAAATTCGTGAACTCAATAAAGAATATACTGAAGCACTTAACAAATTGGAAGCCGAGAAAAAAAGAGGCGCCGCGTTGAAAAAGATGAAGAAAGCAAGTAGGAAACAATTTTGGTGGGATCCTATTGATGATTTAGGGGTACATGAGTTGGAGCAATTGAATGGTGCTATTGATGAACTCAAAAATCAGGTTGCTGAGCGAGCCGATGAATTATTGCTCGGTTCTTCTAGTTCTATGTCATTTTTACCGGGGAATCATTCTTCAAATGGAATGAGTAGTACATCCCATAGTGAATATAGTTCTACAACAACTTATGAAACAAAACCAGCAATTCCAAACCATCAGACCTACACTTCCTCCCTCCCTCATCACGGATATGGCAGTGGCTTTGGTTTTTATGGACGCAATGGTCTTTACTAAGGAGCAGGTCATCCGTATTCACTGATTTCGTGGTCTCTATGTTCGGTGCTTTAAAGGGAACCATTCTTATTACCCTCATGTAATACTTGCTCTCGTGTTTGTTTTGATTTGCTAATTTCTGTCACAGATTTGTATTGTTTAATTGTTTGGTCTTTTAATTTCAAAAGTTGTTTTTTGTTGTACTTAAATTATGAGTACATTCCTAATGTACT
Organism: Papaver armeniacum; assembly: GCA_023531295.1. NCBI lineage: Eukaryota > Viridiplantae > Streptophyta > Magnoliopsida > Ranunculales > Papaveraceae > Papaver > Papaver armeniacum. Next base: position 486,272 of record JAJJWW010011140.1, read on the forward strand.
TATCGATGTAATAAAACGTGTGCATTTGTTTCAATGGTGTCTTTTCCTGAATGCATCTTTCTTTCTAGTGCCAGTGTGTTGTGTGGCTGTGTGCCACTGCCATATCTATGCAGCACTGCAACCCATGCTACAGATTGCTAAACCATGCAAGGTTTCGTGAGCATGCAAAGGAATGAAAAAATGAACACCCTGAAATGCCCGTGAAGTCGACGTGATCTCGATCCAAAAGCCTGAATCCATATGCCAACAAAATGCAAACCATGGTGCAGGCATATAAGGGCTCATTACCAAATTATAAAAGCTGTATGTTGACTAGGTAATAACCTATGTGCTGGTGGCATGAAAAGTTCAACCAATCCACCATATATTAACTGGTAATATTTATTTTCACCTGCAATAATCAATTTTCTAACCTGTAGATGGTGAAGATAAGTGAGCTAATAGGGTGTTTGGATGTACACTCAGAAGAAGTCACTTTGGCAATAATTTCTTTAAAAGACTTCTAAAAGTAGAAAAGTCAGCTTTTTGTGAAGCAAAATAGTTTTCTACTTCTGATTATGGAGAAGCTTCTGGTATCCAAGCGCGTTATAATTCTTTATTGAGAATAAATTATGAAGATCATTCTAAAAAACTCAACATTTTATTCAATTTCAATTGATAGATTTTTTTACCGATAAAATAAAGAACGATTAGTTGGAGTATACGAAATAATTGGGGATATTTTACAGTTCATGCCGGCATGATTTTTCTATATCGGCAATCAAAATTGGCATGGGTTTTCCACTTGATTTTGAGATTTGATTAGATTAGGCCTAGAAATTTTAGGTCTTATGGGGCAAATAAGATTTCTAATAAAAAAAAATATTCATAATGGTCAAATCTATAAAATGACATGAGACGGTAAAGATAAATATATTGAACTTTGAAAAATACTACTTATAATTTACCATGTTTCATAGCTTTGTTGTTCCAATTCTTATCAACTAAACCTCATATCCACCGGCCCTTTCACGATGTACTCGATTAAGTTTTGGGGTGGTCTGATTAAATATTGGTGTTTTCCCTAAACCTAATTTTATGATGCTGCTGAATTTAACCCAATTTTCTCCATTTTGTGGTCTCTTCAATGGAGCTATCTTTCAATTAATTACCAGGATGATATATTCTGAAAAATTGATTTAACGGATTTGATGGATTATCTACCCGAATATGATTTACTCTCAAAAGTAACTCTGGTTGCGCCTCCTTGAATTTTTTTTTCATCATGAGCTTTTCACCTTTCTCTTCTATGTTGAGACAACGAGTCCTCAATACAACGGGTCTTCACTATAAGTTCTAAGGAGCATTGTTCATCCCCCTGATGTATTTGCTGTCTTCTCAGAACCAATTGTATATACCCCTTGCAGATGAGGATTTTGAAGTGGCAATAGGAGATTTAAACAAGTAATTCTGAGTCTTTTCTGGCTGTAACCAATATCAATTCATCAAATACAACCCCATGTTTTATGCAAAACCTAATTATTACATGACCAAAATTTTCATTATCTTATTTTTAATTAAAAACAAGTTTCTCTCTGTTCAATTCACCTATAAATACTGCTCAAACAAACTTGTTTTGCCTTCATCCCTCTCTTTTACTTTTCCCTAGTTCCTTGCCTGTGTTTTCCTGCTCTGGTTATTTGTTCTGTTTACCCTTATGTTGTTATCTCTATGTCTAGCTGTGTGTTTAGAGATGTTTCATACAATAGTTTTCTTGGTAATCATGCTAGAAATGCTTCTTTTTCCAGGATTCATATAGGCTGATACCAAATTACTAGGGGCTAATACCATTTCATATAGGACAAAAAGATCTTAAGCGATCCTGACCGTTGGATCGGCTGAATGGTATCAGCCCCCAATAATTGCGGTATCAGCCTTTATCAATCATGTCTTTTTCTGTTAGGAAATGGCAGGATCAATTGGTTGGTTGCTTTTTAACAAAAATTCCTTTTATTTAAGAAATGCTTTAAAATATAGATGGAAGCTGTCTGGTGAGATTTATGTTAGCAAGCTTGGTAGGGAATTTTTTCTGATTAAGTTTGAATCCAGTCTTGAGATGTTTAATGTTCTTAGGCAAGGAACCAGGGTGATTTATGGAGATACCTTTTTATTTCAACCTTGCAACTTTTCTGTGCTTCCTGAAAACTTTGAAATCACCTCTGAGATTTTCGAGATAACCCTTCACAAACTTTACCCCGAGCAGGCCAGAATCATTAATGTCATGGAGAACACTCATGTTTTTGGAGAACTAATAGCTTATGATGATCCTATTGACCACTACAATGGTTACAGCTCCATGAAAATAAGGCTCATAATGGATATTTCTCAAACACTACCATTTGGAACTACTGCTCCTAATGATAGAATGAGTGTTAACTGGATTGACTTTGTTTATCAAGAGCTTCCCAGATTGTTTTAGAGCTTCTGTCACAGACTTGGACATGAACACCAAGATTGCATTGATGTATTCTTGCTCAACAACCAACATATGCTGCCTCAAGCTCCTTCACCAGTTCCTCTTCAACCCATTCTTCATGCTCTTGGACCTTTTGTTGAACCAAAATATGATGATGATTATTATGAAGAAATGATTCACAATGTGGACTTTGAAGATCCTGATCCTGAGTGGAGTGACTGGGGTTCAAACCCTTTTGGCTCCCCTATATCCTCTAATCAAAACAAGTCTGCTATCTCATTCTTCGATGGAGAGGGGTACCAACAAGAAGGTTTTCACTCTGACTCATCCCCGGACTCTGCAAGAACCATCTCCGAGGCTTGGCTAGTTAAAGCAAACAACATTTTTGAAGATCCAATCAATAAGTTTGTGTCTCCACCACCATCTCAACCAACCGAACTGCAGCAGCCTTTCAGTCCTTCCATTTTCCTAGTATCAGACATTGAGGAATCAGAGATAATATCAGATACTGACCTTCGAAGCTCAGCCATAAAGAGACTCAACCCTGAGCAGTAAACCTTCCTTCACAGTGCTGGCATTGGTTCTTCATCAGGTCCAGAGTCTTCAAGAATAGTCACTGCTGAAGACTATGATCAGTGGACTAATTTCTATCAACCGACTAAAAGGTTCAAGCCTGACACTATGGATCAAACGGTATTGCACCATCTATCAGTTCCATCATCTGCACCTTCAACACTGCTTCCATTGGAGAAAGCTCTACACAACCAGCCACTTATGCACCTCCTGCAGCCACTAAATAATGACAACACCAACAACTTATCATGATCATACACACCCAAAGCAAAAAAGACACATTTAAGGGCCGGTGGATATCACTAAATTTTTTGGTTCACTCTGTTAATATTTCATCTATATATGTATAATATGCTTGCTAGTTATCTCAGGTAGAATCTAGGTTGAACTAGTGGTTATATAAACTTTTGGTTCCCACCTTTTTTGCTTGCTCACTTGGTTTATGTTATATGTATATTTCTCTTATGTGTATGCATCTATCTAATCTGCTCAATAGTATTGTATCAGCTTCTAATCTGTTTTCTATTTTTAGTTAAGCTCCATAATTTTTATGCTCTTAGTTTGCTGGTTGTATTTGTCTAAAACTGCTCTTAATAATCCGCCTCTGAACTACTTGTTGTTCTGAATTTGCACTGATAGTTAACTCAATACCTAATTTAGAGAGTTCTTTTAACTTATGATTTATTTTATCTCAGTACCTACCTTTTTTTCTAAATTCTACAGTCTATTTCCATTTTGATTGTTAATTTCTGCTACTTCTATTTGGTTTTCAATTTAGTAGATAGCAAAATCTTAACTATAAGTTAGACAATGCCTTCTTTGCTTCCTCCTTGTGTGACCTTTTAGTCATCTAAATCCTTTTCAAGTATCTGATTTAAATTCCTTTAAGCTACTCAGCTGTCTATTTTCAATTTAATCCCTTTAACTTGTTTATGTTCTCTGTTTTGATCTATAAATCTGCCTTATCTAACCTCCTCATATACTAGTTTTCAATAGGACCATCTTCATTAGTTTTCCATTTTGCATGCCTTTCCTCCTTGCAAGACCATTTAAACCTTTTTCTCTCTTTTCCTCATAGTCTTCCCACTCTTCCCTGCTACAACAAATCCCATTTAAACTAGTAATCATAACCTCACAATTACTATTCTAGCTTGGAATTGTCAAGGCATTGACCTCCCATCATCTATTCAGCATTTAAAATGGTTGGTTTCTCTACACAAACCTAGCATACTATTTCTCTCTGAAACTTTAGCTAACGAGCAACATATGAGAAGATTATCACAATCCCTTCAATTCAATAATTAATTCACTGTACCAAAAATAGGAAGACGAGGCAGATTGTGCTTAATGTGGGAAGACAACCTAAATATCCAAATAGTATTCCACTCTCAAAACTACATCCACACAAAAGTTACACCACCACCTCCAGACCAACCATGGTTCTGCACGGGTATCTATGGCCCACCGCATCCCGATACAAGGAAAATCCTTAGGAAAGAATTTCCAACAATCTTTTACAACATAAATCTATCTATACCTTGGCTTTTACTAGGAGATTTCAATGACATCCTAGATCAATCAGAAAAAAAAGGACGAAGACAAGTAACATATGCTCAATCTCAACCTCTACTTACTCTAATGGACCAGATGGGTTTTATTGATTTGGGATTCCGAGGAGACCCCTACACCTGGACAAACAACCAATGGGGCAAGATAACATTCTATAAAGATTAGATAGAGCTCCAGCAACCCAAAATTAGAGAACGGAAAATCCACATGTAGTAGTCACGCATCTTCCAAGAATAACATCGGATCACGTACCAATACTATTACAAGAGAAAGCAATGGATTGGCAGGGAACAAAAAACTACAAAATTGAGCAACTTTGGCTCTCTCATCCCCAACTCAGGCAAGTAGTTGAATCGTCTTAGGAGCAACAACAAGATAATGAACCTACTCGATCTCCAACTCAAACTCATAATAACCAGACAAACTCTCCTGGAATGGAACAAAGTAACTTTTTTCCACCTACCAACCATGATCAAGAAATCGACAGCCAATATAAAGCGCGCTCAACATCAATGTGCAACCAATCGGGCTCCAACCTGGAATATTGACTGCATCAAGAGAAAAAGCTACGAATAGACCACGTAGAACTATTAGAATGTCATGCGACATACTGGCAATAAAGATCTAGAATTCAATGGCTACAATCAGGCGATCTCAGCACAATTTTTTTTTCATACTAAAGTTGTCATTCACAGAGCCTATAACAATATACAACGACTAAAAGACCCACAAAATAATTGGATTAACAAAAAAGAAGACGTTGTTAAGCTCATTCTGGATCACTACACTCAACAATATACGGCTCCGCCTACAGTGATAAATGAAGATCTCTTTACAAACATCAGACCAAGATTAACTCCCAGACAGTCGGAACTACTTGCGAAGGAAGTAACTACAACAGAAATCAAACAAGCCCTCTTCTCCATAAATTCTGAAAGTGCTCCAGGTCCAGATGGCTATACAAGTAAGTTTTTCAAAGTTTTCTGGGAAACAACTCACCCCCAATTGATAGCAATGGTTCAGAGTTTTTTTATAACTTAAATATGCATCCTCTCATAAATCACACGAACATAACACTAATACCTAAAGTCGACAATTCTTCAAAACCTTCACAGTACATACCAATAAGGCTCTGTAACGTCACATATAAAATCATTTAAAAATTTTAGTCAACCAAATTAGACCCCATCTCCCATTTTTAATAAGCCCTTACCAAAGTGCTTTTGTTCCACAAAGATCAATACATGATAATATAGCAATTGCCGGAGAACTCTTCCGACATATCAGAACCTCAAACCTCACCAAAGACCCAAAAATAGCTCTCAAACTAGACATCCAGAAAGCCTATGATAGCTTAGATTGGAAATTCATCAAAACCTCATTTACAAAACTAGGATTTCCACCAGCCTGTATAGAATATATTATGCTATGCATCACAACAGTTAAATACTCGACCAACATAAATGGTATGCCCCATGGCTTCATCAGCCCAAGTAGAGGTATCAGACAAGGAGACCCACTATGTTCCTACATTTTTTATCATATGTGCTGAAATCCTGTCTACAAATCTAGGAAACCTTCAAAACCAAAAATTAGTTCAAGGACTTAACATATCAAAAAAAAGCACCACCAATTATTCATTTAATGTATGCGGATGATTTACTAATCACATACAAGGCTTCGGAGCAGCCAAAACCTTAAAACCCTGCTCCACTCATATAGCATTTCCACAGGACAAGTAACCAATACTACCAAATCAGTAATCATCCATCACCCAAACCTAGACCAGATCAAGATAAACGATCTTCAACAATTTTTCAATATGCCGGCTACATCAGAACCTCCAACCTATATGGGAGTCCAGTTCAAACATGGAAGGACATACAATCAAACCTTCGCTCCCCTCCTACAGAGATTAGCCCGAAAAGCTAAAGGATGGATGACAAAATGGCTAACTCCAGCCGGAAGACTCACTCTAATCAAAACCTCCCTAATTCCCACATCAAATCACATCATGCAAACACAAAACCTACCCAGCAATATTCACAAACAAATCATATCGTATTACCAGAGATTTTTTTCTGGGGACACGACTCAACAATTAAAAAACTCCACCCTATAGGATGGGATAAAGTAACAAAACCATTATCCGAAGGAGGACTAGGAATAAGGAATAACAATGATCATAATAAAGCACTTTTCATGAAAAGAATCTGGAATTTACATGAACAACCTAACTCTATCTGTGGAAGTCTCTTCACCGTAAAATATCTTGATCAACAACCAATTCTACAAGGTATTGATTCTATACCCTCCTCCTACATTCCTTAATGGAGACAACTTGCATCAATTGTCCCTAGCTACCATGCAACATATAATATTTCATCGTATTGGAAATGGATTATCAACCCCAATAGAAGCCAATTGGATTCCACACTCAACAAATCCAGACCCGACACAATGTACCCAATCAGAATGGTAGCGGATATCATCGACCCAATATCCCATTCCTGGAATCATGAAAAATTAAACACCCTTCCCAATCCTATAATCCAAAAAATCATAAACATCCACCTTCCCCAAAATAGTCCCCAGGATAAAATTATCTGGCCACACTCAAAATATGGAAACTACACTACCTCTTCAGGATGCAAATGTTTAACCCAGGGTCAACCAACTCACACCCCTCTACCACCTACCAAATTTCTATGGACTTTACCATGTCTACCAAAAATTCGGATTTTTTTGTGGAAAGACATCAATGAAGGATTACCAACCTTCTCTCTCTTACATCGTATCCAAATGACTAACTCAGACATATGCCCAAGATGCAACACAGATCCAGAATTGGCAAGTCACCTTCTAATTCATTGTCCAACAACCTGCATCAACATATGTAATCTCCTCTTTATATATGTTTCCTATTTTGGAACTTATGGCTGGATATGAATGATCTAATATACCAACAAAAGCAAACAACTTCGGAAGAAATCCTAGTATGGGCACAAAAACTGCAACAAGAATACTACGGGGCTCTACACTCTTCACCATCAATCATTCCAGGAGATACACCGATATTTAACCACCCAATAAGAGATAAAAGGATATCAACAATATCGGTAAGATGGTCCATTCCAAACATCAATTGGAGCAAGATTAACGCCGATGGAGCATCCAGAGGTCATCAAGGATTTGCAGGGGCAGGGTTCATCTGCAGAGATTCAGACACACGAACTTTATTGGCTCTAGCTCAACCACTGGGAATTACAACTGCATTAACTGCGGAAACTTGGGCTATGCTTTTGGCTTCAAGAACAACAACAGAAATACAATGTCCAGGAGTTCTCTTTGAAACCGACTCAGAAAACCTATTGCGCTTCATCACTTCCTCTACCCCTGCACCTTGGCATATAGCAGAAATGATTGAGGAAATAAAAATTAGATTTCCACAGATCTCGCAGGCTTCTATTCAGCACAACTACAAAGAAGGAAATCAAGCAGCCGACGGGTTGGCCAATCATGCGGCGGATGGAAGTCAAACATGAAGTTCTTCAACCAAAATCTGGGACCAGGCAATCCCACCTTTTATTAGCAAATTTTATTTCAATATTCTGTGGGTACCACATACCCACGACAAATAGTAAACTAATTTCTTTTAATAAAATGCATGCTTCCAAAAAAAAAAAATCTTCATAAAAATGCTTATAACCTTATCTTCATTACAATAACACTAAAAATCAATTAATAATGAAAAAAAAAAAAGAGAAAAGAAAAATCAAATGGCCTTCGGCTGCCTATATGTACGTGAACATGGACTTTTATCATATGAATTTTCCTCCACTCGAGGAAAGTTCCGGCAACGTCATACTAAAAGAAAAAAATATGTAGTTACAATGGACATACAGGAATCTGGATCAGTTCTTCATCTTAGCACAACATTAAATATTTTGACTTTTGTTTATTGTTATAGGTTCATTCCCCCCCAATAAATCCCAACTCACATTGATAATAACCTGAATCTGATCCGGGATCGGTTACATGACTGACTCGGTAACAAAATATCAGCAATGTTACATAATTTAAACAAACTACCAATACATCCATAACACTTAGCAAGATAGTTACAAACCAGATTTTAATGAAGATCTCTAACCATTCCAAGTTGATCCCTTTGTTTCATTAGTAATTGTAACAATAACATAAAGACTAGTTTAAATGGCCAGATTTGATTTAAAAGTATCACACCCAAATCACTAACCTCTACATTCAGTATGAATTTTGGGATCCATAGATCCAACCATTTCTAAGTGTTTTTTTCAAAAATATTATAGAACATGTAACAAAGATATCCAAAATGGGTAATCATGGATCATAATCAAATGGGATAAGTCTGAAATTTTTTCATCAGAATCGGTGTTTCACATCTGCAATCTGCTAGTATCTTTAAGATATTTGGTGTCTCTGGTGTCTTAAGATGTCTTGTTGATGTAGTTGTTACCGATCTTAGTGCTAGAGTTGTTTGTAGTTGCTGTCGATCTTGGTATTAAAGTCGCTGATGTTGATGTTGTAGTTGTCATTTCTTTAATAATGATCATTGAACAAGGATTACAATGAAAACAAAGAAACCTTACTAATCTCATTTCCATAAAATACAAGAACAAAGAGAAAATCATAAAATCAGGACAACTAACTTTAAAAATTGTAACTAAAGTCCGAAAAAGAACAAGGGAAGAAAGATTAGAGAACTAAGAGGATTTGAAAGAGGTATTCTGCTCGGATCGGCTCCCATGGAGCAAATCCGAGTAAAAAAATTCAGTGATGGCTAGGGTTTAGCGTTTTTGTTTTCTTAAGGAGAAGAAACACAAGATCCTGGAAACAAAATCATCCATGGTTGTGATCATCACTAAGATCACTAAGGTATAAGAATCTAAAAAGAGTATTTGAAAATGACACCCATGGTGAGTCTATCTAGGGTGTTAATTCTTTTTGGATTTATGCAAAGTGGTTTGAAGACGAATATTAGAGCATTTCCAATGAGACTTTTAAAAGTTCCTATAATTTAGGCCACATAGGATTTTAAAGGTTTCAATAACATAACAATCTCCTAAGGAAATGTTATAAGTGAATGTGTGTATAAAGTAAATGGCAGTCATTTAGACATCCTTTGGTTTTAGAAGTTCTATTGGAGGATGTAAACATCCTAGTCACCAACACGTAAGGTTAAGACCAAATACTTAGCTTTATAATCAATGGTTCAAAAAATTCCTAATGATAAGCACGTTAGTGCTAGGTTTTATACCCATATTTATATTAGCTAGGACTCAATATTTTGGCTAATGAAATTATTTTAGTGCTTTTGTAGAAAGTACAAGTGAATTGGATCATCCAGATGATAAACGGCTAAGTTGCAACTTAATTGCCGTTTAATGACCATTGCTACTCAATGCACCAAAAGAGACAACACTCAATTGATAAGCTGGAGTGTGCTACCAAGTCAACACCATATTGTGCCGCACCACTTCTTCTCAAGGTCCAACTACGTAAGAAAAAAATCGATTTCTTATAGGATGACAACATTGGCAAGCACCCGAATTCCACAAGATTGGTGACGTGGCCTGCTCTCGTACCACATTTTGATATTCTTTGTTTTCATCTAAAGAGAAGAATCTCGAGCAAAGACATCCCAATTATATCAAACCAAAAGAAATTCATATTTCTTCTTGGAGAGACACAAGTAGATAAATGTTAGAAGTAGCTGGTCATCATGGGTGGTCGTTCTAAGTCTCTACACCGGCAACAACAGCAATCGATTCAAGGTTCCGTTTGTTCTGAATGGCTGAAATAAGCACATGCAATAGTGGTTGTCGATGGATGTCAGTGATGGTTGATGCTGCAGATGTGATCCAAATGGAGTTGGGGATCTGGTTCAGTTGGGGTATTTGAGAACGTAGAGGTTTGGTGATTCTCTCGAGTTCGTTACAGCAACAACAATGGTATCCATTTGAGTCATGACATATGGGATGGTGGAGTATGTGTACACAGGGAGTACGTTGAGCATTTTCTTCTTATCATTTGAAGTTCGACAGATGGAGTTTTCTCTACTCCCTACCAACACCAGACGTATTTCAGCAACATCAGATCTTAAATATGAAGCAGTTGGACGTGAATGGAGATGCTGTGGTTGTATAGGACTCGGTTCTGAGATGGATTTTGTGTGGTGCTGCGCTTTTCAAATTGAGTATTAGGCGCCTGCACAATGGGTGTTTGGTTCAGTGAAGAAAGGTGCTTGATGATGTACTCTTGGAGTTATGAAATCGGTGATGCTCAGATGGTCAGAGAACGAATTGGCATCCAACAAGTTAGACGAACAGAAGCAGCAAAAGAGGCCGACGTCCAGAGGGCTTAAGAAGACAAAAAAAAAACGAAGGGAAGAAATGCTTTGACCGAGATTAATGAAATGGAGCTCGAGTAGGTGGTTGTATGAGTATTCGATTGAGGTTAGGGAGGTGCTGCAATGGCAGCGTATGGAGTTTGGGAGATTTTGTATGCAATCCAAGGCTTTTCTTCTTGGGGTTGTGGATGATTTTCACATGTAGAGAAGGGACGGAAAAGGAGCTGAACTGATGCTACCGCTGTTGTTAACTGGTCGGACGAATAAAGAGGATTAGGAGCTTGTTTTGTGTCTGATGGGAACGAGGAAGTATGGACGATGATGCTGGCGCTGAGATTGATTGCCGCCAAGGTGTTAGAAGGCATGAGAAGAGGGAAATCATTGCAGTACCATTGACACCGGTGGAGGACGATGTTGTGGACTGAATACGACAGAGACAAGCCATGATAACCATGGGCCCTGGCCGGAGTTGTGAGTTGTTTGGTCGGACTAGGAAATGTGGGCTGGATTAAGAACTTGGTGTTAGTAGTGTGGACTGGGCCCATTAGTAAGAGTGCTGCTAGGTCTTTGGATTCTCGTAGAAGTTCTAAAAAGAAAGAAACATACTCAGCAAGAAGGGGGCTACACGGCCGAAACCAGAAGCCAACAGAAGCTAGAGAGCCGACGGAGGCTACAGAGCCGAGAGGAGGAAGAGACGGCGATTAAGAGGATTACAGTTTGAAGTTCCATTGTTACGATCCCTTTTTGATTTGCTTGTGAATCTTCATATGTTTATGGCTTTTGAGAAAGCCATGTTTGGCTAAATATTTTTGTAACTAGGGTTTATGGTTGAAACTATTTGGGGTATTAGGCTATTTAATTGATGAATTTAGAAAAAGACCATTATGATATGAATAAATTAATCTTGAATATTGTTTGTTGATTTATTGAAAACTAGTTGTCGCTTCACGGTTTTAATACAAACCTATGTGCATAATGAATTAGTTTTACAAATATGTTTCTTCTTATTATTTGATAATCTATGCTTCGATTAATTCCTTGATGGGTTATGCTTAGAAAAGCCGAAAAATATTGTGAACTAAATTAGTTTCGTATAAATTTCTCGCTGATGCAATTTGATGGTGCATGCTTGGGTTTTGTCTTTTGATGTGCTATGCTTAGGGTATACCAGTGATATTTGCGACGCTATTACATATAATAGGTGATGTCGATAGAACGGACAATAAACATATAATCATGAGTTATGTTTCATTTCAATAATTGATTGGAAACAATAGTTGAAACTATAAACCCTGGTTACCGGCTCTCTCATTGCGAGTTCACTTTGTTAGTTTACTTTAATTTTATTATTATTTCATTTTCAATTCTCAAAATCCAAAAATATCATTGCAGGTTAATCGATTAGAGATACTGATTATCGATATTTCCACCGCTCCTTGTGGGAACGACCCGTACTTGCCTCTGTCTACTAGTTAGACACCGTGCGATTGCGGTTATTTATATAGGCATCTCCGGATCCTATCAATTTTTGGCGCCGCTGCCGGGGAGCGGCTAAGGAATATTGTAATTCGTATTTTTGATTTGTAAATAGTTAGGTTTTTATTTTTGTACAGTATTTTTATTTTAGCATTTCTTTTTCCTTTTGACTTGTTTTGTTTGTTAGAATTTTATTTCAGGTACCTTTTTGAGAATGCCGAGCGCGCCTCAGGAGACTTCATCTCATATGACGCTTGGTGAATACATGTATGGGTCACGTCATAAAGAAGTTCTTGCTTATAATCGTCTCAGGTATGGAACTTGGAATCCATGTAATTTCGCTATGGGTGGTTATTCAGGTGAGTATCAACCCCAATACCATGAGGGTGAAAATAAACTTGACACTAGAAGTGATTTTAGGAATCATGATACCGATATAATATCTGAATCTATTGTATCTTACTCAACTCATGATCATATAACTGATTATTTGTCTATTCAAAAGGACGAGAGTTGTGTTAGAGACGCCATTTATTCAGATAATGATGATTTAGAAGAACATATTTATACGGAAGATACTATTGTTGAGTCTGATGACTTAGAGACAGTAGACGTGCATAATGAGATATTTTCTAATCATTTGAATAACGAGATTCCTATAAGTCACTTAGTTGCAGACAAAAATGAGGCGATTATTGATGATATTGTTGCTCCGTTGAGCTCCTATTTTGCTGACTCATCTTGTGATAACCTAATTGCTGATGTGAATGTGGAGGCGATTGGTACTGGTCAGGTAACTGCTGATTTTGAACCAATCTCAGTTTGTTTAGCCCACTTTGCAGATTCTGATGATCCTATGCTTATTGATATTGTCAATGCATTGCGACTTCCAATAGTTAATCAAGGTAACTCACCAACGGAAGTTATTTCCGCGGACTTAGAACCAGATTTAAGAGTTACCGATTTTCATAAACTTGAACCATTAGATCTGATGGTTTAAACAATTGTGTTTGAGTTTGATAATCAGGTACCTTTTTACATTGTCAATACATTGCTTCCTTTGATTTCTAGTGAAGATAATGTATCGACCGAATGTATTTCAGCTGATTTGGAACCTGATTTAAAGTGTGCTTCCCGAATAGAAAATAATATAAATTTTATGTTTGTTGTCCATGGGAGTGATTTATTTTTCTCGACTAAGGACTGTTTTCTATTGGGAATGGATTTACACATCTTTTTGGAAGTTTATAGTGTTTGCAGGTTCATATTTGCAGCCGACTTGATTTGTTGGATTGATCCCCAACTTTTCAGGCTGTACATATATGATTGCCAGCTTACTTTGAGGTACTAACCTCACCTCGTTTGAGAACATGCTACTGGTAAAAAGGGAGACAAATACCTTTCGCTTCATGGGAGTCAACCCATCAGATTTGTTCCCTTCACTCTATCTTTTATTTTTATTTGTTTAGTTTTTGCATATTTTATTTTAGAATTTCCCACCTTAATTCCTACGTTGGATGACTCAATTACATTGAGGACAATGTAATGTTTAAGTGTGGGGGAGTGGCATTTTCATTTGGAGTTCTAAAAAAAAAATGATGATCAGCTGTTGAGCGGGTCTAAAAAAAAAAAAAATGAAAAAAATGTTTTTAGAGTATTTTCTATGACCAGCTGTTTAGCGGGTCTGTCTTGCTGTTTAGCAGACTTCTCTACACCACTGTTTAGTGGTTCGTCTCGTTGTTTAGCAGACTTCACTCTCTATGACCAACTGTGTAGCGGGTCTAACTCTCTCTTATGATATGACCAGCTGTTTAGCGGGTCTGCAAAAAAAAAAAAGTGATCAGCTGTGTAGCGGGTCTAATAAAAAAATAATAAAAAAAAAATGATGACCAGCTGTTGAGCGGGTCTATTCTTCTTTGTATCATTTTATGACCAGCTGTGGAGCGGGTCAATTTTCTGTTTTGCTCGAGGACTAGCAAAATATAAGTGTGGGGGTGTTGATAAGCACGTTAGTGCTACGTTTTATACCCATATTTATATTAGCTAGGACTCAATATTTTGGCTGATGACATTATTTTAGTGCTTTTGTAGAAAGTACAAGTGAATTGGATCATCCGGATGATAAACGGCTAAGTTGCAGCTTAATTTCCGTTTAATGACCATTGCTACTCAATGCACCAAAAGAGACAACACTCAATTGATAAGTCCGGGTGTGTGCTACCAAGTCAACACCATATTGTGCCGCACCACTTCTTCTCAAGGTCCAACTACGAAAAAAAGAAACTGATTTCTTATAGGATGGCAACTTTGGCAAGCACCGAATTCCACTACAAGATTGGTGACGTGGCCTCGCTCTCGTACCACATTTTGATATTCTTTGTTTTCATCTAAAGAGAAGAATCTCGAGCAGCACATCCTAATCATATCAAACCAAAAGAAATTCATATTTCTTCTTGGAGAGACACAAGTAGATGAATGTTAGAAGTAGCTGGTCATCATGGGTGGTCGTTCTAAGTCTCTATACCGGCAACAACATCAATCGATTCAAGGTTCCGTTTGTTCTGAATGGCTGAAATAAGCACAGGCAATAGTGGTTGTCGATGGATGGCAGTGATGGTTGATGCTTCAGATGCGATCCAAATGGAGTTGGGGATCTGGTTCAGTTGGGGTATTTGAGAACGTAGAGGTTTGGTGATTCTCTCGAGTTCGTTACAGCAACAACAATGGTATCCATTTGAGTCATGACATATGGGATGGTGGAGTATGTGTACACAGGGAGTACGTTGAGCATTTTCTTCTTATCATTTGAAGTTCGACAGATGGAGTTTTCTCTACTCCCTACCAACACCAGGCGTATTTCAGCAACATCAGATCTTAAATATGAAGCAGTTGGACGTGAATGGAGATGATGTGGTTGTATAGGAATCGGTTCTGAGATGGATTTTGTGTGGTGCTGTGCTTTTCAAATTGAGTATTAGGCGCTGCACAATGGGTGTTTGGTTCAGTGAAGAAAGGTGCTTGATGATGTACTCTTGGAGTTAGGAAATCGGTGATGCTCAGATGGTCAGAGAACGATTTGGCATCCAACAAGTTAGACGAACAGAAGCAGCAAAATAGGCCGACGTCCAGAGGGCTTAAGAAGAAAAAAAAAAACGAAGGGAAGAAATGCTTTGACCGAGATTAATGAAATGGAGCTCGAGTAGGTGGTTGTATGAGTAGTCTATTGAGGTCAGGGAGGTGCTGCAATGGCAGCGTATGGAGTTTGGGAGATTCTGTATGCAATCCAAGGCTTTTCTTCTTGGGGTTGTTGATGATTTTCACATGTAGAGAAGGGACGGAAAAGGAGCTGAACTGATGCTGCCGCTGTTGTTAACTGGTCGGACGAATAAAGAGGATTAGGAGCTTGTTTTGTGTCTGATGGGAACGAGGAAGTATGGACGATGATGCTGGCGCTGAGATTGATTGCCGCTTGAAGGTGTTAGAAGGCCCGAGAAGATGGAAATTAGTGCAAGTACCATTGACACCGGTGGAGGACGATGTTGTGGACTGAATACGACAGAGACAAGCCATGATAACCATGGGCACTGGCCGGAGTTGTGAGTTGTTTGGTCGGACTAGGAAATGTGGGCTGGATTAAGAACTTGGTGTTAGTAGTGTGGACTGGGCCCATTAGTAAGAGTGCTGCTAGGTCTTTGGATTCTCGCAGAAGTTCTATAAAGAAAGAAACATACTCAATAAGAAGGGGGCTACACGGCCGAAACCAGAAGCCAACAGAAGCTAGAGAGCCGACGGAGGCTACAGAGCCGAGAGGAGGAAGAGAGGCGGCGATTAAGAGGATTACAGTTTGAAGTTCCATTGTTACGATCCCTTTTTGATTTGCTTGTGAATCTTCATATGTTTATGGCTTTTGAGAAAGCCATGTTTGGCTAAATATTTTTGTAACTAGGGTTTATGGTTGAAATTATTTGGGGTATTAGGATATTTTAATTGATGAATTTAGCAAAAGACCATTATGATATGAATAAATTAATCTTGAATATTGTTTGTTGATTTATTGAAAACTAGTTGTCGCTTCGCCGGTTTTAATACAAACCTATGTGCATAATGAATTAGTTTTACAAATATGTTTCTTCTTATTATTTGATAATCTATGCTTCGATTAATTCCTTGATGGGTTATGCTTAGAAAAGCCGAAAAATATTTGTGAACTAAATTAGTTTCGTATAACTTTCTCGCTGATGCAATTTGATGGTGCATGCTTGGGTTTTGTCTTTTGATGTGCTATGCTTAGGGTATACCAGTGATATTTGCGACGCTATTACATATAATAGGTGATGTCGATAGAACGGACAATAAACATATAATCATGAGTTATGTTTCATTTCAATAATTGATTGGAAACAATAGTTGAAACTATAAACCCTGGTTACCGGCTCTCTCATTGCGAGTTCACTTTGTTAGTTTACTTTAATTTTATTATTATTTCATTTTCAATTCTAAAAATCCAAAAATATCATTGCAGGTTAATCGATTAGAGATACTGACTATCGATATTTCCACCGCTCCTTGTGGGAACGACCCGTACTTGCCTCTGTCTACTAGTTAGACAGCGTGCGATTGCGGTTATTTATATAGGCATCTCCGGATCCTATCACCTAACCAATAAACTTTAAACACATACAAATCTAAATAAGTTAAAATGTTTTACAGTTGGAGAATATTTTTTTTCACTTCCTAAACTTAAGGAAATTTTGGTTTCACATCCATAAAAAAATGGTTACACATAGGATTCACATCACGTTACCATTGGAGAAGATCTTATATAAAGTTGATCAAAGATTCAACAACAACTAAATTAGCATCAACTCAAGAGCCTGGACACAAAACCATCCTAAGTTGTGATCAAGACTAGGGTCACTAAGGTATAAGAATCCAAAAACGTAGGATAATATCTCGGGTATTAAACCTTTCTATCTTTCTGCAATGTGGTTTTCAGACGAATACGTTGTATAACGTTGATCCAAGATTCCTGGGAAGGATTTATACCCGGTTCTTCAGGTTTTCTGTAGTGTTTAAACTCAATAGTATTGAAGGCAAACTCAAAAGTGGAATAAGTTATTCTTTGGTTATATTCCTACAAATATTAGACAAGTGAAATAAGACTTGAGTAAATGTTGTCACAACTCTGATCATGATGAAACTTTAAGGTCCCACTGAAAAGCCCTCGTATTCGAGTTGGAAAAGGGTCAAATATTGAGAAATAAGTTTGGAAGGAAAAATACCTAGAAAATGAGATAAAACTTGGGAGATGTGGATAAGCAAAAGTCACCAAGTTGGAGGATTCGACGGGGGAATGGAAAAGAAAAATAAACCATGGACATTGTTGAAGTTCTAAAGAACCAATTCCAGGATATTATTACTTTTTCAGGGATATTTCTTTGGATAAGGAAATCGAGATTTTGGATCTCATCCCAACTTGGGTATCCGACGATATCAGTGCAACATTTATAGCTACCCCAACTTTTGAAGAAATTAAGGATAATATATTTTATGTACCCCATTCCAAATCTCCTAGTCTAAACTATTACTATGTTATCTTATTCAAACAACCAAACAAATCAAAAAAGAGTTTAGATATCTATCTTGAGGAATCACAAATTCTAAGACGAGGAGAACTTTGTGATTTCTATCTATCTTGTTCCTAACCTAAAATTCATGAACTTCAATAACCAGTAGAATAAGATCCGGATATAAGAACTATCAGGTAAAAATAATCTGACCGGGCTTCACGAATCCCTAAGTGAAGTCTTCAAAGTCGTAACCTAGAATACAATTTCGTAAAGAAACCTAGGTTTTGAAGGATAACTCTAGCTTTGCAACTAGGACACAAGAGTGCATGGATTAAGAAATCTTGTTGCCACAGTCTCTCTATTTATAGATTTTCATGGCTATAAATAGATTTAAATTCAAGCCTAAGGTTGCTTGAGAATCAAGCAAACACTTTACCACTTTAGATGAATTTTTTTATTAGGAATTCATGTAAGCATGTGAAAAGTCCGCCTTGAAATTACACATAAGAATATGCACTATGGTCCAGGAATCTGGAATCATTCACAATGATAGTCCATAGTGGAAAGTATGCCTTTGAACGTACAAGCATTTACCGGTGTTTAATAATACTAAAGACTTGAAAATTAATCCACCAAACCAAAGTGATTTTGTGAATAAAGTTTTCTTAGAATTGCAATGAGATTTGTAGAAAAAGCGAAGATGGTCATGTAAGACAGTTCATGACCTCATGCTAAACTGGAATTGTATAGGTTTGCAAAACTTGGCAGTTCGCGAAGTCAGGTCATAGGGTTTGCAAAACCTAACCCCTATTCTCAAACTCATATGTAAAGGGTTTGCAAAACTTTAAAATTCATGGGATTAAACTAACTAGGTAGAACATACAAGTATGTGTACATTGCCCAAACAGTTCTAAATCTCTCATTATTAAATTTGTTACATTCCCAATACCCATAGAAAATATGTATTGTTGCTTGGGTAATTTCCAAATGATCAAGTTGAAACAAAAATGATTTGTGAACAATAAATTGTTTCAACTAAGATAGTTAAGGATCCATGAACATCCACTGCTTGAATCATATTTCGAGAGTCCTTGCAATATTAAATCTACTAAAACTGTACAACATAGTCACATAGGATCGAAAGTTACATGCCATGAGTAAATAAAATATGTCAGTCTTCACATACCTCTTTGTTGATGAATTTCTTGTAAATGTCTTAGTTTGTTCTTCAGTCTTTAATCTTTGAGGGTTCTTTAGTGATGTCTGATACTCAATTACCATACTCTAATCCTAGTCCGAGACTTGTAGTAGACTAAAAATTAATATATAGCTTTGTGTGTCTAACATTGGCAACAAGCTTGAGATAGCAAAACTTGCGAGTTCGGCCAAGCGATGCTCTAATTTCTCGCTGATGAGTGCCAAATATTGCATATTTCTACACCTTTTTATTGGCATTTAACTCATCTTTTGTGCTCAGAAATCAGATATTATCCCAGATTCTGTATTTTCTTTGTTTTCAATAATAAATATTTGTACTAATTAATTTTGTGTTTTTAGGTAGTAAATAAAGCTCGGAGAAATTGAGGAGCCAAAAGAGCAGAAAATTGGAGACGAGCGTCTATGGAGCAGAAAGCCAAAGCCCGCGCATCAGTTGCAACCCAACAAGGAGCAACCCATTCACAAGACATGGGCTTGAGCAGTCCAAGACCCGACCCACGACCCGGATCCGAGCCCGTCCCTTCCGAGCCGTTAGATTTCACCCATCTTCATCCTACGGTCGCTCCACCCTACACATCATCTCTCGCTGTCCCCGCTCCACAGCGAAATTTCCTATACCTACACCCCATCGACCAAAACCATTTCTCATCTTCATCTTCTCTTTCTTTTCTCCCCAACAACTCCAGAGGAACACCTTACCTCCTCCCTCTCCCTGACAAAACCAGAGCCATCACCACCACCTCCATCTCCCGACAAAGACCAACCGCGCCGCAGCCACCGCCTCCGCCAATCTATCTCGAGTTATCTCTATCATAGCTTCTCCATACCCTAGAAGCTAGGTTAGAGATAATTGGAGCTAGTGGTTTTCTCCAACATCAAATCAATGGAGTCAGAGACGAGTTAGGAGAGAAAAGAGGTTTGGGTTGTTGTTTACTTGTCATTTCGAGTGATTGTGAGGTATAAATGGATGTTCTTCATGTGAGAGAAAACTCAGTCTGTTTTAGGGTTTTATTTTGTTAAACTAATTTGCATTCTGCTTAATTTTTGTATCATGTTCTAAACTCTCTTACTGGGGTGTAGATGAAACCCCGATTTAATGTCTAGTTGATCTAATTCTCAAAGTGTTCTTGTAGTTTGTAATGCTTAGGATTTTAGTTAGCCTTTGAACCAAACTTACCTCGTGATCAATGGTATTGTAAGAAGACCATTGATACTAGGGGTTAGCAAGGGGAGTGAGTTAATCGATGATCCATCTAAGGCCTTCAAGGGAAGGCACAAGACCATAGTGAGAATTTGAACTGCCTAGCATATGATTAGGAGGTGAATTCTATCACCTTAGTACCTTCAACTACCCGTTTACAATTCATATTTGCTACCTTAGCTTAGAGTCACAACTCAATTCAACGTATCGACACCCAAAAGCTCATATTTGTGTTACAATACCTTAGAAATCGCTTAGGAAAGCCCTTAGCTCAACATTGCACACCCCATTTCCCTGAGGATCGACCTGTGCTTGCCTCTGCCTCCAACAGGCACTGTGCACTTGCACTATTACACGTAGGAAAACACTTTTCATAATCCTACCACTGGCCTCTTTTTTGATGTTGAAAATATCTTAATCTTATCAAATGTTGACATGCGAACATCTCATGAAATTATTAGTAGATTTTGGAGCTTCTCTAGTCAATTAATAAATTTATAAAATTCGGTATTCTATAGTTTTCACCTTCCGCCAAGATTTAACAGAATTCTCACTAGGACTCGAGGATGAAAAGGATGAAAACGAAAGATATTTATTTGGGAACGCCCTTTATCTTCCGTGAGCCTCAGACACCTAATATATTTTAACCTAATAGTAAATTAGTTTATAGTTAGATTTAAGGGAGAACAGGATGTTACTTTAAACCAGGATGAGAGATCAATGTTGATTAAATCAACTTTGATGCAACGCCGATATATCAAAATATCATGTTTTCCACTTCAAGTAAAAAATAACATCATCCTTACGAGCCTACTGTCTTGTTCTAAGACATGGAAGAATTGATAATTGTACCCGCAACAACCTTCTTGTCTTCATTGAGGACAAGCCTAATGAAACTTTCATTCAATAGTTTCTTAATTGTCCATTACAAGGAAAAAACTATTAATAGTTCTACTAAAACAATTAAACAATTGATAACAAATCCAACCATTATACATTAAACTCTAGAAACTGCCCTAAAATAGATAAATCTCACTCTTTCTCAAATTTTCTCTTACTAAACATAACTGTTTTCATAAATTTCTAGTGTAGATTTTTGGACGTTTTTCTTTATTTTTCCATTTTGATTTTTTTCTTACTTTGTTTTTGATTTTTAATGTTTTTCTTTGTTAAATAGGTATTAATCTAAGAGTTCCACCTTCATATCTTTTTCTAAAATCCAAGTTTTTTTGTTACTTTCAAGTTAATGACCATTAAAATACCATAAAAACTATCACTTACTAACAGGTTTAAACCTTATTCAATCACCTAAACATATCCATTTGTAGTACCTAGTTTGGCCAAGATAGCAATCCATTTGTTGTACCAAATTTGATCCAGAAACACCATTATTTATAATATTTTTGTTGATCAAAAGTAATTTTATGGTTCTGATGCCTATTTTACTTGTTCTTGCCGATACAATCATCCTTTCAATTTCCAGATCCTGCTCATCGAAAGATTTGATTAAAAAATCATCTAAAAATATTATACATGTTTGTGATCTTGTTCTTAATGCAAGCATCATATCAGTCTTTCTGTTCAAAAATTATTGTTAAGAAGTTTGTTGAAGCATATGTGAGTAAAGTTCTGGATTATATTGGACTACGTGGAATGATGTTTACTAATTGGTTTTCAATTGAAAATTTTTATATACACCACAATCGATGGTATAGGAAAATTTGGAAAGGTTGAATTTGTATATTGCTTTAGAATTCTATTAGGGATTCCTGGAAGATATGGAGTCTCGGCGCCGCATGAGAATTCAATGGCTATGGATCGAAAGTAGTTCATAGGAGAGGTTTCAAATTTGAAAATGATATTATGGTGAATTTAGATGAATATGGTTTAGTAGATAAGAAAATAAAGATCATAATTGACGAGTCGAAAGTGAACCGGTGCTATCAGATAGATTTACTCGGATACTATTAAAAGGCATCGATACTGAGCAGCGAATGGCTGTGGTAGTTTTTTGTTCTTTGTGTTTTTGTTTCCTTTCCTTTGTAAAACAAACATATGCTCAACATTTTTCTGGTATTGTTTGCAGATTTATGTCTGTTTCGTGCTCTAGACTGGTGTAGAGGAAGATTTCCTCAAATTGAAGGTATAATGCCTTTCTTCATCTATTTTATTGTTTTTGTCAGTTTTATTCTCTTTTTCCCATTTTATATTTGTATTGTTGAGTCTTTCGTGTATGAGTTATTGATATTTGTAATCATGTGTTATGTTTTCAATAGATTTTTAGATTGTTGTGCTCGCTAGTTTTAATATTAAAGATCCAAATGTTAAGGTTACATTAATTGCTACTGATGATTCAAAGGGGGCCAAAGGTGCTAGGGGAAATTTAGAGGATTTGGATACATAAGTTTATGTTGAAGTTCCTAATGATGCTGGTTAGTGAAACTGTGGACTATGAAGGTTCAACGGTTAAGAAACTTCTAGATAGTTCTTACCAAGTTTGACATATATATGCTTATCTGAAATTTTAATGACACTAGTATATTTCCTATCATATCGAATATTGATAACCTTTGTTCTACTCTTAACAAGTGTTTAATGAGCTATAATTTAGTAAATCTTTTCTTATTTTACATCTATCTTTCATTTCATAGATTCTTTTTACCGGATGCGTCCATATTGTTTCCATTGAAATCGACAAATAAAGAAACATTATATTAATCAATTTTGATTATTTAGGAAAAGAGAGTCACTCTTTCCAAAATATATTTCATGCAATATTTAAAAGGAAGATGCTAACCAGGCAATCGACCCATCAAACACTCATTTTAAAATTAGTAAAAAAGATTGGTAAAAGCAAGAAAATATCTGGTCACTCTAATCTAGGCCATTTATTGTTGTTTGAGTGGGCATATGTTATATAAGTGTATTAAAAAAATATATCTTCAATAGAACCGTGACAAAATCCAATAGTCCATTTGTATTATCTTAATATATCTACTATGTGCGTTAAAAAAATATCTTCAATAGAACTGTGACAAAATCCAATAGTCCATTTATCTTAATATATCTACTATGTGCGTTAATAATAAAATATTTATAAAAACATGTCACGTTTGTTAAAAACTTCAAGAAAATACCCATATTGCAAATTTTTAATCTTTATTTAAATATTTAATTTTTTTTAGAACTTCCTTTAATCCACTTTTTAAAGATATATGAACCAGTTTTCAATTTCAGATTTGTAATAACCAAATTATCTTATATATTTACGGATTTTGTCATATTAAAAAAATATTACTTGATTTTAATTTTTATATATGGAGTTATGATAAAAAAAAAAACTTTTAGCTTATGAATATTTACGATTAATTTTTTTTTTTTTTTTGCTTTCTAAATAAATAGGTAGTTGACCATCTTCACCAGTAACCGATTCGTAATTTAGGGAAATTTATGCAGTAATGATAGTTAGACGAAAGGTGAAGTTTTTTTTTTTTTTTTTTTTTTTTTGTATGTAAGGTGAAGTTTTCCTCAACATTAAAATGCGTCGGAACCAACATGTTTGTTGTTATGGGTTTCCCAGTTTTGTTAAATTAACTTCCTTTCAAGCAAGTAAACCCTAGAATTTTGACCCTACCAAAATTTATGATCAGAAGTTCTTCGAAGCGTGATTTCGTCACCCAATCTTTTGCACCAACTTTTCTAATTGATTACCTGAGAAAGAAAGCACCAAAACACATTCTAATTTTCCTCATTGTTGAGGCTTAAGTTGTAAGTATGCTCTTTATTAAGAAGTTGAATCTAGGAATTTATAAACAAGTTGTGGATGTTGTTGTGAAGGAATTTGAAACAGCGGGGGTCTAACAACCACACCAAATATTTCGTTAGACAATACGTATGGAATAACTCCAATATAATTCCGAGAGAATCAACTATACAGTCAGACTCAATCAAGGAAATATATCCAAGAGTTATATCTTGAACGGTCCCAAAAAAAGTTTTCAAGTGTCAATCAACAACCAAAGGTTGGATTACCAATTGATTTAACTACGCACAACCAGTGATATTTCAATTATATAGAAAATACAATGCGAAAAACAAATAACACAGACACCAGAAGTTTTGTTAACAAGGAAACCGCAAATACAGAAAAACCCCGGGACCTAGTCCAGATTTGAACACCACACTGTGTTAGAGTACTGCTCGGTCGAACTCGCATGCGTTTCTATCTCAAGCATGTTTGTCAATGTTAGTAATCAAAACTATAAGTCTTGATTTCTAGTCTACTTATAGATGTCTCGGACTAGGACATAGATTGTGTAGTTGAGCCTTAGACTTCACGGCGTTCATCATTTGAAGACGAAGAACTGCTAAGGAGAGCTTGTGGAACTTCATCAACAAAAGGTATGTGTTAGAGCACTGCTCGGTCGAACTCGCATGAGTTTCTATCTAAAGCATGCATGTTCGCCAATGTTAGTGATCAAAACTATAAGTATTGATTTCTATTCTACTTATAGATATCTCGGACTAGGATATAGATTGTGTAGTTGAGCCTTAGACTTCACGGCGTTCATCATCTGAAGACGAAGAACTACCAAGGAGAGCTTGTGGAACTTCATCAACAAAAGGTATGTGGAGACTGAAACTCATCTATCACTTGGAAAGTCTATTTCTACTGTATCTCCTATATTGAGACTTAAGTCGTGTTACGATATAGTTTTCTATTATATACATTTGAGATTTCGAGCTGAGTTTAACTCGCTTACATATATCTCGAAATATGTGTTGGCAAACTTTCGCTTCGACCAAGTTCATCTTATATTCTTAACGCAAGTCAAAAGATGATCGTGTGAAAATTGCCGAGTAACATCTTACATGGTTTGTGTGATACAATCATTTGGTGTAGACTTGGAATGTTTCGTTATGATTATTTCAATAACTTGAAAATCGCTTTGATGCTAATAGTGTGAAACGGCTATTGTCATCCTCTAAGAAAGTTTCAATGATTGAAATAAGAGTTTATAACACTTAACCATTATTGGATATGACATGTTTTGTACTCTTGCACATATGTAATCCATGTCCGGGAACCGTAGTATGCGTACCCGTACGCGTACCTGTTGGCTTGAGAAATACGGGAACCTAAGTATGCGTACCCGTTCACGTACTGGCATAAGGTTCATGTCCGAATATTTCTGCTGGGATTGGAAGTACGCCTACCCGTTCGCGTACTTGAAGGTTAAAGTTCTAAAATCGGTTGTGTACAGGAACTCAAACATTTATATAATAAGGAACGCAATCTTCGCAAACCGTGGCTATAATGTTCATGAATTGATTCGAGTGAATCAAACCGATTTTGCTTCAATTGTGTTCTTGTATACTTCTATGAGAATATATCAATTGAACAACTCTTTAACTAGTTTCATTTGAGTCATTTGAACTAGTTATCGTTAATATGAATAAGGTTGATATGAGAGTGTTCATATGGCTAACTTCGGTTAACTATTGTTGAGCCAACATGGTGTACACGTTTAGGTACGGTTACATAAACCTAAAAGAGGGTACATTTGATTTGTGTGTAACAAGCTAAGTTCGATCTAACGATTGAAATATATTAGATTGGTTGAATCAAGATTTTCATCTAACGGTGAATATTGAATGCTTTGTTACCAAGGTAACTTAGATTGCAAACCCTGATTTGAAAACTATATAAAGGAGAACTCTAGCAACTGGGAAACCTAATCCCCACACTTCTGTGTGTTACTAGTTGCATAGCTAGAGTCGATTCTCCTTTAACCTTAGGTTTCTCACGAGACCCCCGTAGGTTAACGACTTGAAGACTTCATTGGGATTGTGAAGCTAGACCCAACTATTTTCTCGTAGTTGCGTTTTCGATCTTGAACGATTTTATCGTTCGAAGTACTATCTTTCTAAGATTTGCTCGATATTTAATCTCCGATACGCAAGATAAAAAGTAATCACAAACACCTTCGTCTCATCGATTGTGATTCCACAATATCTAGTTTCGCTTCCATACGATTTAGATTATTATGAGGTGATTGATAGATGATACTATGTTCTTCGGGAATATAAGACCGGTTTATCAATTGGTTCATGTTCACCTTGATTTATCAAAGACGGAACAAAACTCATAGGTATTTCTGTGGGACACAGACTTATCTATTCTAATATACTTTTTTGTGTGAGATAGATTTGTTTATCAAGTCTTCGACTTTGGGTCATAGTAACTCTTGGTTGTGGGTAAGATCAGCTAAGGGAATCAAGTGCGTAGTATCCTGCTGGGATCAGAGATGTAAGGAACGCAACTGTACCTTGAATCAGTGTGAGATTGATTATGGTTCAACTCCAGTCGAGTCTGAAGTTCATTGGTAGTAGGCTAGTATCTGTAGCGGCTTAATACAATGTGGTGTTCAAAGTTGGACTAGGTCCCGGGGTTTTTCTGCATTTGCGATTTTTCTCGTTAACAAAATTCTGGTGTCTGTGTTATTTCTTTTCCGCATTATATTTTGTTATATAATTGAAATATCACAGGTTGTGCGTTGAATCGATCAATTGAGAAATCCAACCTTTGGTTGTTGATTGAAATTGATTGATCCTTGAATATTGGTCTTTGGTACCGTTCAAGTTACTACTCTTATATTCAATCGGGCTCGCAAATTTCTATTTGCTGATTGCAGATTGAATTGAGAGATAAATATATAAACTCCTTGATATACTTTTCTAAAGATTAAGTCTGACTTCCTAGTTGATTCTTTGTAAAGTATATTGGAGTAAGTCCTCTCAGATTTCCAAACGAATTGTTGGGTGTGGTTGTTGTACCCCCGCTTTTTCACATTGTATTAAGTCGTTACAGAAACTAGACAACTACAAGTTAACTTCGGACTGGAATATAGTTGAGCCCTAACCAATCTCACACTGATCAAGTTATAGTCGCGTTCCTTACGTCTCTGAATCCCAGCAGGACTCGGCGCGCTTGATTCCCTTAGCTGATCTCACGCACAACTAAGAGTTGCTACGACCAGTGTAGTTAAAATCGCTCTCCAAGGCCGATTACTCGCCGAGTAATCGCTACAAGCTATATGACCGAGGAGATTTCCGATTCCAAGCCATCTCCGATTTTTAGCGATTAAGTCGGCCGATTTTGGCGATTTTGACCGATTTTTGGGCAAAACGAGTTGGCGATTTTTCCGAGTTGGCCTTGCATGTACCGAAATCATAAAAGAAAAAAATTCATAACCCCTCGGATGAGAGTTATTAAATGGAAAAACCTCTAAAAACATTATAAATAGGTTCAATATAACAATACTACACTTATTTATATGATAGTATTAAAATTTTAATTTTAATTAGGTACAAATCTTGACTCATGAGCAGAAATCTAAAAGTCTCTAATAAATATGTTCCGGGTATTAGGCCGAGTTTTAGCGATTTCCAAGTCCGAACTTACTGCTCCTCGCTCCAAGCTCCCCAACCGAGTAGGACCGAGGAACGATTTCGACTAATTTGGCTACGACCCAAAGTTGAAGACTTGATAAACAAATCTGTCTCCCACAGAAAAGTCTATTCTGATAGATAAATGTGTCTCCCACATAAATACCTACGAAGTTTTTGTTCCGTCTTTTGATTAATCAAAGTGAACAGGAACCAATTGATAATTTGGTCTTATATTCCCAAAGAACAGCCTAAAAATATCAATCACCTCACAATAACTTAACTATATGGTAGTTGAACAAGTTACTGTGGAATCGTAAATAATGAGACGAAGAGCTTTGTGATTAATTTTTATATCTTACCTATCGGAGATAAATCTCGAGCAAATCTTAGAGAAGATAGTGCTCAATACGATAGAACAAGTAAGATCATAACACGCAACTACAGAGAAAATAGTTGGGTTTGGCTTCAGAATCCCAATGAAGTCTTTAGGTCGTTAACCTATAATGGTTTTAGGAAAAACCTAGGTTAAAGGAGAATCGCCTCTAGTCGCAACTAGTATCACACAGGAGGTGTGGGAATTAGGTTTTCCAGTTGCTAGAATTGTCCCTTATATAGTCTTCAAATCAAGGTTTGATAGCTTTGAAACAAAGCAATCAATATTCACCGTTAGATGAACTCCTGATTTAATATTCAAGCTAAGTTTGCTTAAAACCAAAGCAATATCTCTCAGCCGTTATATGGTCTTATCTTGTTACACACAAATGAAATATACCTCCACTTAGATATGGGTAACCGTACCTAAACGTGTATATTGAGTTGGCTCAATAACAGTTAACCGAAGTTAGCCATATGAACACTTTTGTATATTAACCACATTCATCTTAACAAAAATGAATCTAATTGTGTTACTCTTAGAGATGTTCAATTGTTTATATTCTCATAGAAGTATACAAGACACAATTGAAGCAAAATCGGATTGATTCAAAAGAATCAGTTCATGAACACTTTAGCCACGGTTTGCAAAGATTGCATTCCTTAATATAAAAATGTATCTTTCATGAGTATGAAATCATACTTAACCGATTTTAGAACTTAACCACATAAGTTTGCAAACGGGTACGCAAACTTAAGTTCCCGGACTTTAACAGTTAAAATCGTTCACACACGGGTATGCATACTTGGTTCCCGGACCTGAATTATTCTTACAACAGTTTGCATATAGGTATGCATACTGTGCTATATGCAGACAATGATTAATTGTTCTAAACTCCCATTTCAATCATTGAAACATTCTTAGAAGACGACAATAGCTGTCTCACACAAACTGTTAGCTTATAAGCAATTTTCAGGTGATCGAATGATCAATACGAAACATTCCGAGTCTACATCAAATGATTGTCTCCCACAAATCATGTAAGATGTTACAAGGCGATTTTCACATGATCATCTTTTGACTCATTATTTAGTTTCCAACAATAAATTGTTTCTAACTAAATTCTCCAAGAATAATGATGAACGTAATTAAAGCAAAAATCTTTCCAACATATATTTTGAAATAGATATAAGCGAGTTAAACTCAGCTCGAAATATCAAATGTGTATAATGTAAAAGTCTATAAATCTATACGACTTAGTCTCAATAGGAGATATAATAGAATAGACATCTGGGTGATATATGAGTTTAAGTCTCCACATACCTTTTGTTGATGAAGTTCCTCCAAGCTCCCCTTAGTAGATCTTTGTCTTCAATCGATGCACGCCGTGAAGTCTAAAGCTCACACATTCTATCCTAATCCGAGACATAGCTATAAGTAGACTATAAATCAAGACTTATAGTTTTGACAACTAAACTTGACAAACAAGCTTGAGATATCAACGCTTGTGAGTTCGACCGAGCAGTGCTCTAACAGAATTGACTGAAGGATTTGTTAAAAGGATTCTAGAATGTATAAGGTTGTAGTCTTTGATATTTAAAAACCGATTTAAACTTGGTGATATTATTACGACCCTAATATATTCAAAAGGTATCACGAGGAAAATTCACGTGGATGATCTTTCTGCATCAAAAATTGAAAGGATTGGCGACTATGATTTATTAGTTCCCCATGAAAGTTTGAGCGATCCGATGAATTATTGCTCGATTCTTCTATTTCTATGTCATTTTTACTGGGGAATAATTCTTCATCCCATAGTGAATATAGTTCAATTACTACTTATAAAATATAACCAGCTATTCCAAACCATTAGACCCACACTTCTTATCTCCCTCGTCACGGATATGGCACCGGCTTTGGTTTTTATGGGCGCAATGGTCTTTATTAAGTATCGGGTCATCCATATTCACTGATTTCATGGTCTCCATGCATTCAGTGCTTTAAATGGAGTCATTCTAATCACCCTCAAGTAATACTTGTTCTCGTGTTCGTTTTGCTCATTTCTGTCACAGAATTGTATTATTTAATTGTTTGGTCTTTTAGTTTCAAAAGTTGTTTTTTGTTGTACTTGAATTCTGAGTACATTCCTAATGTACTCATCGATGTCATAAGACGTGTGCATTTGTTGCAATGGTGTCTATTCCTAAATACATCTCTCTTTCTAGTGCCAGTGTGTTGTATGCAGTCTGTGTGCCACTGCCAGATCTATGCAACATTGCATCCCATGCTACGGATTGCTAAACCATGCAAGATTTTGTGACCATGTAAAGGGACAAAAAATTGAACACCCTGAAATATCTGTGAAGTCGATGTGATCTCGATCCAAAAGCCTGGATCTGTCACTACACTTTCTATATGCCGAAAAAATGTGAACCATGGTGCAAGCATAGAGGGGTTGATTACCAAATTATAAATGTGTCATATCCGTGAACCAAAAAATGTATGTTGACTAGGTAATAACCTATGTGCTTGTGGCATGAAAATTATGAATATCATTCTAAAAAATCAACGTTTTATAAAATTTTGATACATAGAAAAAAAATATTTTAATTGAAAAAAGAATTCACTGATAAAATATATAAACAGTCCTTCCAGCCGGACCGACAAAAAACAATGATAAAAACCGATTCACACGGTGGGTCCTAGTAGGCCCATCCCCACCCCTAAAAACTAGCAGGGGGTCCACCATAATGTGAAGGTTGATTTTTTATTTTATTTTTCGCTATGAAAGAATAAAATTCTGTTTACAGCGTTTTGGAGAAAGTAGAGACATTTATCCTCGTATTATTCTCATGTTACATTTAGAACTCTACAACGCTTTAGCAGCTATGTTAGAGCATTGCTCGGTCGAACTCGCAAGCATTGCTATCTCAAGCTTGTTGTCAAGTTTAGTTGCCAAAACTATAATTCTTGATTTCTAGTCTACTTATAGCTAAGTCTCGGATTAGGATAGAAAGTGTAGTTTAGCATTAGACTTCACGACATTCATCAATTGAAGACGAAGAACTACTAAGGGGAGCTTGTGGAACTTCATCAACAAAAGGTATGTGGAGACTTGAACTCATATATCACTCAAAAGTCTATCTACTATATCTCCAACTTGAGACAAAAGTCGTATAGTTATATAGACTTCGATTATACACATTTGATATTTCTAGCTAAGTTTAACTCGCTTACATATTTCTCGAAATATGTGTTGGTAAGCTTTCGCTTTAACCAAGTTTATCTTATATTCTTAACGAAAGTAAAAAGATGATCATGTGAAAATCGCCTTGTAACATCTTACATGATATGTGTGAGACAGTCATTTGATGTAGACTCGGAATGTTTCGTATTGATCATTCGATCACTTGAAAATTGCTTCGAAGCTAATAGTTTGTATGAGACAGCTATTGTTGTCTTCTAAGAATGTTTCAATGATTGAAATGGGAGTTTAGAACGGGTGCTCATAATTGGATTATGAGCACAATATGCGTACTTGCGTATGTGTTGATTTAAGACCGGAATGTAGTATGCATACCCGTATGCGTACTGGCGTGGTCAGATAAAGTCTGAGAGCTAAAGTATGCGTACATGTACGCGTACTGGCGAAGTCAGTTGAAGTCCGGGTACTATAATATGCGCACCTGTACGCGTACTGGATTTAACTGAAACTTGGAAGTGTACGACAGTTGCGTACCCATTTGCATACTGGCGAACACAGTCCAAGTCCGGCTACTTAGGTATGCGTACCGGTTTGCATACTTGAGTAGGTTATGTTCTAAGATCGGTTTGTTCATGAACTAATACATTTATATAATAAGGAATGAAATCTTTTGAAAACCGTGGCTATAATGTTCATGAATTGATTCGAGTGAATCAAAATCTATTTTGCTTCAATTGTGTCTTGTATACATCTATGAGAATATAAACAATTGAACAACTCTAGAACTAGTTTTATTAGAGTCATTTGAACTAGTTATGGATAAGATGAAAAAGGTTGATATGAAAGTGTTCATATGGCTAACTTCGGTTAACTATTGTTGAGCCAACAAAGGTGTACACGTTTAGGTATGGTTACTCATATCTAAATGAAATCACTTTTGATTTGTGTGTAACAAGTTAAGTTCGATCTAATAGTTGAAAGATATTAGCTTGAGTCTAATCAGGTTTTCATCTAACGGTGAATATTGAATGCTTTGTTACTGTTGATGGTGGATTTTCATTTAAGGCTAAAATTGTAAAAGCCAAAATTATGCGCTAACATCTTGCAAAAGATAAAGCCATTAATAAGTGATGAATACTTCTTCACTTTACTAATTCACCTAGAATGGAGCATGTGGCAACAATCCAGTATTCTGTGAATTAAATACACGAAATTCATCCAGGTTGGAGCATCTCGGCAAAAATCCCATATACCTGCGTGAATTTACGGCATTATTAATTAATGCATGACCAACCTTGTATTTCTTGTACTCATTATCTGCGGCAAGATGACGACCGAGTGTTGTTCTCAGAGAGTAACACGAACCTCCAAGTACTAATTGGCCTTTTGTAAGTAGCGACACAAATATAATTACACTTTCTTACTACTCAAAATATAAATATAGCAAGGGCAAGAAAGGATCGATCCCACGAGAGAGGTCTAGGTTGTCAAATTGTTTCGGTTCCCTATAAATAACGCCGGTAGTTTTGTGATTTTATAAATAAAAATAAACAAAAAGCAAATAAACAAAGCACGCAAATCAAGGATGTGAAAATATTGGATAAAGGTTTGTCTTCATTGTAAACAAGTTTTGAATATATGACTAGAATTGATTTTTAATCTCAACTATCATCAAAGACCATAGAATACCTTATTGCAAGAATATCATAAAATCTCCTCATGTTATCAACAAACACATTAAAAGATGCGAATATGAATTCTACCTAAAGGAACAACCTAACGCCTTAAAAGCACTAATCAAGTTTAATTCCCTAGATGCGTTAAGTTCTATGAAATCAGGCCAATCAAAGCAATTGAACGTACATTGCACTAATTCAATTTAACAAAGGTCACGATTTCACATATGATCACAAGAATATATCACTACAACCTATAATCATATTATGCTACTTGTATTCAAGGAATATCACTTTTCGTATAATAAACCCTAAAATAGCAATAGATATGATTAGAAGTTCAATCAATTTGCAACTTGACTAAAAACAATCAATCAATCATCCAAAACAATATTTAACCCGTAGAAAGTGCAAACGATAATTATGAGACAAAACTAATTATAAAAATCAAAGAATCATGCTTTGCAAAATCCAACTATTCCTTCAACCAATAATAAGATAATTAGTTCATATTCAAGGAGTTCATCACAAGAAGAAAGAGAAGCAACTTCATGGTTCTAAACCCTAGAAAAAGTAGAGGAAAAAGAATTAGAAAAGATATAAGATTGTGCCTAGGCTTCTCCTATATATAGAGTTTTTGTAACCTCTTCTTGAAGAAACTAGGAAACCTAGTAAAAATAGGAAAGTGCACCTCCTTAAAAGCTGCGTCCGTGCATCTCCCCATGCGAGTAGGTTGCCAAAGTCATGGCCACGCCCGAAATAGCCGCACCCTTAACATATTCTGGCTAAATGGCCTATTGGGCTCACACTCTTGTTCTGATCGTGATATATGGATAGATTATTGGGCTTGCATTGTTCAGCCCACTTGGCGGCTTTGTTGGTCATGTGGAACCGACGAGTGTAGGCATTATCATCTTTGCTTCCGAACTCCAACTTGAACTCGTTCCACGACTTCTCCGAAGTATTCGAGTCCCACCAAACTCGAGCTCAAACCCATTCCACCATGGAAACAACAGCAGCCATCTCTTACGTTCGGTTGTCGAGAAAGCGACAATGACTGACTTGAGTAGTCGAAACTGCACCATCATCATACCATCCGTCAGCACCATTCCTCAAGCTCCATACTCATCGTACACTGTCCCTGCAAACCTGTCCATTAGATGCAGGAAAACTCCACAGCGTCACCACCACTTCCCTGTTCTTCAACTTCCAGCAACCATCAACTCCATCCGTGTCTCATCCGTTTACTCTCTTGAGAACACCACCGATGGTTTTAGCATCTGCCATCAACTCGAGTTCTTCTTCCATTCAAAACACGTCACCACTGACCACCAGCTCTCTGCCATTAATCCCGATCATCACTGAACCACTGCTATCATCTCCTTTAGCTCTAACTCCATCAACCAACGTCACAGCTCATCAGCAACAACTTTCATCTCCAGTCATCACATCTCCCTGACATCATCATCACCATCGTGATCACTGCCAACAACACCCACAACGACTAAGCTTCATTGCTGCCAACACGAGCTCAAAACCCATCGGCAGCAGCAACACCTGCATCTCTGCCAAGCTCTTCAGTGCCGATTTCGACTTCCAGCTCCAGCATCATCAATCACAAGACCAGGCTATCATATATCGCCACTGCCTGACTCCATCTCTCACACTGGCAACATCGTCTCAACTGCCATTGGCAGCGTCGTACTCCCATCATATCTCAGCATAACCACAGCCTGACTCCATCTCTCACTCGTCCCTGCCAAACTCTGTTTCATTATCACCAGCTCGATCTTTACCAGCAAATGGCAGCTGCCATGTTTCACAGCTTCATCTTCATATTCGATAATGATAGCAGCAACAAACTTCTATTTCGAGCTCATCACAGCTAGCCTAACTCGAGCCATTGCTGCCATACCTTTCATGCTTCACCATCATTCCATCAGTCAACAACAGAAGCTGAGCTCCATCGTTCTTTCGCTGCATTCTTCGACAATCCATCAACGTCAACTGCCGGAACGATCTCTGCCAACAGCATCATAACAATCTCTTCATATCCAGCTCCATGGCAGCACCTTCATGCCATCATTACAACTCTTTCCCATCACCGAGCTTCCATAACTTCCATGACATGCAGACACGAGCTACAACGTCAATATCCATCACCCCGACCCTCTTCAATGGCGGCGAGCGTCTCCCAATGACCATCATTCGATCTCCCATCTTCATCAGCTTTGCCAAAGAACCAACCTTTTACATCATGCAAATCATGCGAGTTCCATCAATGTTGTAATCACTGTCGTCAGTCTTGCAAGATCGACAGTTCAGCCCCATTCCGTGGCTGCCTTGAGTAATTAAGCCTGGTGCCCTTAACAATTCCTTCTTCATTCTTGGTAAACCGTCGGTTACGGGAACTGACAAGCCTAATTGTATTTCGCCTATATCTTCTTCATACGATGTCGGAATGAGCTCATTCTTTCGCCGTTGGCTTCGCATTTTCGTCCTCTTCAAGATGATAGCAAGAACTCCTAGGTTCGAACGAGCTCTACTTGGTCTTTTTGCTCCAAATGACTCCATTGCACCTAATAAACTCAAAAGCACACATAAGATACATAATTTACAAGAAAACTCGCAAAGAAAGCATAAATACTAGATATTAAATACGGTGTATTCTACACCTATCAAATTCCCCCACACTTAGACTTTGCTAGTCCTCGAGCAAATCAAACAAAACAATTCAAAAAGATACATACAACTCAGGTATTAAGTCGAGGCTACGGTTAATTTTAGCATAAATAACAAGCCTTTAAACCCCTAGGTGTCCCTAGTGGACGAGTTATAGTCTCGTGAAGGTTTACTAGAGATATACCTACAAAACCTATATTTCAAACTCCGTCTATTCGTGACAAATCAATGAACGACTCCAAAATGACTACGGGAGGAGATACCTTGCAAATTCGATTCATATATTAGTAAATAAACTCTAATTAGATAGTCGAACAAGCCACAATACTCGGAAACTAACAAACCACAATCACAATGAAAAGATTAAGAAGATGGATATAGATGTAGATGTTGCGAATATTCACAAGTGTTCGATGTTTCCCATATCTGTCTGAAGGTCATTTGCTAAGATGAACCTAATCCTATTGGATTGAGCTACCGGTCTTGAATGCTACATCAAATCAATTGGCATATACAAAGGGAACCAAAAGTGACTTTATTCAACACAATAATATTTATTATTTTTTTTTTTTTGATTTTTTTTTTTTTAGACGGCATGATTAGATCTTTTGGATCCAAGCGCATGCTTCTTGTCGCAAGTACATGATAGTTGCCTTGGATCCTGCATTCCACGCTTGTTTAGGCGACGGAGGGGGGACTACGTTTCACACATCTTTGCTATTCCCAAGTGTCTTTTTATTCCGTTTTGGTCTAATTGATCGGTCCTTTTTTTTTTTTTTTTTTTATTTTTTTTTTTTTTTTTTTTTTTTTTTTTTTTTCATGTAACTCAACCACTCTATTTCATCCTAGCAGTAATAACACGTCGATTTTAGTGACCCACCAAAGCACTTAGAGAATAATAGATAAATATGGAAAAATAAAAATAGAATGCGATATGGTGATATTCCGAGATATGGTAACAACTATCATGTTAATTTGTGATTTCGAGCTATATTCTTCCCTTTTAGTTAATTGGTTCCTCAACTCCTGCATTCAAAATGGTTCCATCCACTAATGGTGTCAAAAACAAACTATACAAACATATAATGCTCCCCACACTTAAACTTCACATTGTCCTCAATGTGTAAAACCGAAAGTTCTGAATTCTGACGTAACAGCAGATAAAACGCAAAAACTGTGCAAATTGGTAAGGAATTTGGAAAAACTCCATTTCACAAAAGTTGTTCACCTACGTGTTTTCTACACAGTGTCAAAATTTCACAGTGTTTCGATAAACGGTCTGACAGTTATGGTCTCTGGACTGAACTACGCGCAGTCTGAAATTTTCTGACGAAAAGGTATTCGTCATAATTCTCTTCTAAGATAGATTACGGACTCAATGAAATTAAACATAGGGATGCAAATATGATATAAAAACAGTAAAAAAATAAATAAACGAAACAAAAATAAAAAGCAAAAGGATAAGAGATACAAAACCGGTGGGTTGCCTCCCACTAAGCGCTTTTGTTTAAAGTCGACGGCCCGACTTAGCTTCTTGTAAGATTCATTCCCCATACACCAATAATTGGAAAAGTTGGGGATCCACCCATAGAACCTGTTTTGCAAACACTAGCTTCACACAAATATTAGTAATATAAAACAAAAGTGAAGCGATGAACCGATAAAAACTTCCCCCACACTTATTCTTGTTCACACATGGAAGTGCATAAAGAATATAGACGTCGGGTACTTTCACGGTTTCTTGTTCCAAAACCTGCAAAGTATGAGAATCAAGTTTCTCTAATGAAGGGAATCGAGAAACAAAGTCATTCAACAATGTTTTGAAGCACATACATTCAAACCAATAAGAGGTAAAGAGAAGAAGTAATAGGCAATGGGTTAGATAAACCTTGCACAATCTCTTGTATCACGGAATCCTCTTCATCCTTGAAAAATTCAAGTGAATTATTCACCTCTTGTATATCATGGTCCTCTATCAAACCTTGCAACCATTCTTCGTCCGTTTTGCCTTAACCAAAGTATCGACATAAACATCATCATTATAATCATATGCAAGTTCAATTGGGTCTTCCACAATATTGGTCAACCGGTCTCATTCTCAACACATTCCTCGTTGTTGTAAGGCACATACTCTTTGTGGATCCAAATTTTATCATAAGAAATTTCTTTAGAACACTCATTGCATCATCCTCAAACTCTACCTTTTGAATAGGTTCTTGATCGTTATAAAGATCAATGCTTGAGTAATCTACACAAGTGTCGACATATTCCTCTTCAACTTCATCTTGATCCCAAAAAGACTCCATTGTAAACTCCTCGGGGATGTCACCATGAGTTGGTTTCAGGCAATGTATTTTCATAATAATCATCATCACTATCATAGTCATCATAAGATTGTTCCTCGCTTAATTTAGTGTTGCTAATCTCTAACTCATCCTTTTGAATAGGTGATTGATCATTATTACGATCAAGAGTTGAGTTAACTACACAAATATCAACAAAAGTCCCCAAAGGTTCGTCTTTTTCAACATAATTATTCATTTCCTCCTTGTACTCATCAATGCCTTGTCTTAAAGTGGAAACACCTTTTTGAAGCTCTTGGAGTGTTCCATCCAAATTCTGAATATAGTGTTCCATTTGTTGGTAAAACTCATTCGACATAGACAAAGTAGAATTACTTACCTCAGTATTGTTAGGCCAATTATATTCCCTTTGAATGGGTGGATGATCATAACTACGATCAGAAATTGGGCCAAACATACCATGAGCACATTCGGTCGATGAAAGTTGTTCCATGCTTGGTTGTCTACAAATTGACTCCATGCTGTCCATAAATTGTTGCATCTCATCTACCAAACTAGAGGAAAAATTATAAGGAAAACTACTATTCTCCTCCTTGTGGTTGCTCACTTACATAACCACCATAAGAAGGTTGATATGTATGAGAATAACTCATAGGGTACGTGGAGTATTGATCATAGCCAAAGGATTGGTTTTGATTATACTCCCCATAAGGGTGATAATTGTTATGTTGTTGAGGTTGAAAGCCGTATTGATTGCTCCAATATGCTCCTTCCATAGAAATAAGCACCTGAAATAAGAGTTCTCAAACCAAGGTTAAAAACCAGAAAATAAGAAAAAATAAAAATAAAACAAAAACTAAATACAAAAATAAGAAACCAAAAACAATTGACAACCGTTGCCTCCCGACACTTGGCGCCAAAAATTTGACGCTGTTTGTCGCCAAGCGACACAAATATAATTACACTTTCTTACTACTCAAAAATATAAATATAGCAAGGGCAAGAAAGGATCGATCCCACGAGAGAGGTCTAGGTTGTCAAATTGTTTAGGTTTCCTATAAATACTTAGGTAGTTTTGTAATTTTATAAATAAAAATAAACAAAAAGCAAATAAAGAAATAAGCAAACAAATCAAATCAAGGATAAGAAAATATTGGATAAAGGTTTCATCTTCAATTCACTAACATGCTTTTGAACAATATGAATAGAATTGATTTTTAATCTCAGCTATCATCAAAAGCCATAGAATACCTTATTGCAAGAATATCCGCAAATTTCTCATGTCATCAACACACACATTAAAGATGCGTATATGAATTCTACCTAAAGAATAACCTAACGCCTAAAAGCACTAATCAAGTTCAATTCCTAGATGCATTAAGTTTCATGAAATCAGGCTAATCAATGCAATTGAGCGTGGAAAGCGCTAATTCAATTTAACAAAGGTCACGATTCACATATGATCATAAGGATGTATCACTACAAACTATAATCATATCATGCTACTTGTATTCAAGGTTATCACTTTTCGTATAATAAACCCTAAAATAGCTATAGATATGGATTAGAGTTCAATCAATTTGCAGACTTAAACAAAAATCAATCAATTCAATCATAAAACAATATTTATAGAATTGCAAGCGAAATTATGAGACAAAATTGAAGAAAATTAATTCAAAAAATCATAACTTTGTTGCAAAATCCAACTACATCTTCAAAAGATAATTACTTACTCATATTCATGGAGTTCATCACAAGAAGAAAGAGAAAAGACTTCATGGTTGTAAACCCTAGAAAAAGTAGTGGAAAAAAGAAAAGATATTAATAATACGTTTTATGATCAAAGATTGTGCCTAGGCTTCTCCTATATATAGAGTTTTTGTAACCTCTTCTTGAAGAAACTAGGAAACCTAGTAAAAATAGGAAAGTGCACCTCCTTAAAACTGCGTCCGTGCATCTCCCCCATGCGAGTAGGTTGCCAAAGTCATGGCCACGCTTTGAAATAGCCGCACCCTTAACATATTCTGGCTAAATGGCCTATTGGGCTCACACTCTTGTTCTGATCGTGATATATGGATAGATTATTGGGCTTGCATTGTTCTAGCCCACTTGGCAGCTTAACTGTTGGTCATGTGGAACCGACAGTGTAGGCATTATCATCTTTGCTTCCGAACTCCAACTTGAACTCGTTCCACCGACTTCTTCGAAAGTATTCGAGTCCCACCAAACTCGAGCTCAAACCCATTCCACCATGGAAACAACGGCAACCATCTCTTACGTTACGGTTGTCGAGAAGCAACGCGGCCCAGCAACTTGAGTAGTCGAAACTGCACCATCATCATACCATCCGTCAGCACCATTCCTCAAGCTCCATACTCATCGTACACTGTCCCTGCAAACCTGTCCATTAGATGCAGGAAAACTCCACAGCGTCACCACCACTTCCCTGTTCTTCAACTTCCAGCAACCATCAACTCCATCCGTGTCTCATCCGTTTACTCTCTTGAGAACACCACCGATGGTTTTAGCATCTGCCATCAACTCGAGTTCTTCTTCCATTCAAAACACGTCACCACTGACCACCGACTCTGCCATTAATCCCGATCATCAACAACCCTTGCTATCATCTCCTTTAGCTCTAACTCCATCAACCAACGTCACGGCTCATCAGCAACAACTTTCATCTCCGGTCATCACATCTCCCTCGACATCACCATCGTGATCACGCCAACAACACCCACAGCGACTAAGCTTCATTGCTGCCAACACGAGCTCAAAACCCATCGGCCCGAAGAACACCTTTTTGCATCTCTGCCAAGCTCTTGGTCTGCCGATTTCGACTTCAGCTCCAGCATCATCAATCACAAGACCAGGCTATCATATATCGCCCTTTGCCTGACTCCATCTCTCACACCGGGCAACATCGTCTCAACTGCCATTGGTGACATCATTACTCCCATCATATCTCGGCATAACCCACAGCCTGACTCCATCTCTCACTCGTCCTGCCAAACTCTGTTTCATTATCACCGACTCGATCTTTACCGGCAAATGGCAGCTGCCATGTTTCACGACTTCATCTTCATATTCGATAATGATAAGCGACAACAAACTTCTATTTCGAGCTCATCATTAAGCCTAGCCTAACTCGAGCCATTGCTGCCATACCTTTCATGCTTCACCATCATTCCATCGAGTCAAAAAAAGTGAGCTCCATCGTTCTTTCTGTTTGCATTCTTCGACAATCCATCAACGTCAAGCTTAGGAACGATCTCTGCGCCAATGACATCATAACAATCTCTTCATATCGGCTCCATGGCGGCACCTTCATGCCATCATTACAACTCTTTCCCATCACCGAGCTTCCATAACTTCCATGACATGAGACCACGAGCTACAACGTCAATATCCATCACCCCGGCCCTCTTCAATGGCGGCAGCGTCTCCCAATGACCATCATTCGATCTCCCATCTTCATCTTTGCCCAACCAACCTTTTCGTCATGCAAATCATGCGGGTTCCATCAATGTTGTAATCAGTAATCGGTCTTGCAAGGCCGACAGATTCGGCTCCCATTCCGTAGCTGCCTTGAGTAATTAAGCACTCGGTGCCCTTAACAATTCCTTCTTCATTCTTGGTAAACCGTCGGTTACGGGGAGGCCCCGACAAGCCTAATTTGTATTTCGCTTTATATCTTCTTCATACGATGTCGGAATGAGCTCATTCTTTCGCCGTTGGCTTCGCATTTCGTCCTCTTCAAGATGATAGCAAGAACTCCTAGGTTCGAACGAGCTCTACTTGGTCTTTTTGCTCCAAATGACTCCATTGCACCTAATAAACTCAAAAGCACACATAAGATACATAATTTACAAGAAAACTACAAAGAAAGCATAAATACTAGATATTAAATACGGTGTATTCTACACCTATCACTAATAATGAATCATGTATGAAATACCCGCATGTTGCAACTCTCGGTGTGTTATACTAGCAGGTTGAGCATACATTTCTCGGTGTGTTATACTAGCCCGATTGAGCTGTCCATATCGAGTCTCGAAACGATCACACGACCATCCAACTTTACCAAGCATGATTGGATGGCTTAGGTCGAATCCATGACCCCAAGCAGGTATTTGGATATTCACTACCGCGGCCCCGCATGGCCTGGCCTCCCCAAAAAGGTGGCATAGCTTGCCAAACCGTCCAAGCCAAAACAAGTATGGACGAAAAACCTTAAATTAGGGTTTGCGGCACTATACATGTGTCACAAAATGATCTCAACCATCCATCTTCGCACGCATAGATGGAGGGTGTAGATGTAGATTTAAAGGACCCAGAGCATGTCAACACGCTCACGGTAAGCCCGCCTACACACATGACCGATCGGTCAGGACCAACCATGGCTAGTCATTCCAGATCGTGCGCCCAAAGTGGGCATGTCGACGGCCAAGCAAAACCCTAATTAGGGTTTGCATTGATCAAAAACGTCCGTTTTCTCTGATCGAATGGAGGGTTTAGGAGTCGGCGAGCAGGTCCAGTGAGCATCAACATGATCACCGTGGACCCATCTATCTCCACACCCGATCGGCCAAGGCATACCATGCCAGGTTGTTCCACCTCGCACGCCCAAACTAGCGTGGTCACACCTCCCAATCACGGCCCCGATCTCGACCACTCAACCCGGCCAGGACAAATTGAGTGGCTTTGATCACGTTTCCATGGGACAAGTAAGGTATAGGCGTGAACACCGGCCACACCTGCACGCCGAACGAATCAGGGGACCGAGCCAAACTTGGTCGTCTTGAAAACGCGATGTCGAAGTTGGCATGACGCGCGACATTTGCGGCACCAAATTTCTGTTGTAAATCAATCCTGACCGCTCTTCTTTGCGGGACAAATTGAGCGGTCAGATCACACTTTCACGAGATAATGAGTTAGTGCGGGCATGTATCTGGCATGTCAGTTTCACACGCATGCCCGATCGGTGGGTGCTTAAATCGTGTCCCAAGCTTGGATTCGACCAAGCTGAAAGTGATGCTGCGCACCTCTTCTAAAACCCTAATTCCACTAACGGTCGCAGATGAGTGTCTTAAAATCATCTCGTCCGTCCAACTTCACCGGCTTGGTTATACAGCCCAGTCAGGAGTTAATTGTCAGTGAGGCGTCATGGTGATCACCACCCGTCACTCTACCACACCATGTGGTCGGGCCAAGGGAGGACTTGCTTGCGCAACCTCCAAACCATCACATGAAGTAATTTGGACATGAGGTTATTTTGAGACGCTCAAATGCGATCCTTCATACATGCTGAATATACTCATGCGAGACTGCATAGAATACACACGATACTTCACAAGTATTGACTTCCTAAATAACTTAGTTATTTAATCTAGCATTACATGCTACTTTGGGTCCCACGATCCCACACTCGAGACATCAATCATGTCACAAACTGGGGGATACATACTGGGGTATTGGTCTGCGGTTTACAGCGTAAGTAAAATGACAATGCGCCATCACAATAACGTGTCGTGAAGTCATGGACGGTTAGTGATGATCAAGAAGTGGGCAAGACGGGTCGCGGTGACACTAACACACGACTCCACTACTCCATCACTCCACTTTCTCCACTTCCCACGAGATACGAGGTTAGGCTTGAAGACTTGTATAAATAGGTTCTCCTCCTTATTTTCCAAACAGAACAAGACAAGACAAATGAGAGACAAGTGTTGATACAATCGTATTCAAACACCGGAATCGATAGCTTACATCCTGCAAGCCGATTCGGCCTTTCCGACACAAGTCATACATAGCCAACACCTTCACAATCTCAACACCTTCTTCGCTTCCCCTCCCTAAGATAAACCCCATCTCCTTCACTTTGTGACCAAAGCAAGTCCGGGGGCCATTTCTTGGTTTAGGCCAGAATTGTACAGATTGATTTCTCGAATCACAAGCACTCTCGTGCAGTGCATTTGTTTAGGGTTTAGATTCATTTCTTATCCTCACACCCCAAATTACCAAAACTGGGCAGAAATAGTTTTCACCCATAAACAGTTACCAAGGTAACATTGATTGCAAACCCTGATTTGAAGACTATATAAAGGAGAACTCTA